>PTEX01000050.1:2743220-2905429 GCA_003342815.1 Eudromia elegans | reverse complement strand
GGGGCGGCGCGGCGCTGCGGGAGGCGCCCGGCTCCGTGCGGCGCTGTCCGCCCCGGCTCCGTGTGGCTGGTGACCGCGGCGGGGCGTCAGCCTTGCTGCRAGGGCCGCGCGCCCACCCGCGACTCCCCTGACAGCGGTATGGCCGTGCACAGGCGACCGGGCTGGGCTAGCTGCGCCGAGATCAAAATAATCCCCAAGTAACGTAGGGGTTTCGTCAAACCCTTTATCTCCGTATGTGCAGAAATGAGCAGTCCCTTTGGCACCACGGCAGCGTCTGAACTCTCCCGTGAAGGTTTATTGTTATCGCTGCTGGCACCCCACCATGCTAGGCACTGTCCACGAGCTCATGAGGACGGTGCCACCTTCCCTCCGYCGGCACCGGCAGCGGTCAGGCATACTGGTTTGCACATACTGGTTTGCATACGGATTGCACGGGGTGGTTGTAGACAGCTATGGGGGGTAGGTTACATATAGCGTGCATTTTAATGCACACCTTCAGTGTTGTTAACCTGGAGCTCTGTAAGTGCCACAGGATTTTACAAATATTGTCGTGCTGAATRGTTCTGCCTCTTCAAAAATGATGGTTAATGATGAATCTTGAGGACTCTAGGGCAAGCTGGAATAAATTAAAGTCCAGAATGTGTTAAGTATTTAAGTCTCCAATCTTCTCTACAGATATTTTTTTTTTAAATTGCCATGCCCTCAAAAAAAATTAAAGTACTATACAGTGCAGACCACCAAACCCAAAAAAATCCCTTTCCTGTGCATCCTTAAGCATATAAAAAATACAATGTAATCCRAGTTTGAAAAATCTTGTGGATGTCTCATCAATTATACAAAAAGTCGCTAAGTGTACACACAAATGGTTTTAATTTTTTTACTGCGCGCACTCTGCCAACTCGGCCTATAGCTTGGGAATTACACTGGGTTACTTTCATCTCACTAGTTACCAGAAATCACACTTCACTCACATCTGTGCCACCCTTTTGTCTCCAGAATAGGTCTTCAAATTATACCTTTGCCTGGGACAAATCACCAGTTTCAGGTAAATTGCACAGCTGCCACTGAAGACATAACTGGCCTTGCAGATATATTTTTTTTTTTGCTGATGAGAATAAGCTTGACCCTCATGAGTCCAGTCTGCAGGGATGGCATATTGGAAACCACAGATTAGTCACTGCAAATGCTGTCCATTTCATATGCAGTGTACATCAAATAAAAAATCATGGTGCTCTCTCTCTGGTGACCTTCTCACAGAATGGTTTTAAAGACTGGAAAAAAAATACTTCAAAGACGTTGGCAGGTTCTTTGTACTAGACATTGGAAGAAAYGTTTGATTTGTGGATGGACAAAACTCCCACACTGGTAGTGTAGAATTCATCCCAGCATCCAGGATATATCAGAGTGCCCTTGAGACAAGGGGAGATTGAACTGTCTCTAAATCTTCTGTATTTGTGTCTGTAGAGTAAAACACAAGAGCAAGCAAGAGCTCTCTCAAATTCAAGATTCATTGGAGTGGGCACACAGTAAAATTATCAAAGGGAATCGGAGGGCAGAGCTTTGGTGAAGAGACTGAAGAGACCCGCACAGCCTTGCCTGGCTGCTCGGTTGTTGAGAGGACTTCCTTCCAACCCAGCGTGCTTCCCTCCCAAAGCTGGCACCCGCTACAGCTGCTGGAGCTGCTCCGCCAGGACCTCCACTCCTGGGGCTTCCGGGAGACCAGAGCTCTACAGGCAACAGCTACGCCACTGGAGAGAGGCAGGATGGACCCTTGCAGCTGCCATTTCGGTGTAACACCATCTTTAAACATAGTGTGTCCTGCCATACACACCCCATCTTTTGTTGGGGGCCATAGCTAAGTTTCAGCCTAGCCTGCGCAAAGACAAGTAGCTCTTCTGTCTGGAAGATTAGAACGGTGAGAAAGAGCTATAGAGGCTGTGTGCCTAAGGCTCTGCTTTGCCTTATCTGACCTAACACATAGCTCTTCATCTGTTCCTCTCAGATCAGTTGTAAGAACTGCTAATTGGGTCACTGCAAACCAAAACAAGGGTTCAAGACTGTGAAAATCTGTACGTAAAATGCTGGTAGTCATTTGATCAGAAGTGATGTTGGAGAAGCAAATATAAGAAACACAGTTCTAAAATTGGTCACTGTTTGGGCTGCTGTCTTTTTATTATTATTACTATTATTATTATTATTCAAAAAAAAAAAGAGTCGACAGCAGTCAGTTACAACTGAAAGAGTGCATTATATAAACCTAATGCAACACCATGGAACCATAGTTGCATTTTCTCCTTAATCGCTTATGTTTGTGCTTAGCTGCTAGAAAAGTCAGACTAAACTGACTTTTGTATCTATGGCAACCTGCAGATCCACTTTTAATTTGCCCACATATAAAATGTTGGAATTTTCTTTTTCCGTAAAGTTCTCCATTTTTATTGCAACAAAAATGGCGGCATCCTCTCTATTGTTTCCTCTGATCGTTACAAGTTTCTGAGAGGAGCCTCTCATCTTCTGCAACAGGTCACTGAAGTTTTAAAACTTCTCCTGCAGCTCTAAGAGCCTTCTGGCAGTTGACAATCCCTTAAATTGTCCTTCTGCCAAGTGATAAAGCATTTTGAGGGAGACACTTGCATCTCACCATCCATAGCAGAGCATGCAGAGCAGTTTCAGTATGTGCAGTAAAACGGTTCTTTGTATTCACTTTGCACAACTTTGAATCTGATCCTGTTTTCATTTCAGCCAAAGATATCGTTGTTACATTCCTGTTGTCACTAGGGTCCTCACTGGGAGATGGATTAGGCCCTTATTCTAGCAGGTTGCAGAAGAAGACTATTTTTGCTAATCTCAGGTTGCTTTGGTAGAGGACTAGGGGCTGTCTGAAGAACTTTTGCTGAGACGCTGAACCACTGCTGAACCACTGAAATGTGACAAATCACACATTAACTCTCCTCCTCCAGCCACCTTCTTCAGGGTGCTTAAGTATGGCTAGAATATATTTGGTAGCGCTTATGCTGCTATTCTACATGTATCTCTTTCAACTAAGATAAGAACAGTGCACAAACAGGAGGTGGTAATCATATAAAATATACAGACTACAAGGAAAGAATTGTGAGCCCCTGGGTAAGTGAGCTAGTTTGTGAAATTTKCATGTAATGTGTTGAGTTTTAAAAAATAGTAAGATAAGGAAATTGAGGCCTTGTAACCACAGAAGGAAGTCCTGTATTAATCACTTCTCAGTAACTCTCTCTTAATCAGTAATTTACCCTTAGGTATCAAGATCTTTGAGGAAGGGTCTTTACACTGACAATCCTTGGCCCAGATTCAACAGAATATTGATGTATTGATGCTCTGATGTAGTGATGCTCCTATTTAAGTTTGCTAACTTCCTATTGATTTCAGAGACTTTGTAAACCTAACCTCTGGTCCATGTCTGGCTCTTTCACAACAGGAATATATTCAGATGGAATAACATTTCATTAGTTTGCAATAGTATTCTTTCTTAATCCCCTACTGTGCAGCTCCAGCCTATAATTTGAATACCAAACTGTCTTCTATCTCAGCATCTTCCTTGAAGAAGGAGTCTGTACAATCAGAGTTCATTTGTTGATCAAGGATGAGGTGAAACAGACTCCAGTTCCTTCTTCTGTTATTGCCCTTATCTCAGTTAGATAAATAGAAAAAGTAGGAAAGTAACATTTCATCAGGACTGAAAGCAGTGATAACTTGGAGAAACAGAAAGCAAAAACTTCAAGTTAAAAAATGCTGGGGGGGGGGTTGGTTGTTTTTTCTGACAACAAACACACTCAAGAGGGAAATGGAGCCTACATGCAGTTTCCTCCTAAAACCTAGAAAAGAGGCAGTGAGGGGCTGCGTTGTCCTAGGAGAAGATCACAGATCGTGCTGTTTCTCAGCACGTCACCATGTACCGTGTGATTTACCCTCGCTTGATGGGGAAGAAATCCACAGAGCTACAACGCATAATCTTACATTTCTCTCCATGCTCCAATACAAAGGCTTCTGCTGCTTGCCTGGATGCGTGGCCTGTGGAAAAGCATCTCCGTAGGGSTTGATCTGCCACTCTACTGCCCTGCATAATACAGTTACGTCAGTGGACCTTTTTCTCCTCCTCCCTACAACTCTCCTATTTGAGGTAATATCAGTAATAGCGGACTTTTTGTTGTTTCTGTTGATTTTTTTTTTAACTTTTGAACTTCTTCAGTAGTTACAGCATATGGGATGTCAGCAGCCATAACAACGGTTGTCAAGATACTTCCTTTTTACTCTTTGATTTCCAGCTCCTTAGGAGAGTCTGAACACTAGTTCTTGGCCTGATATTTCACATCGCCCAATTACAATGTTAACTTAAACCTCAAGGAAAAAAATAAGTCATTCTTTTTGTGGGAGAACAGGAGGGAAAACACATGCATAATATAAAAGGGAGAATTGATTTTTTGCTAGTTCTAACACTGAAAGGGCTATGGACTAAAATTTAAAATTTAGCAAAGAAACTTGGATATTTCAGTGATGAATGTTTTTGATTTGCTTGGCTTAAGAGCCTTTGAAAACCGTATTTTGTGCATGCATGGTATATTTTTAGCAAAAGTTCTATTATGAACAGATATCACCTAAGCTCCAAAGGRGAAGATAAGATGTGTTGCTCATGCATGGGTGGAAGATCAGCAATTTCATCAGTAATTTATGGAARGTCCATAGAGTATGCTGCAATGGTCTGCAGGAGCCCTGCCTCATTCTCCTTGCTCTCAGGTGAGTGTGTGGAACAGAAACTATATCATGCCAGGGGCACAGGGACACTGGGACACCGTTGTTATCTTTCAAAAGTCAAACGCTGAGTGCTCTAATGCTGCAWTTATTTTTCCCATTGAAAACCATACAGTTTTGAAATGCTCTTTTTGAAGGTCTGACCCAACAGACACACTTTGTGGTAATGCCTGGTCCAGTAAAGCAGAGCCTTGCAGGAGTGCTGCTAAGGGCAGCAGTCATTAAGCKGATGCTCTACTGCRATCTTTGTCCCTCACAGTGTAGATSATGTTCAGCTTGTGATCAACACARGATATAATCTAGAAAGTACSTGGGACTGGGAGCAGARTAGCATCTGGGCTGTCATTATTTAGCTAGTTAATTCTATTAAAAAGCACTTCAATATAGTTAAATTTGCATGGAACTGAGCSCAAAGCTAGTGACAGAAACTAGCCCCACAGAAGCTACAACTGTCAGGTCTTTGATAAAATAGTCATTCCTTACTGTCCAAATAGCACTTCAAAACATACACATATTTCTAATATCTATAACTCCATATGCATCAATTAAATGAAAATATCATATTCTGTCCTATTTGTTCTTTTTCTTGGTAGAAAGAAAAAAGCTTTTCTAAAGAAAACTGCGCTATGGCAAGACATGAAAGATCTGTTGAAGGACAGGGTCCTTTCCGTATTGGCTTGTTGTTAGTCTTRTGTGGCATTTGCTTTACCAAATTCATCTTTGATTTACTACCACTGCTTTTCAAAACCATCCTTGAAGAGCCCAGCTGCCAAGCCAGGCATRTGACACTTGCCACCATCAGGGGGTACAGGCAGATTTGGGCCATTTGCTACAGGGGCTACACCACCATGTTCAATGGAAGCTCAAACTGGGGTGTTCTCCAGCTCCAGACATTACTCTTRTCTATCGGCCCCTAAATTCACCATTTAGAGTGATAAATTATTATTAGAGTGATAAAATTATTAASTATCACCAACATTAAACATTGATAATTAATATTTGTTAAGTAYTGATTAATTAATAACTACCTTACTGAAATTATCATTAAACTGTTAGACATCAGAATAATACTATAAAATAAGATGCTATTGAAAAATGACCCCAAACTTACTGTAACACTATGAATATCTCTTCTTGGAGGTTATAAATGCAGTCTGTCAGAAGACAGAAGAGCCATAATACACCACATCTTTTCCTCAAATTGTTCCTGCTTGCCATCTAGTACATTTATCTGCTAAAATGCTTTCGGGTTTTGAGCACCTCAAACTCTTACATAAATGTTTTTCAAACTATTAATAATCTTTCTCATAAAGAAAACTAAACTTTCTCATATAAGTTATTGTTTTTTGTACTAGTAACTTACCAGGCAAATAAAATCTCAGTGAACTGAGTAGACTGGCTAAGTCTCTTTAAAGAGGTATATGTTAGCAAAGTTAAGTTTAGATTGACAGTCTGCTGCATTTTATCAGGTATCAAATAGATTAATTTATTGTTTGTTCAAAAGCAGYATTCTTAGGAGATTCAGATTTGCTCCAGAGAAAAGAAAGAGCCTGAAAAAGCAAAAGATCTTCTGTACAGTACGATATGAAAAACAAATGGAATCACTTCCAGGATCTGAAATGGAATCACATCTGCCTGTGGAAGAGGAAGAATGTTAGTCATAACATAAAGCAGATGGCTGTTAGTCACCATAAATGTGGAGAGTTTCTCTACTATTTAATTGATGTAGCCAGGGGAGAAGCCAGTTTCCAACAGCTCCTGCAAAATAAAGTTTCATAAGTCAAAATGTGATCGTAAAAGGGAGAAATACTAAAAATAAGGGAAGAAGAAAAGTGAGACAATATTTTTGTTAACAAAAATAATTGTTAATCTAAAAAATACCTTCTTTTTTACATCTGTTACCCCATAAAAGCTTCTTTTTTTTCCCCCCCTGGTAAAGGCCGAAAGTTCAGCCATCACAAAATAAGTGGGCTTTTCTCTTGAGAGTAATTGAACATCTGTAGCAGTGAATGAAATGTAGAAATACTACCCCAGCTCTCAAGATCTGGCTCATCAAATGCTCCTTTCAGGGCATGTCAATGACTGTTAACTCGGCGCACTTCGAATTTCTATTCTGAGATGCACCACTTGAAGCTACCAATATTCCTGGAACTGTAGTCTCTAAATAGGTTGCAGCGCTGTTAGAAATAGGGTATTTCAAAGACATCTGGAAAAAATGATCATGATCTGCTATCAGAAGTGGTTTATTTACATGCCAGTTTCTCTCCAAAGATATACTCAGGATTCAAAACAGGACCATTTCCAAAAACCTCTGTCAAAATAAAAAGCAGATTTGATATTCTTGATATTCTTGATATTGCAAAATGGAGGAAAGGAACAACTGAAATGCTTTTTTTTTTATTTTCTGTATTTGATAAATGATATCTTTAAGTTAAAAAAAATGCAAATAAGCTTTTATGACGGATTTTCATTCTTCCTTTACTTTTTTGTCTATGTATAACTTAAATAATTTTGTTAATGCCTGTTACTTTCATTCAGAATGTATGCCCTAACAATATGGGTTACTTTCTCAGAGTTTGGTGACTTTCTTGTGTGTTGGGCTGACTGCATTTCTGAGGAAGCTTAAAATTCTCCTCAGAAAGTCTATTTCCACTATCTTAAGGCAACACAGGAAAACTTTCTTTGGTGGTCAGATCCTACTCAAACCTTTTTGTGCAGAGACATCGTGGGTTCTGGTACCACTGGCACCAGAGCAGCATAGGGAGACCAGCTGCAGCTGACTCACACACCAGAACTCACTTCTTTCACATATTACAGGCCTTTGCTATTTGGCAGGTCACTGAAAGATCCCAGCAAGGAATGCTCTGATTATTGCATGGTCTCCCTTCTGACAGTACCAACCTCTTGATCTAGTCCAATATATGTTATATGGTCACCCTTCCTCATTGTATCTCCCTTTATGGAGCCATTGCTGCTCTCTGGGACTTCAGGGCAGAGCAGTCTGGTCCTCCAACCCTGGCACATTTCCTAAGGACAATTCACCCAGCTCTGCTGGGGACTTCACTTCTTTCCTAAAATCTGGAGAGGCTGTTTGTAGGGCTCACACTCAGCCACTCGAGCTGTGGTTTGTTTGGAGAACACCCGTTGTATTTCAGTCAGAGCGTTGCCTAGACACTACAAAGTTAAGGCACCAGCAGCTTAGCCTCTGTTTGAGCAGACATTTTTTCTAACATGAGGGTATTGACCTTTTCTGCTGTTTSATATCTCCAGAATGGAACAAAGAAGACACAGGTCTTTTTTTAGATTTTTTTTTTCTTCTTTTTCTTTCTTGCAAGCAGGTGAGCACTCCTTTGCTGAGAAATTTGTTGTTGTTTTTGTTAAAGCTGTGTGTGCTGAAAACTGCGTGCATGAAATCTAGCTACCGCTGTAAATTTAACACAGCTTCGTATGTCATGTCCTAGTCTGCTTACTTTCGTGAGGCAAATGATAAAGCACAGTGGATAAAGGCACTGGRTCTTTGCTAAATTCTGGAGTGACACTGACATTTGCCAGCTACGTAAATATTAGTTCTTCAAAGTTGCTCCGTAACAGAGATTCTAGTAAGAAGAAAAGACAAAGGAGAGAAACCTATCTCAATGCCAGTTGAACTAGCGCAGTTTAAAATAGATACTATGCAAAATAGCCTAGCTTCATGTAGAATAAACACTCGTTTGCTCACTGCAGGGCCCACTTATTTTTCYTGATTTGGGTCACTTGCCTTTTCAAAGCTCATTACATATAAGATTAATCCCTAGAGGATGCTACACAAATAGCATATGAGAAAAGTCATTCGCTCATATTATATACCACATCTGAATCTTCCTCCCTAAGCGACTGTGCCTTCTCCTCTGGCAAGACTGCTGTCACACATGAGAGCCTCYTTCACGGTCTAAAGCCTGTGGACACAACAGTTTCCTGGACCTCCCTTACATACATCCCTGAATCCATTTCCATTATCTCCTTTGGCYCAGATCTAGGCTCATCAGGACCCATGGATGCTTTTGCACTGATTTCACACAGACTAGATTCATGCACTTCATCTTTCTTGTAYGGCTCCCCTGGTTCATTTTTTGATTAAAGGAGTCGTCTCTCATTGCTCTTCACTCCAAATTTTTTCTTTCCTCTCCATGCTCACAATACAGAAAGTAAATTGAAAATATATGTTGCTGCCTGCTTTCTGTTGGGGAACAGTAATGAATGTAACAGTATGTTACATTTAACTGACTTTACTGGTATAAACATTTTCTGTGTTTTCTTGATTTATAATCATGATACATAAAAAAACCCACCACCACCAACAACAAAAAAAGGCTTTATTTTTATCCCGGTCATTCTCATTAGTGGTTTGCAGTGACTGCAGAAAAAAACCACTCTCTCCTGACTCGGATTCCTTACCCACTATAGAGAGGAAATCATGCAACTCATTAGACATGAGCTTCACAAACTGTAAATCCTTCTCAGAACTGAGGACTGAACTGCCACAGGGTCACAAAGAAACATTGTGGCCATGCTGTCAGCCCAGCAAGGTGGCTCTAGYGCCTTTAACTTCTTTTTTTTCCCCATCCCTGAGTAAATTTGCACCTGCTCTTCTTGGAGCTCAGTTTTCCTTACACAAACATCTCATTGTTTTCCAGACAGAAGGCAAAATCTAGCTCATGGTTTCTCCCTCTTCTCAGTTATTTCTACTAGGTGTCTTCTTTGAGCCAGTCTTTCCCAGCAAGGCTTCTCAACCTCCTTTGCATCCTGACCATCTACAACATAACATAAACACCTATTYGCACCTCAGGCAAATTCTACCAAAATTATACATCATTCCCAAAGACAATTAGTCTTAGCAGTACTTAAAGATTGGTATGTAAATTACATTTATCTGAAACCTTGAACTTAGTAAAATAGAAATTTGCTGCAGGCAACTGCAGTACAAGTGAATCCAATTTATTTAGTGTAGATTAATAATTCGATATAATTATTTTCCAAGGACACTTATTAGGTTTATTTTTGAGTGTTCTGTCATTTTCCATCCTTAAATGTACTGTATGATGAATGTGGCTCAATTTATACTTTTAAGTGAGCTTTTTTTCTCTTCAAATCTTTTTTTTTTTTTTTTTTTTTTTTTTTTTTTTTTATTCCAAGCAGGCAATCTCCAAAGTTGAGCAGAGGTCAAATCAGCAGCTGTTGGCTGTAATGCTGTCCCCTTTCTGATAGTTCAGTGAGCTTAAATCCCATAAATCTTCTTGATCTTAAAAAACACAAAAGCAGGCTGCAAGCTAAAAGAAAAGCCTGAGCACTGAGCTATCTTGGAAATGTCTTTCCGAATATATATTCTGCAAAATTTATTTTGCAAAGTTAGTTAAGAAGAYCTGTTCAGCTTTGGGCGCTTTTTCTCTGGTGATTTAAATAAACAGACATTGATTCCACTGAGAAAAAATGATAAGTAAAGCCTACTGATAAAACAGATGACCAAATACATCTGAACTAATTGCCAAAAATGTATTAATATTTTAATTAAAATCTGGCTACTCTGGTATCTCATAACCATTCTGTATTTAACATTTGCCATTATTATTGAGTGGTTGCTTTTTCATGAGGCTATTTTTTTATGACAGATACCAGGTAGGATGAATCAATAGGTTAGGCCAGGTAATCTGGGGCTGTAACTGTCTGAATCAATAATATTAGGCCCTATTAGCTTCCATTTGGCTGTAGGATGTATGTTGTTCATGTTTAGGAAGCTCCTTGTTTGTCTGTGCTTGTGTAAGCAGTTTTTCCATCCTCTATTTGTGCACAGAAGCAGGAGATGCRCAGAAATGCAGACTCATCAGGTCAAGCCTACATCCTGCTCAGCCACCAGCCCAGACCCAGTGATCACTGACAACATCTTATCTAGCACACTGACTAGCATATCTAACTAGCACTAACAAGCATCTTACCTGTGCCAATTTTTCTTTCACAAAGACTGCCATATTGTTTCAGAAAGTCTCTTCAGATACAGAGCACAGGCAGATGATTGCACAAACTACTCCAGCAGTGACAGCCATCTCCCAGATACTGCATGTATGCCTGCCATGCAGTTAAGATGTTGGTGGTGTCACCAGGTGACAAGTATGTGTCAGGCTGCTTGACTGAAAATGTGAGATGCCATACTCATATCTTACCATACAACAGCGGATGGACCATGGTCATGGGCTTTCCATCAGAGGTGTCGCACTCTAGCTTGACCATGGAGTCTCCGTTCCATGAAGGCTTTCCTGAGGATTTTCAGGTGTCCTTAGCACTGCCTTAGCTTTCTCTGTGTGAACTCAGATGCAAAAATACCGTTCTCTTGATAAATGCTGAATGTGGTGTACATCCATCCATCTCTTCTATTATTTCAGTTTTACTGTTGATCTCAACTGACATAAGAAAGTACGAGAGAAGTGGACATGGTATCATGACGCTGAAACATACAGCGACTTTTCCATGCCCTTGAATGCATTCCCAGCAAGCTGAAAATGTTAAAAATTATGGCCCCTGCCAAAATCAATTTATGCTTCAGTCCAGAAGGCTAAGACACAGACAGTGCTTTTAGGATGACTCGATGCCTGGGAATTCCTGTGAAACTGTTGGAGGGTAGGAGAGGTTTATGGTATGAAAGATGACCTTCTGGAGACGGAGACCAAAAGACAAAGGGTCCTAGCAAGAGTGAAAAAGAAGAATGTGCAAATGAGAACGCTAAGACAGATCAGTGCTCTCTTGCCCATATCTTCCCTCCTTCCATCCCTCCCTCTCCTGCTCTCTCTCTCCAAGGCCAGTAGCAGAAGTTACGAGAAGAAGCGTAACAGGACAGTGCTCTGCTATGACCCCCACTTATCCTTTCCCTTAGAACTTCCAGATCATCATGCTACAAGTCAATCTCTGTCTAATCACTTTAGTAGGCTTTATTTACAGTCACTTTTCCAATTGCTTTTTGAACAGACTCATGCTTTTGGCTTTCACAACACGCTTTGCCATCTGATGTGGCAATGGACTCCAAAATTTAAGACCAGTATGTAAAAGAATATTTCTTTTATTCTTAATCTGCCATCTAATATTTTCATCTGACATCCCTCTGTTCTTGCAATATGAGAATTATTATTCTCTATTCATTTTTTTCATATATTCATGATTTTATATTCTTTCGTGCCATTTCTAGCTTAACCATATCCTAAAGGCTGATTAATTGTGAGTGTTTGAAAAGTAAGCACACTGCAGATTTTTACAATGACCTGTTGATGTTTTCTGTTCTAGTTGATATTCTTTCCTTAGTAACTTTCAACCTTTGTTTTCCTTTTTCACTGATGCTGAATATTGAACTGAGATTTTTGAAATTATCCTCCAAAAAATCCAAGTTCACTTTCATAGTGTTAATTGATAATTTAACATAATAAAATGCAGGGCTTCAGTAGGAACACATAGTTGAATGTAGGGAAGTTAGAAGGAAGCAAGTGGCAGTCTCAGGGGTAAGAGATGACCCATATGAGGATTATACTAAACTTGCTTTTTGAAATTGGATGACTTAGAGGTACTATCAATTAGGAAGAGCAGTAGGTAGTGTAATTCTTAGTGAGAAGAGAAAATAATCAAAGATACTGAAATTGTGAGAACGATGCCATTCCAATGAAGCCTGATGAGGATATGGAACGATTTTGTGGAGAAATGATATAGCTGTTCAGCTAGCAACTGCCCTAGGGACCACCTGTCATGACCCATATGCAATAGAGAAAGATGAAGGAAGGAAGGGGCAAGTTTCAGCAGCTAGCAGGGCAGACGGCCTCCGTTATCATATTGCTGTGTTAGGCATACTGTAACATTAAAGAAAAATGCAAAGGGAGGAGACTAGTTCCTTTCCTATTTTTTCTTTTTAATTTTGAAAAGGTGGCATGAATGAATGAATGAAAAGATTTTGATTAAAATTTTCCATGGTATTAATGACATCAAGGTTCTTTGCATGTAATCCAATGCTCTGCTAATGAATTACATATGAAATTGCAGCCATTAATGCCTTAAGAGGCTTCCAGCAGTTCCATCTAGAATAATTCATAGGAAAATTCATGTGCTCCAAGCACAATTATTCTTTATTGCACCACGTGATTTTGGTGCACATATGTTGACTTTATCCTATCTGATCAGTTTAATCATTTTAGTCTCTTGCACGGACATGATCATCAGTCAGAGTTTTTTTCTCCTCTGTTGACCCTATTAATGTCTAGATGCTTAAATTAACCTGTTTTTCTCCAGATTATTCTAACACAAAATGTTACTCACTTGTTTAGGAATCAAATTGAGAATAGAAATGGAGAATAGTTTTTTTGTGTGTTTACAGCTATAAATCTGTGTTTGTTTGCTTGTTTTCCCCTTTATTATTTTTGACTAACTAATTGATTTGCCTTCAAATTTGTCAGGCTTACTTTGAAGTCTAATAAAAAATATTCTGCAAATAAATATCTTTTTTTCAGCTATCTTTACCTCAGAATAATTGTTTATGGTAACATGTGGCAATTTCCAGAATGGTCAGGTCATGTGTATGCAATGAATTACAAAATGACCATTGGGAATCATGATGAATTAGATTATTATAGAAGCAGATTTGACTGGGAAGAAAGAATCCAGTACTGAAGAAATCCAGATAATAACAGCATCTTTACAAACTGGTTTGTTCCATTCCTTTAAAAACAGATCTGAACCCAAAGAGTTAGGCTAGTCTCTTCCAGATGAAAGCAAAAACCACATTGTTACTGAGAATTGATCCAGACTCATAGCAGTTTTCAGCAGGACTGTAAGAGTAGTTCCCCTCTCATTTGTCCCACTCCTTTGCTAGCGGTCTCTTTTACAGGAATACCAAACCTTTTACAGGAATACCAAACCTCTCTTGTAATACGCTTGACACTGGAGACAGATGCTTAGAAGAGGAAAATTCACAGGGCTTTGCTGGAAATTCCCCCTTTCTTGTGAAAACAAAAGAGACGATCCAGTGCACCTTGCCCCTAAGCACTAGGGGAAGCTAACAGTGGCAGCTGGCATCACTGACTGGCCGGGATTTCCTCCTCATGCTTCTGCAGAGCTGGCCTCAGGATGCCAACAGGTGGACTGGGCTAGCACATGCGCAGTTCTGCTGGTCCTGAGGCCACCCAGTTCATGTGAAGGAGGTGACGGTGTCTGGGGTAAAGCATCTAACAAACCTGGACACTTCTGTTTCCATTTCAGAGTGCCTGGTCACTCTGCTGAGGTAGGATCTTCAGGACCACATATCTATCCCTATGAGTCTCATCTTGAAGCCAGGCTAGCCTCTGTGTTTAACTGCTGTGGCAGACAAACTCTATGATATCTTAGAGCACTGCACACCTGCATGTTATTATGAACTGCAACAAAACAGCAGAGAAATCTGCCTCCATCTCTTCCACTGCTTGTCCTGAGATGGTATTTGTGTCCAGAACAAGAAGCTGTTGCCACCTACAGAAACTCCACTACACTAGCAGAGACCCTGGAGAAACTACGAAGCTTCTCAGGCCTCCATGAACTACAGTGCATAAAAGAAAATGTTAGGAAAAGACTGAAGTTCAAGGCATCTTTTTTTTTTTTTTTCCCCTCAAGATAACTCCATTCCCACTTCACTCATTATTTGAATCATTCCTTGTTGATTTTAAAAATCACCTTCCTGCACAGCAGCCTCTTCCCATATTCCAATTTCAGTTGTCTTCTGAGGTATCTGAAAGCTAGTGGCTGCTGATTCAGGAGCTCACAACCCTAACTGCTGTCACTGAAATTGAGGAACATGCCCTTTTTCCACATGGATGCACTTGCAAATCATTGCACAGTCACCCCACACAGTTATTATTTCTGAAAGAGTAGATGTCTTAGGAAGCCACATCAGAGACTTAATCAATATAAGAAATCACATCATACTGAATTGCTATTCAGTGTGACAAAAGTCTTTTCTAGACAAACTCAGGAAAAAATATAAAATCGAACAAAAATTTTATTAATTTTATTTGGTGCACTCACAGCTCTGACTTCATATCTGGAGTATATAGATATTTACTCCAGAGATCCAAAAGGTATGGCACAAATGATATCTGATGGTAGTCCACTGAAATAGGTGGAATTAAACCAGGGRGAATCACCTGTAACTACCCGAGAGAATCTATTAATTTGAAATAAGTTGGTTGCAATGATTGCAATGGTTGATATACTGCAGACAGGTTTTGGTGGTTGTAAGGGATGGAGTAAAGTCTGGAGCAACTTTGGTGATGTTGGTTCCTGGTGATGGTGCAGAACTGAACACAAACTGTTCTGGCCTCTGAATCAAGAGTCTTATTAATCTACTGAAGAAGACAAAACAAAATAAAACAAAAGATTACAGAAAAACCAAGTATTGTAAGATTTAATATTTGAGTAAGTRTATGTTACCTACGGGAATATCTATGGTAAGACTTAATATAATTACAGAATCATAGAATGCTTAAGGTTGGAAGGGACCTTTASAGGTCATCTAGTCCAACCGCCCTGCACATGCAGGGTCACCTGCAGCACGTGGCACAGGACTGCATTCAAGCAAGTCTTGAATACTTCTAATGAAGGAGACTCCACAATCTCTCTTGGCAACCTGTTCCAGTGCCACAGCAAAAAGCAACTTTTGATGATTTAGTTTGTGGCCACTTCCTCTTGTCCTATTGCTGGYCACCACTGAAAAGAGGTCAGGCCCATCCTCCTCACTCCCTCCCTTAAGGTATTTATATACACTGATCAGGTTCCCTCTCAGCCTTCTGTTCTTCAGGCTGAAGGTGTGCCACGTGCTCTAGGGGTCCCTGCTTGAGCAGGGGGGTTGGACTAGATGATCTCTAGAGGTCCCTTCAAACCTTCTATGATTCTATGAACAGGCCCAGCTCTCTCAGCCTTTSCTCATAGGGCAGATGTTCCAGRCCCCTAATCATCTTTGTGGCCCTGCGCTGGACTCTCTCTAGCAGCTCCACRTCCCTCCTGCACTGGGGAGCCCAGAACTGCACACAGTACTCGAGGTGCGGCCTCACCAGGGCTGAGTAGAGGGGCAGAATCACCTCCCTCSACCTGCTGGAGACGCTCTGCTTAATGCACCCCARGATCCCATTGGCCTTCTTGGCCACGAGGGCACACTGCTGCCTCATGGTCAACTTGTCGTCCACCATGACGCCCAGGTCCCTCTCTGCGGGGCTGCTCTCCAGGAGGTCGGTCCCCAGCCTGTAKGSRTGTCTAGGGTTATTCCTSCCCAGGTGCAGGACCCTGCACTKGCCCTTGTTGAACTTGGTGAGGTTTCTCATTGCCCAGTTGTCCAGTCTGTCCAGGTCCCTCTGGATGGCAGCGCAGCCCTCAGGGCTATCAGCTATTCCTCCCAATTTAGTATCATTGACAAACTTGCTGAGAGAGCACTCTGTCCCTTCCTCCAGGTCATTGATGAATAAATTGATCAAGACTGGGCAGACGACTGACCCCCGGGGGACACTRCTAACTACAGGTCTCTGCACTTGATTTATATCATCATCTAAATTTGTTCACACTCCTTGTTGTCCAGAAATATCCATAAATAAAGGCACAATACCTACAAAGAAACTCCTACAGGAACTGGGTCAGATCATTAATGCTCAGAAATGTCCACTTCCATTTCTTTCCACGTCTTCTTTGTTCTATTCCCACTCCTTCTCCTTCCCTCTTACTGCCAAATAATGCTCTTCTTCCATAGCTGTTCTTAGAGGTGCAAAGCAGGCAGGAGCTGCTTGAGATGTGTGGGAAGACAAGAAAAGCACCATTCCTCAGGTTTGCTAGCAATGCTGACAGAAAGAGTTATTTTTTTCAGATAGATACACACGAGGCAAGAAGTGGTGCCTCAGGAGAGTGATTGATTGCACTTGACAGTTATTCCCAATGCCCTAAATACTGCGCAGAGCTGGGCAAGGAGCTCTGTTCCTCTCATTTAAGAAGTCAGTAAGCAGGCTTGGCTTGTGAGGCGATCAGGAAGGGGACTGAGGTAATGACGCACCAGCCCCTGCTCCCACCCCAGCCAGGGCAGCRTATGTTCTTATATTGCACGATCTGGTCTACACGTGTATAGGGTTTCAGTGCTCCCTGGAAAGCAGGGCTGTGCCTGCTCCTGTAACCATGCCAAGCTGCACTGCCCTCCCTAAGCTACTCCTAGGGCRTCACGGCACTCGCAGGGCCTGGAGACCCTCAGCTGGCTCTGCAAAGCYATGTCCCTCCTGCTGATGTGAAGCAGAGCTGCTGAAATCTAACCAGCTATCAATTACCACCTGGCAAAAATGCCCCTAAACTGAGCACCCACCATGCTCTCAGTAGATAGAGCTATACCAACAGTGYAGTGTATTAGCCACAGTTTAGGTGGCTCTTTCTTCATTCATCTCCTTACTAACTCCAGCTGTCCACAGGTCACAGATAGTCACCCTGCCTCAGGGTGCCAGTCTCGGCAAAGTTTTAGCCAGGCATGCAGCCATGCTATGACTCCTATTGAATAAGAGCATGAATCATAGAATCATCATGGTTGGAAAAGACTTTTAAGATCATTGAGTCCAACCTTAAACCCTTTGACACCCTGCCTGTTAAACCATGTCCCTAAGCACCTCATTTACACATGTCTTGAACACTGCCAAGGAYGGTGACTCCACCACTCCCTGGTGCTTGACTATTCTTTCAATGCAGAAATTCTTCCTATTGTCTAACCTGAACCTCCCCTGGCACAGCTTGAGGCCATTTCCTCCCGTTCTATCTATAGTTATCCTGGAGAAGAGATCAATGCCCACTTCTCTGCAAACTCCTTTCAAGTAGTTGTGGAGAGCGATAAGGTCTCCCCATAGCCTCATCTTCTCCAGATTATATAACCCCAGCTCCCTCAGCCACTCCTTTTAAGGTCTGTGCTCCAGCCCCTCCATCAGCTTCATTGCCCTCCTTTGGACCGACTTGAGCCCCTCCCGTAGTGAAGAGGTCCTGAACACGGTGTTCAAGGTACAGCCTCAGCAGCACCGAGTATAGGGGAATGATCACTTCTCTGGTCCTGCTGGCTGCACTGTTTCTGATACAAGCCAGGAGCTTCTTGGTCTTCTTGGCCACCTGGACACACTGCTGGCTTCTGTTCAGCTGCTGTCAACCAGCACCCCCAGATCCTTTTCTGCCACACTGCTCTCCAGTCACTCTGCCCCAAGCCTGCAGCACTTCATGGGGTTGTTGTGACTGAAGTGCAAGCTCTGGCACTTGGCCTTGTTGAACCGCATACTGTTGGTCTCTGTCCCTCAGTTAAACCTGTCCAGATTCCTCTGCAGAGCCTTCCTACTGTCAAGAAGATCAATTCTTCCCCCCAGCTTGATGTCATTGGCAAATTTGCTGAGGGTGCACTCAATCCCCTAATCCAGATGTAAATAAGGATATTAAAGAGGACGAACCCCAACACTGACTCGTGRGGAACACTGCTCATGCCTGGTCTTCAGCTGGATTTAATTCTACTCACCAGCACCCTCTGTTCCTGGCCATCCAGCCAGTTTTTCACCCAGTGAAGTGTCTATCTGCTTAAGCTGTGAGCTGCCAGCTTCTCCAGGAGAGGCAGTGGGAGACTGCATCAAASACCTTACTGAAGTCTAAGCAGGCCAAGTGCACAGCCTTTCCCTCATCCATCCAGGCAAGTCACCTGCACATAGAAGGAGACCAGGTTAGTAAGGCGGGACCTGTCTTTCTTGAACCCATGTTGGCTGGGCCTCGTCCCCTGGTTGTCCTACACATGCTATGTCATCACCATCAAKATGATCTGCTCAGTAATTTACCCTGATATCGAGATCAGGCTGATAGACCTGTAGTTCACCAGATCTTCCATTCGACCCTTCTTGTAGATGGGTGTCACACTGGCAAGTCTCCAGTTGTTTGGGACCTCTCCTGTTGGCCAGGACCACTGATAGATGATGGAGAGCGTCTTGGTGAGCACTTCTGTCAGCTCCTTCAGAACCCTCATCTGGATCCCTTCTGGCCCCATAGACTTGTGGGAGCCCAGGTGGWGTAAACAGTCACATCACTGACTGTTTCCTCCTGGATTATGGGAGGTTTGTTCTGCAGTCTACAGATGTCTTCCAACTCTGAGGGCCAGGAACCTTAAGGATAACAGGTCTGAGTGTTAAAGACTGAGGTAAAGAAGACATTAAGTACTCTTCCAGAGTTACCTGTTCCTTCTTGCAAAGGTGGTCAACTCTCGTTCTCCTGGAGCCTCAGCAACATGTCCCTATTCAGTCAGGCTGGTCTTCCTCCCCTCTGGCTTGTCTTTCGGCACACAGGGATGACCTGCTTCTGTGCCTTTAAGATTTCTTTCTGGAAAATCCAGCCTTCCCGGACCCCTTGGCTCTTCAGGACCATCTCTCAGGGGGCTCTCCCAACCACTGTTCTAAACAGTCCAAAGTTTGCCCTTCAGAAGTCCAGCATAGTGGCTTTGCTGATGAAGTCAACTGAGAGAGGATGTGCAGACCCAGCAGTTATCAGGCGGGACCCAAGTATGTGATTTAGCCAATACGCAGGGTGTGAGGTTTGCTMGTATTATCCAGTTTTCTGCAGCACCTCCACAGCTCAGCACCCTGCCCACGTTGCAAACTCAGTTGCAGCCCGCCTAACCAGAGCTGGTGACCAGCGTGAGGGGCAGGTACAAGAAGTAAATCAAGATGTCACTTGCCTGATCAGAATGTTCTTCCAACCGCTATCAGTCTGCTTCACCAAGCATGAATAGTGATGTCTCATATCTACGTACACGCACATATAAAAGACTGTGCTTAATCCAAGGGCTCTWTTCTTGTTTCTAGTATGTTTGGTGCAACGCAGGTCACCTTGGTCCTGTAGATTCGGTGCATCCAGGTATCTTAGGAGGGCAGAGATTTAGCTACAAAGTGCACATATGTTGATTATTTTTCTACTTTAACACATCGCTTAATAGCAATTTGGTAGAGCCTTTTAAAGAGCACAGAATGTGCTCTTGTTTCTCTACTGAATTTAAAAATTGAGGTTTTTGCTCTACAGTTATTTTTTAGGAGTAGCAAAGCTGTCTAATCAGAATCTAACTGCTGACCTGGAAAGGTACCATTCTGTGTGGTCCTGTGGAGCTGCAAGAGCATCAGGCACACAAGCAAAGACATATAATAAATAATAATTACTCATTATTTTATAAATAGTAAATACTCATTATTATTTAAAAAATAACTACTCAGTAATTGCTAATTACATTCAGTATTCATTTGTTTACGTGATATAAGTTGAACTCTCAACTGTCTGTTATTARACAGCGAGCAGAGCATTATTTAAAAATGTTTCTGGAAAACACAGCTAGTTAAAAATATCAGTATATCATTTTCCCCTAAAATTGCCAGATGTTCCACAGAAATATGTCGATTTATTTCATATTTTCAATGGGAAACAGTTGAGAGCAGCTTTTTTGTTGTTGTTTATTTATCTTGATATTTTTTTCAAATTGCATTGTTTTCATTCACCTAATTTTGACTCATTAATATACTAATTTTAATATTGTGCTACATAGCATGTTATATTTATTAGTACATGTACTAAATCTGTTCATATTTTACAACATTTCAACATTTTTGAAATAAATGTTTCAACAGGATCAGAATAATGTATTTACACATTTTAAAATGTTTATGTGGCTCTGAATGTAGTTCTTAATTTTTTATTATTTTTTCATTCAATTTCATTTCAATACAAAATATAATMTCTTTATTTTTGGACTGTTTACCAACAGAAATTCAACTTCTGGTCATTTTTTTTCTTCTTCACTCTTTCCTGCTGGGAACTCTTTGACAAGCTGCTTCCTGTGAATATGTCTTTACATTTCGGATCCTAATCTGCTGACCTGCTGAGAAACCTCTGCCTCTGGTAGGGAGGCTCATTTTTGAATAAAGATACTTACAATAAAAGAAAGCTTCTTCTTTATTTCTTTTCTTTCTTTCTTTCTCTTCCTTCCTTCCTTCCTTCCTTCCTTCCTTCCTTCCTTCCTTCCTTCCTTCCTTCCTTCCTTCCTTCCTTCCTTCCTTCCTTCCTTCCTTCCTTCCTTTCTTCCTTTCTTTCCTTTCTTCCTTTCTTCCTTTCATTTCCTTTCTTTCCTTTCTTTCCTTTCTTTCCTTTCTTTCCTTTCTTTCCTTTCTTTCTTTTTTTTTTTCTTTTTTAATGTTGATTTATAGCTTCTTCAAAATCTAAAACTCATTTTGGAGTTCCGGCTCAGTCCCATCTAATAATAGAGGGAGAGATCAGAAATGTTCTCCATACACCAAAAGATGTCATATGCAACACATAAACATATCAGATTTTTGAATCCCTGGAGTCCATTAACTTTCACAAACAGTCCTATATATATATGTGTATATATGTTTATATATTTTTATATTTAACATTTCTTTTACTGAATCCCATTTCAGATTTGACTGTAACTTGCCCCCTTATTTCCCCTTCTTTTTTACGCCTGTACTTAAAAGCAGAGCTCCTTGCTCATCTGTTCAACTCCAAGAGAGCACAAAGTCTAAAGTCTGAAAGGGAATTGAACTGCAGCAATATGCCTGTATGTGAGAACCAGCTTTTTAATAATCTGTTCTGTGACTACAGAATTAAAAAGCAAGGAAAATCTGGAACAAATAAACAAAAATTATTGAGACCAATTATCAAAATGAAGCCAACTAATGTACCATAAGATGAATGATGTTTACTTTAAAATGATATTTTATTGAATTAGGCATATTCTGACCTGTATTGGAAACTGAAGGAATTACAGTGATTATGCCAGGATAGTGCCAGAGAGCGGCTCGTCTGCGTTATGAAGCTTGAATGAATCAGCTTTGGCTATAAAATGCATTGCTAAATAGACAAGGACAGTAACAAATTATGGAAAGGATAGCAAGGGAGTAGAGAGGACATTTTATCACTGTCTTCTAAGCATGCAAACATTGATCATCTGTCTTGCAGATGAGGACAGAGGACAGCCCAGGGAGGTGGGGAAATACCTGTATTCCCAGGAGATAAAATCAAGGCTTGGCACAAGGCCTCTGTGAAAGGATTGTATTTGGTAGTATTTAAGCATGAGTAGCAGCCTGTGGATCAATACATTTAATAGAATAATGGGGATGGATGGAGGTCCTTCAGGAAAAGGCAGGTCCTGTTCGAGTGCAGGGATGGCCTCATGTTTTGCCTATTTATCATCTTTCTGTTTCTAACAGGGCAAACAGTTCAACGTGGGCATTGTTTGCAAAAGATGCTGATGACACAAATATTTGAACACTTATGATACAAAATATAGCATGGGTGCCAGCATGAAATAGGCAATTAGAGAGTGAGATCAGTTCAGTCTTGGTTATGCCTCTCCTATCCCTGCGATGCTCATGGGGTTGCTCAGCTGTGACTAAAATTAGCTGCTAAGCCAAGCAGAACTGAATCCTGTGTTGCAGTAGCAGAGAAGTAAGCCTGTTCCGTGTGAGTCTGTGTTTTAGGGCAAATGTTCTCGGGACCGTGAGACATTAAATCAATAATCTAGGATGGAAGGCCGTACGTCTTCCGTTTACACATACGCACAGCCCAGTGGTGTTAACTAGTTCTTGGGGAGGTAAAATGTGACATTTACCACAGCATGAGTGAGCGCAGCCACACTGATACCGCCTTGGAGCAAAAGGCAGCTGAATGACAGGAAGTGACCTGCCAGACCAGGAGGATGACGCTGCTCTTTACAGTAGAAAAAACAACTTGCTATTCACGGGTTAAAACAGTTTATGTTTATTGGGTCTTTTGGAGGTAGCATGACCACAGATACTAAAATTTAACAGTAGAATTTAAGACTATTCTTGAGGCTTTTAGCTGTAGAAATTTCCATGGCGTTAATCTATTTGCAGAGTTGAGAACAACCTATGGAATTCACCCTGGATTTTCCAGACCTTTATTGTATTTTTACGAGCTATGAGCCCATTCTTTTCTGCTGAAGAATCTCTCAGGAGGTTGATTCACCATCTGGAATATCCTTATGGTGTTGAACTTGAAGACATCAGTATCTTTAACAATTTAATCGGGCTCTTTCAAAAAAGGAATGAGTAGATACATTACTCAGTGTTTTGACACTCGGTGTTGCTTCTGCCCAACTCATGTACCAGTTCTGGGAAGATTATTCCACACATTTCTTAGGAAAAACGAACTAAACAGTTTCATTTTTCTCACAAGAAGAGAGTTCAGAAGAGAATATTTCACAAAGAAGTTAAGTCTAGGGATTTTTATTTCCTGAATAAACTAACAAAAAAGAAATAAATTTAATTTGGGTCAGCTGTTGCGTTTCAAAAACTTTAAAATATTGTTATCCAGTTGCGATAATTATCATACTAAAATTAACTACAATTTTCTTTTAACCTAGGAAAACCCTCCAAAAACAATTACAATATTCTGAAGTTAGCAAATTGAAACTTTTTTGAATCACTTCTGAAATTTTTTCATGCTAAAAACTTTGGCAGGACTCCCTTTCATGCAGTTTCAGCTTGAATGAATCAAAAACACTTCATAGAAAATCTTCTTGATGAAAATAACTTTTGATGGTGCTAATATTCATTCAAAGAGGCAAATGCATCAGAAGAATGACCCCTTGTTACTCTTTGGTGCAAAAGAGTTTTGTCATCTTCAACCAAGGGTAAATTTTGCATGAGAATTTTTTAGGACAGTTTATTTCCACATATTCTCTTTCTTAAGTGCATGAATTCTGACTTTTCAAAGGACTCTGAACAGAGTCCTTTGTATGCTAGACATTTTTCTAGTTTAACTCAGACATTACAGTTTTGATCAACCACTTTTATTGGCTTTGAAATTTGATCTCTGAGTGTCAGTCCAATTTGCCTTTTTGTATTTAAGCTAAAATAAAATTCATTTGGACACCTTCGTTCTTTAGCCATATGTAATTTTAAAAAAATCAATCTAATAATTAAATGTATGAATTATTCGGCAAAGGATAGGGAAGAAAAAAAAATAGAAGTAAAGTACTAAATCTATTTGGAAGAGAATTAGATCAGCTTTTTGGAAATACCAATAGTTTTCAGTGGAATCATCATTATTTGTGAAGGATTATTCATTTTTGGTTTAAAATTCATCCAATTTGGCCTGATCATGAATGTTACTGAGTGAAATGCTAGATGTTAAGGTGATTCTCTTTTTTTATTGCAGAATATGCTTAGGTTCACAGTAATATAAGGAAGACTAATCATAGGGAACCTAGTTTCTGAAGAAAAGTCAGGAACCACAGTGGGAGTTGATTTTTCCATTGACTCTGGTGGATCCAAGATTTCATCCTTGTTCTATAAAACTACTTGTTTTCTTTTCCCTTTCTGGGGTAATATTTCATGCAGGAGTGCTCTGATTAGTTCATGAACATTTAGTAAATATTTAGAGTTCATTCAGTGGAGGGTTTGCTTTAGTTCAGTGTTTTATAAAAAATGTCTCCAAATTAAGGCTGCTGCAAGGTAAGATTAACTCTATCAGTAACCTAAGAGTTGACTGCTGTCCTGCCTATATCCAGAATAACTGTCGAAGCCCTGAAGTCATTCAGTACGGAGGAATCAAAAAGAATTTCTTCATCCATCGTAAGATTGGAAATCTCTGTGTGCCTTTGAGATGTGACACAGAGAGGCAAAGCTGGTTTCTCTTCAGTTTGAAGTTAGGCATGTCTGACGTCTCTGTCAAAAGGACCTGTCATAGGGCATTATTTTTGGCTATGCTTTGCTCCTTCCCCTTCTCCCTTAACTCTGTATATGCAAGAAGAGCATGGAAGAAAACTTTCTTTGCTCCTAAACTAATCTGAGGACTGCATGTTGGGGAAGGAAACCAATCATGCTGAGTTATAGAGTTATGTTTTTCTATTTGGAGAATCAAGATATTCACACAGTAAGCTTATTTGAAAGAACACTCTTACAACAACATTTAATATCTGTCCATAAAGATGCTGATATGGTAAGTGGAGGTAAGGCCTTGCAGCACTGTGTGAATTGCATAACTTAAGGCCATTTGTCAACACTTTCCTGAATGTCAGAGATAATAGCGGAAGGTGTTAGGAACACTGTCACATTTCACACAGAGGCAGCTTAGGCATTTCTGCTCCAAGGAAGYATTTGGAGATCACTGTTGCAGTGCTCTCCGTGTTGACCCATTATTACTCACCTTTAGGATCACTTCAAACACAATAAAAAAGCAATAGCAAAGTCTTACTGAGGATGCTCCTTTAGCAGTGATGCATGGGCAGTACAGAACTTGCTCTAATCCCTGGTATTTTGGGGATTAGCTAGAAATGCATGCTCTTCTTGGCAGAGCTGTTAGCCCCGATGTCAGTGGTGATCCCAAAGTCTCCCCATGCTAATTTGCTACTGAAAAATGGGTCAAAGCATTTCAGAGAAAGTTCTCAATCAGTTGTGTTCATGGGTGCAAAGAGAAAGCTGGGTCTAACAGTGAAAAATAGGGAGTTTGGTGGCAGTGGGAGAGCAAACTCTTGAAGAGTGAGCTGTTCAAGCCGTCACACAAAAGCACGCTGCCAGGCTCAATTACAGGCACAGACCTATTTAAGGTGCTGTTGTAGCTCTCAGCCTTTCTTCTCCTTCTCTGCTCTGCATTAGCATGTACCAGAGTGTCCGACAGAGCAGCAGCAGTATTTTCCTCCCTGGAGTCAGATCAAGGTACTTTGCATCCCTCAGTGGCCCCCACAAAGGTAGAGACWTACCTGTGCTTTCATCACATGCTAGGAAAACACGTGAGAAATGTCCTACTGAGAAATTCAGAATCCTTTTATTTATGTATAAATGTCAAATTACAGATGAGATATTTGCTGAAATCCAATTGCTTTTTTCCCTATTGTTATTTAGACAACTTTTGCTCACTGTTCCTTGTATTTATAAGAAATATTGCTGCAGAARTCCTGTTATCATGGTAAATACAGCAAAAATGTTGGGAGATATTTCTGAGTGTAGCAACTGAGGTGGGAATAAAATGGATTTTACGACCTTCCTTTCACCTTTGCCATGCTGGTGATGTGGCCATCAGTGAGCTCAGCACCTGCACAATTCCCAACCACTCACCAGCTGCCCTAAATGCTGCCCTTTTTAGACCATCCCAGATCCGTCAGAGCCGCTCCCTCACAGGCCAGCCCTGGCAAGGGCATCCCCAGCCAAACCCTGGACTGGGTGACCGGCACGGCTGCCTCCAGCCCCCTTGCGCCCACCAAAAGCCCCAGTTCGGGCTGTGGTGGCCACATCTGGCACAGCTCGGAAAGCAGATCTGGCCCTGGGAAGGCCATTGCTGCCCCCACTGCCATTTTGCTATTGGAATCACTCAGAGAAACAGCTCGGACCAGGAAAAGGCATTAGCAGAGGTCATTAATGAAAGGTTCTGGGTATTCTTAGAAAATCACAACATTAGTGGAATGACTTGAAATATTTATTGAAGTGGGGAATTATTAGCAGATTTCTCTCATTGCCCTACATTTCTTTTATTTTTTTTTCCTGCTTGCAAAGCTACCAAGCAGGCCTGTGTGAAATCCAGCAGTGGTCTCTTTAATCACGGAAAGTGCTTTAAGTGCTTTTAGAAAATATTATGGTAATATTCAACATTAAACACGGTCTCCCAAAAAAGGAAAAATCGTTGTGAGGATAGCATAGACACAAGAGTGTTGTCTGCAGGAAAAGAGCTTCTTCACTCCATCTGCAAATATTTTTAGAGCTGTGAAATCAAGATGASTTCAGGCAAGAAGATTCAGATGGTGAATGGCCCACAGGCTTGGACCCCAGTAATGTGCCAGTCAGGCAAGAAGACAAAATTATTGTTTTCATCACCASATTTCCTTTTGCTTGCCAGTGCTATTTATAGCCAGAAAGAAAGCATGTAAACATGGTTAAGGAACACAGGCTTTGGCCAAGCTTTGATTGAGTTTTTGAAACGAAGATCCAGTATTAATTTGGAGGTCCTTTCTAGGTGCTAATGTGTCTGGATGCCATGAAATTTGCATCATCCCTTTTGGGWTAGCTGAAGCCAACTTCCAAATGTCCGTCTTTTCTTTGGCATCATTTGTAGCCGTGGCATCCTTTGCAGATGCTACTGATTTTTRCCTCTAAGCATAGGCAGGGAACAGTGCAGAATATTCACCAAGTGAATTTGGAGGAGGGTCTTTCAATGTAGAGCCTYGAAGCCTAGGTGGAATCCGACTTATGTAGGAGCACTGCTTCCAGAAACATCCTCAGAGACTTTCGCACACTCACACCTTCACCAAAGAGCATTTGTCATTCATGTCCAGCCAGGCAAAAATTGCTGTGCAGGTGTGTTACTGTGTGTATGTTTGTTGTGGGTGACTTTGCTTAMGTCAGTAACACTTCTGAGCATAAGTACCTGAAATATCAGAGGTGAATCAGGGATATGAAAAGCAGGTATCTGAATCCTTCTGGAAGCCAACTAAAGAAAACAAAGAGGGCTGGTGGGGAATGCCTGCAAAGTTGCAGTGTAAAAGAAGAGGTATCCATTTCTGAGCAGAATTTTATGTACTGTAGAAAACTACTAAAATATAAGAATTTATTAGAGAGGAAAAAAACCCAAAAGATTTTGTTATTATTATTGYTTTTAGTAATCAATATAATGATTAATCATTTAGCTTCCCCATATTAAAGACAAGTAAGGCTAACAGGTAGCAAATTGAGGCATTAATAATCAAATAAGTGTGGGGTTTAGAAATTTCTCCTCAAACCTGCAACATCCATTCTTCACGTCAGTGGGGGCACATATTGAGGAATAAAGTGCACTTTTTTTTAATGCAAACAAAGGCACACACAGCCTAACATGTATATTGACCATTCAAGTCATTAAGGGAACTTTGAGGGGATCAAAGTTAGAAGAAAGAAGGATTATAATGCAAGTCTGGATATTACATGGCAGTTTCCCACATATGCAAGTGAAAGCATTTCACTACTGATAAGCAGAAGGCATTCTAAATAGCTGTAGTCAACATAAGCACTAAATGAAAAAGCAAGTTTACCATTCACTGCMCAGAAAAAAGGTGGAAACAATAGAAGGTGATTTTAAAATCTTCATTTCCAGCACTGTTTCCAAATCTGGATGTGTCATTTATAAATGCCTTGCTCATCTCTCCCCTTCTGTTTGAGAAGAACAAAGAAAGCACTGATTGTATCTCAAAGTCACRTGTCATTATCTACAAAAAGGCAGAAGTTCCAAGCTATTCCCTCATTTGTTTAAGCGGGATTCCTTATGCAACTAAGCATTCATCAGCAKGAAAAAAAGATTAATAAAGGCTAGCCCGGGAAGATCTTCATTCTTGGTTGTCAGATGGATTTTCTGCCTGTATACTTTATTAAAAATATAAGATATCTGAAATTGGAACACTGCGGACTAGATGTAATTAGATATTTATGTAACACAGTAAGTGCATGAGTCCCTAGACTGGTAGAATATCAATTCTGGAAGCAAATTTCCAGAGTAAGCATTCCTTTGTATGAATGTAAAATTTATTCTCCTTTTTTGTTAATGCTTATCTTTTAAAATTTGCTGTTATTATTATTATTATTAATGAAAATCTCTTATAGAAAGTGACTAGCTGGAACATTCATAGAAAGCAAACATAGGGAAACTACTACGATTGTCTCCAAATATATTTAAAGATGGAAATTTACTGCTTTGTTGCAACACAAAATTGGATGTGTCGCAATGCGTGAAGGAATTACGGAGCTTTCTCATGCTACAGAAATTACTATGAATGTACCTGGCTTTCGGATCACAAACGCAAGGGCAGAGAGGCAGCACTGGTGCACACGCGAAGTGGAAGTAACGCTCCCAGTTCCTCTCCCGAGGGAGCTTGGGGAAYGTGCTGCTGCACTCTGCGCTGCTGAAAATGTTTTCCCGTTCTTTGGTAACACCTTGGTTTTGTTCCTCGTGCCCAAAGACAGTCTCGGAGGTGTTGCTSCTGTCGTGCCCCTGCCCAGCTGTGCCTCAGGAAGGCCTTGCCTCCGTGTCCCCTCGGGCGGCAGCAGCTCAGCTGTCCAAGAGGTCAGCTGAAATCCAGCTCCAAAACGCCTATAGCATCCTCCAAACAACACCTTCCCTGGGACTTGGAGGCCCTGCAGAAGCCACGCCAGCTCCTGTGRAAAATAGCACATATCCACTTGAAAGGGTCACACAGCAAGAATAAAAAAAAACCATGAAATGAGTAATATCTGAAGTCCCAAATACCAGCAACACCTTTTGAGAAGCTGTCAGCAGCTGTAAAGGCAAAGCTGTGCCCTGACTGCTTTGTTCTTCAGTGAGGAACACATGTAGCCCCAAACTATGTGCCATGTGCACCTCCGTCCTCCGCGGTACCACGCGGTGAACCCCGTTCCTGCGCCTCGGCCACGGTGCGCATGGAAGCAGCACGGCCCAGGCCGGAGGAGAAGGGCCAGGAAAAGCAGAGGTGCTGTATGCCTTCCCCAGGCAACGACCACCTTCATCTGCTAACATGCACGCTCAAACCCCTAACCAGTCATGATAATACTGATGATTTTAAAAACCTTTTCTTCTAGGCTTGCATCCCTCTTGCTATTTTGTCTCTATGGTTTTCCTCACTCCTTTTGTCTGAACATTGTTTTTCTTTTCCTCAGCCTCTCTTAGTTCTAGTTTTGCTTTTCTCTGCTAATTTTCTGAAGCACTTTTAAACTCAAGTTTGTTGGTATTAGGTTTTTTTTTTCCTTTCAATCAACAATCTCTTGGTTAATCAGTATTTCAAAAATTCTCTATTTCTTCATCAGTCTACGTGTCTCATTCCCCATCTACTTCATGCACAGAGAGAGAAAGAGAGTTATTACTAATTTTCTATTTGCCTGGGAAGAGTGACTGTATCCTTTGTTCACAGGTATTTCCAGAACACACATCCTCAATGTGAACCAGCTTGGAGTTGAGTTTTCAGGGCAAACTAGTCAGCAGAGATGTTGGGGAAARGCAGAGAACTTGTTAAGGAGGTTTCTGACGTTCTTGTCACCAAGAGWGTTTTGGACAAAGATTTTCCAGGCAAAAGTAGTTTCTTGAAAATAGAGCACCTTCAGCTGAAAGTACACTATTACTGAAAACTCAGTATTTAGCAAACCAGATCCACGATAGGAAATGTGGGTGTTCCCTGGACATTGAGGATGCTTTGCTCAGCCTCCAGTCGGTCAGCAAGGCAGTGTCATGCCACACTGGGAGACATCCACGGTCTGTTCCTCTGGCCCATCCTGCCAAGTCTTTGGACAGTCTTTGGTGTTGCAGGTCCTGCAGCACTGCTGACCACAGCCGTGGGCTTCGGTACCCAGGGACTACGTCTGTGTAAGAAAGTAATTTGGGGCAACTGGAGCAGACCAGCTAAGGCTCCTTGGTCTGAAATATAACTGGATGGAAGGTTTACTTTGAACTACCTGTACTCGAGGGTCTCTTGGACTCAATGTTGCTGCCACATCTGTGGCTCAAAGCTGTCCCCATGACCTAAAACTGATGTGGATCTTTATGCTTCCCAGAAAGAGTAGGAGGGCATTTGTGGCACAGCTGGAGCAGAGCTTCCATTCTAGTCTTCTCTGAAAGAAATCGAGTCTGTGTGCACATACCCTAGGTGGTCAGCCAAAGCAACAGGTGACAGAGAATTCTCTTAAAAACCTAACTACTTCCTTGAATCAAAATGTTAATTTAGAAACAGGCAATGAAGACAACTGCTGAGATTCATGGGTGTATGTGTGACTGACTTTTTAAGCTAATAATCTCTGGGACAATTCACAGTAGTCTGAAAGGAAGAGAGACACACATTGYACTATCTCTGACGTGGAAATTTTATTTTTCCTTTGTTATCTGAAACTTAAATTAAAGTCATCCAGACTGAAAGACTTTTCGGCTGGGTGCCGAAATGGAAATAAMAAATCATCACTAGCACAGCACAGCAGTGTAGAATACTGAACTGTGCCTCCTTATGCAGCACAATCCGTTCTTCAACAATGAACCAAGTACATTTCTGTGATGAGACATGAGAAGATTCTGCAAAGAAATGCTAACAAWTTTTCCAGTAATTCTTAGCATAAAAGCAAGCATGGAAATACTTYTCAATCAACTGAAACATATATAATTTTATATAAAATAAAATTCTCTGTCACCCATTACTTTGCCACAATTAGACCATGAGATATTTTCTTCTCCTGGACATTTTATRATATATGTCTCAATATCACCGAAGGAGAAGATGGAAGTCTAGGGAACAACAYCATTGATTATACAGCTCAATTTTATTACTGAGTGGAACAGTTAGGTGGCAGGGGGTTTCATGTACCCCTACAAAGATCGATGGGGCACACGCCATATCCAAAAAGCCAAGGCTAGGACACAAAAAGGCAGCTCCAACTATTTTCAAAAAACATCTTTCAACTCCTGCTCTCTCAGACTAATGTCACCATTAAAAACAAACGGGCATAAACAGACAACAGAGTAGGTTGAATGAAAGATGTCACACAAGTCGAATAGTATATCTTCTGCTCATGAGCCTGTTGCAAATGGATTTGCTGGTGAGGTGGAAATGCAGGAGTTCCTCCTTCCCAGTGAGTTTCTGGCTTCTCTAGTGGTTTCCTGCTACCACTTTTGATCACTAACAGGCTGATGAGAAAGCCAGTTTGGCCTCTGATTCCTCAAAATTTTTTGTTGGACAAACTAACAAGGTACCCATATCCACTGTCTCTCTGAAGAGCTATAACTCCTCTGGATTTACTGTCATCCAAAGGAGATTATTTTCTAATCAACAGTGCCATCCATACATATAACTGACTTGGTCGTGAGAACTGGGCCAGGGATGGAGCAGACACCAAAAGAAAAATTATTATTATGTCGCCCTCATTTGAATGACTAGAGATTTCAAATAGAGAATCCTAATGTACTTAGATGGGCCACAAGATGCTAATAAGTCTTCAGCAGTACAGCCCTGATCTGGATTTAATCTGACAGTCAAAGARAAATGAGACATAGAGCCTCTCCCTACAGCCATCTAATCCTTTCTCTGTGACATGATTTTAATATAATTCTTTGCACTTACATAGCAAGACTTAATCTGAATTAGCTTTCTGAGCAAGATCTGACACGGGCTGATTGTTTAGCCTCTCCAACTTGTTTTCACTCAGACATCTAATTTTAGGTCTCCTTAATATTTTCTCCAGCTGTTTTGCCATGACCTTCAGCAGCTCTAGATTCCCTCCTGCTGACCCAGATGCTTTGCTGCTGGTAACCTGAATCCCCAGCTCCCAGAGGTCACCCCGGCTCCAAAGTGCTTTTCTATGCTTTCAGTAAGCTCTCTCATAGAAAGCCCTTAAAGGAAAATAGTTCTCATAATACAGGAAAGAAGGAGCTCTTGCCATTAAAAACTGCTTAGGAGAAAGGTAAGAGAGGATAGGAATAAATGATCAGTTTTCATAATGAAAAGAAACTGTCAGAAAGGATCCCAAGGTTATGTGCTGGGTCTTGTGAAATAGTTATAGATGACGGGAAAAGGAGGTGAATACCTGGGTAATGAAGTTTGTCAAAGATAAAAAAAAAGACTTAGGGTAATCATTTCTATAGCTGACTGCAAAAAGTGGCTCAGGGATCTCACAATACTGAATAGCTGCAAGATACAATGACAGATGAAACACTAAGTTGATAAGAAGATAGCATTACATATCAGAAATAAAAAACACTCCTAAGGAGTGGGCTTTAAATTAGCTATTTGGAAAAGAAATAAAGAGAGGAGAATTGGGAATCACAAATAGGAACTACTAGTAGATAAACCCATTGTATGCCCACATTTTTTAGAGAACTAGGCAAGATACAGAGAAAGGAAAATAGACTTTTTCAAAGTGGTGGAAATAGTTTAGACCATTTTAACTTGAAAAAGAAATGATTGATGGAAAATATGATTAAGGTTTATGAAATTATAATGATTTGGAAAAGGACAACAATTTCTTATTATTTCTCATAATAAAAGAATGATCAAGCACCAACACAAAATAACACATAGCAAATTTCAACAAAACAAAAGGAAATGCTTTTCCATATAGCAGGTAGTTAAGCCATAGAACTTCTTGCTACAGGCTGGTGGGGGATAAAGTAAGCATGGCTTAACCAGACACATTTGTAGCTATTTGTAGCTGCAAAAGACCCCCAAATATTACTAACTATATGGTCCAGTTATGGCTTCAAACTCAAGAAAACCTCATATCATGAATTGCCCAAAGCCAGGGCATCAGGAAATGGAAGAAAGATTTTTTTTATATTTGCTCCTTTTCTTATGTTCTCCTTCTCAATATCTACTATTGGCCAGCACCATAGACAGGATGCTGAGATAGAAGAGTCTTTGGTCTGACTCACTACGGACATTCATCTGCAATTAATAGAAAGGCTGTACTGAAACCGTCTACAAAAGCATCTTTATGCATTCAGTGAAGTAAACACAGCATCCGACCCAGACACCTCCAATATGCAATCGATACAGGCTCCAAAGAGATTATACAGATGGCAATGATATTTGAAAATGCAGACAGTGCATTTCCAGTGCAGAGCCACTCAAATAAAATTGCAGCCAAGGGACATTCTTGTTCAGAGCTTGCACTGCCCAGATCTTTGGACGCAGTGTTAATGTAAGTGCTTTTTTGAGCTGTCCTGCTCGGGGGAATTTTGTGAACCATCTTCCATGATCAAATATTATTCTGCATGAGGGAAGAGCTGATGATGTTTTCAAATGAACTATAAATACACAGAATTACATTAAGCAAACAAGTCACATGATTACTGTGACTGAGATTAGCTATTATGAGGAACAATAAAAACTTCTTACGGATAAAAGAYAGAGCACACACAGTGGTGTTTCTGCTAATAGGCCAGGCTTTGTGTCAGGCATAGAAAACACAGAAATAGAAAGAAATACAAGCTACATATATTCATTGCCATGGTCAAGCTCTGAATACGKCAAGCTATAACTAGTGGAGAAGATAGTCCAAAAGCTGCTTAGAGAACTATGGGAGGAAGCTAGAAATGATCCAATGGAGTGCTGTACTTCAGGACACAAAGTGGGAAGTGTTAGTCACAACATTAGGCCTAGAAGTCTTTCATCCAATGACAGGGACTATCTGTGTAAAAGCATTGCCTCTRTTTTCTAAAGTTATCTGCATATTACTAAAGAATGCAATGAAAGAGCCTGTAATGAGCTTTCGAATGGTGGGACCTGTCACATTAAATGAAAAGGATAAATCTTCTCCTTTGCTACTGATTCATGGAGAGCAATCTCTCTAAAGTGCTGCAAAGACTGGAAATTTCATCAACTATCTTACTAAAACAATGTTCAATCCTTCTATCCAAACARTGAGGAGCCACAACTTTCGCTGAAAGCAATGCTACCAGAAGCTTTTAAGTTAGAAATTGTTGAGGTTTCCAAGCTCCCATTAATAAAAAATGTTTCTAAGAAAATGCAAAAATAGATGGCATGTACATTCGATAATCAAGGTAACAGATGTTTCAAAATTATTGAATCAACTCAAAATTTGAAGAAAAAAGCTACAAATTATTCAAAATCTGGTAACTCTTACCACTTACACCAGCAATAAAAGTTTCAGTTCAGGGGGTATTTATTAAATAGCATTCTGAATCCAGCTATCCTGATTTTTCAGCTTCACTTACATGATATAGATAGGTAGATYTGGCAGTCAGTTATGTATGAAAGCAAGGTTTCACTGCTGCCTGTCATATTTAAAATGTGACTTTGGGCAAGACATCAGAACAGTATAGAAATGTTTTCTACATGATACAAGGACAAACAAAACGGTTCTTGACTTCCACTTGTTCTAGAAGGGTTCCTTGAGAACACAAAAGAAGAAGAACAGAAAAGAATAAATAGTTCAATACCTCCTTAGATTTATAAGTCATTTACTTTACTTGTGCTCAGGAAAAGTAATGCCTTAGTAAAGTTGACATGTGACCTTCTTTTCAAAATCCTTTATAACCTTATAATCCATAAGCAATTCAGAGTACTGAGAACCAGTCCCTAAAGCATCTGTGGGATATTTTGGTGTTGTGTGCCTCCGATCCATCCACTTGCCATTGACTGGAAATGAGGTCCATCTCTGTTATATGTCTCTCATTTGAAGCTGCCCTGTCAAGACAGGTCATAGACCACAGATCCCTAGGGAGTACGGGGTTGGTTTTTTTTGGTGTTGGTTTTCTGCAGAGGGAGCCAAAGCAAAGGGTTGTGGACAGCATTTAAAGCAATGGGAAAGATCCATCCTTCACAGTGAACCAAGAGGGAGTCTGGATGAACTCAATGCTCACGAGCCACAGTGAAGATGAGCATAAGCAGGAGTAGAAGCTGACAAAAGGTTTAGGGGAGTGACAGTCTTGATGAAATTTGTCATTTTGTCTTTCTATGTAGGAGAAATGGCATCAGAGTCATTGACATGAAGTCAGAAAGCACTACTGGAGTACTGGTCTCAAGGAAGGACAAAGGAAGCAGCCACCTTGTCAGGCTAAAACCCAAGGATGAGTGCTCCTCAAGCCAAGGATGTGCCACTGCCTTTGCAGCTCCCAACACTGAGTAAAACTGCCTGCTGCAAGGGTGAAAATGCATATCCTCTCCTCTTTATTGCCTTCAGTCCTGCCCACCTCTTTTTTTTTTTCTGTTTCAGAAAGAGCTGACATACTGCACTTGCAGAACTGAGAGGCTGTCACATCGCATCACAGAAAGAGAGGAGTCTTAAAACAGGTATGTCACTGAATGAGACTGAGGTTTCCAAGACCAGGGCATTGCTGCGTAGATTAAAGAAGCAGAAAGCTTTCATATTTGCTCATTTGCATCATAATTAAGAAGGCTTTTTTTTTGGATAGCCCTGGCTTGTAGGATGTCATTCTAGAATCTACTGTTCTAGATGGTGAATATCACGGATGGCTTCCCCAGCATCTCTTTTCTGTCACTGAGCATTTGGCTGGCAMTAAAAAGAGAAAAAGAAACCTATTTGTGGCAGACACTGCAAGGCAAGTTTCAGCTAAAAAGTTTTATAATTAGAGTCAGCAGAAAGCATAATCTTATCCGGGCAATGTCGGGAAGTAGTTATAGATAGTGATGTGAAATCAGTCCCTCCCAACGCATGTCCTTCCACGTTTCTTCTCCTTTTTTAATTGTTTTCAATATGTAACTTTGTGCCATGATTTTACACTTCAAGTATTAGTCCAAGTATTGGTCCTCTGCAAAATCAATGGGGAGGCTAAATTAAAAAATAGAGATTAAATGGACTAAGAAGGGTTTTGCCAAAATAATATTAATGACTTGCCAAGACAGCTAAGCTTGGCATATGAAGACATCTTTCTTTGGCTATCCATAATCATTTCTATAGTAACTGGCTTCTTCCTCATCCATCTGAAGGATGTATCTGCTGCACAGTAGTATACAACTGACAATTTATACTCCCCATCAGAGTAAGGAAATTGTAAGAAAAATAGAACTAAGCCACTCTGGGGAAAAAATGACTGTAAATTAGTTACTTATACTTTCTTAAGACTTTTTATTAAAAAATAAGAAGTGAGGACACTATACCAAATCACCCGAATCAGTCAAAGCTAGGGTTCTCACCCTGTATTTGCAAAGTCATYGCAATTTTCAATGGATGGGGAAGTTATTTTCTCAGATGACTATAGTAACTTCTATCAAAAAACAAACCCTAGCTTTTGTGAAGGACATGTTTCTAGCAGCTGTCCCAGAGAGCCACAGCTCTGGATTTTGACATGCCAGCTTTTGATTTGGACTTAGAGTCAGTTGTGCAGGGGCATACAAAGGCTTCCTTGTACGGTACAGCTGCCTGTGCACCCATAGTAATCCTCCCACACACCCACYGCCACGGTCACACATTAGCAACTTCTCCCTCCTTGCAGATGGTAGGAAAAAGAGCAAGTGTAAGGCAAGCAAAGTACACATATCCTTCCCTTTATGTGAAGTATAAYGAAGGCCAGGCTTTTGTTTAGGCCAAGACTATCCCCTGTAAGGACTGATAGTTAATCCACAAAATCTGTGTCATGGGTAAAGAGACATTTTTTTTTCCAGCAGCAACACATCTCGCTACAGAAAACAAGAAATAGGACAAGTGATAAGTGATAATTGTCTTCTGTAATAACAAAATTAGTCTAATGCAATAAAAGGTGCAAGTCTTAGCAATGCAGGCACAGCTGTGCTTTCAAGCACTCCCTATTCTATTGTTTTAAAGAAGCCTTTTTAAGAATAAAGGAACTGGTACTGGATCTTATATTGATATTTGGATCATATCACAGCTTACAACATTCACATGACAAACAATAACAGAAGAAAACCCAGAAAACTAGGCAGCGACACTTGCTGTGGATCCGGGAGACGCCTCTTGTTGTATCTGCCAACTGTGCTGTGATCCAGTTCTGCTGAACATCTGCAACCTGCCTCCCTACCTTGCTCAGAGCTGCGTGTCCTTTAAGGCTTAGGTTAAGAGGAAGGAAGCAAAGACCTGAGCTGGGCCATGGCCTTCATCMTCCACAGCCAGACAGGCTCTCAATGGAGTTGCCTTTTATCTGGAATCAGTCTACGGTCTGGGAACAAGACACACTTGGAGAGGGTGAAGGGAAAGATTGTACACGTAAGAGCAACCCAATAACAGCAACTCAATCAACCTTTTTTTAAGCAAGCAGAGATCTCCTAACTCCTTTTCCTAAGATCCATCTCMTTTCACCCTTGCAAAAATCCTGGTGCCTTGTGTTGACACCATACAGCCATACTCTGTAACGCTCCATTGCTGGCAGAGTCCTTCAAAGCGCCTTGAGTTCCTCMTAGCTTGTTGTCCAGCTTCCCTGTCGTGCTCTACGCAGCTTAATCACACTCGGCCAGATGCTAATGGGGATGCTAATACCCTAATTAGCATTTATTGATAGTTGAGCTTCCTGGGAATGCAATGGGAGCTGCTCTTCACATATGTCACTAGGACAGCCTCTGTTCCCAGCTTAATCAGAGATTTCCACCTGTTGTTTTTCTCTCTTCATTTGGCAAAGCTTGATGGAATAGAAGGATAATGTGAATTGAGTTTGGGAAGAGATATACTGCACAGTCTTCCTCATGTCACCAGCCCCAAGAATATGCATCCATCAGTGGGACAGAGAGTAGTGCAAAAGATAAATGGAGGACCAGGCAACTGAATAGAGCCATATATAGCCTGTAAACGATCCTAAGAGGCTGGGTTCAGTCCCTGCAATAGCACAGATTAGAAGAACGATATGTTTTTCTTGAACACAGCAAAAATAAAGAATTAAATATCTGATACATGATATAAGATAAATTAATTGAGTGAAAAAGGGCATCTTCAGAAACTGATTCYAGGTTTTAGGCAACATGTAGCTTGTCTAAGAAAGCCAAAAATACTATGGGTATTATCTTCAAGGATACACTGATATTGCTGGAAAAAGTCACATTGCTGTGGAAAACTTAGATTCATAAGTGAGTCTGGGTGTTAAAAAAGAAAGAGCTTTGGATAACATAGAAATTGAGAAATATGCACAAAGCCAACCGGTGAGTTATGCTGCTGCAGAGTAAAGAAACTGGGACAGATCTGTCAAATGCCAATGTGTGATCTGTGTTTTGGAAGAAGATACAAAATATGCCAAGCTCCGGGTCTTGCTTTGCTATTTTTGTCTGCAGATTAAATGGAGAGATTGTCCTTTGTTGAAATGCATTTTATATCTGCTCTGGTTATGCACAGGATCCATTTAGCTATTTGGGCTGCTGTTGCAGAAAGTGAAGAACAGGAATAGAAGGATGGAGAGAAAGCAGAGGGAAAAACGGTGGAAAACAGAACAGGAAGGAAAAAAGAAAGAAAAGGAGGCAATCTCCATCAGAAAGTATAGCTAGACAAGATATTTACTATAAAAAAAGAAGATAGATAAKGCATAGATGAAAGAGAAGAAGAAAATATTTCTATTGACATTTCTCTGCTTTCTGATAACGTCAGAGGGACACGGCACTAGCTCTGCTAAAATTGCCCTTTGCTGTGGGATTGAAGTATGCTGGTGCATTTGAGGGAAGAATCAAAGAATAGCTCTTTGTGTTTTGCATAGTTTGAACAAATCACAATTTGATAAAAAGTACAGGAGATACCCATCCAGCTATGTATTACCTTTCCAGTTGGGGAAAGAAAGAAATAAAAGTGGTAAGTGGTAAGTTTGGGTGCAGCTACCACTTCTTTTGGATTTCATGCCATTCTGATCCTGGCACAGGACCACAATTTGTTAAAAATGGGTTGCTGTCTCCTGTGCAGCAATGCCCTATCAATCACTGCTGCAGCATGAGAATTTCAAGGTGCAGGTAGAATGGYCACAAAGCCACCATATGACTTTGTAGAAAGGAGAGACCCAAAGCACAGGTTTCCAAACAACACTTTTGTGAACCTGMGGTACAGACAATTCACTTTTCCATATTTTTAAGGAGATATGCCTGAACGTTAGCAAGCATCTTCAAATCAACCCGCAACCTGCAAGTGCTGCAAAAGGAGGCATATCTTCAAAGAGGAAGGASACTGAACAAAATGAAAATAGTAAATAATAGTCTAAAAGTAGATTTCAATAATACTCAAAGTTTTTCTTTCTGGGTATTTTCTGAATTCACTGGTCACTGGGGATGAAATAAATTTRATCACTGCAATGAAATAAAGATAGTAAATGAAATATTAAAGCAGTATGATAGTGGAGATCAGTTCCTGACTYTACCACATACCCTAAGCACAGCCATAGGCAGACATCATTTTTTCTGTAGATTGGTTTCCCTGTTAGCAGGATGGATATTCCTGTTACGATTATTCCATGGGAATGAGATGAGGCTTAAATAAGATAAAGAGTTTTCAAATTCACTGATAAAGGAAATAGAGTGTTTTTAAGATGGCAACTGTGTCTTATAGAAAACAGTAAACACAGAGATAAAGTAGTAAATGATAACACTCCTGAATGACCGGTATGACTTTCTCAGGTGCAATTCCTTCCAAACAGGTTGAGTGATTTTTTTGATTTCCCTCGAGTCAGTGCAGCTTCTCATCTGCAGTATGGTAATTTTTTATCCAGACTCTTAGCTGGGTAGCTTAAAGTGCGAGAGGAGTAGGGGGAGCTGCACTGCACCATTGCCCAACATGGGAGCCAGCGATAGCCCCGCTGGTGGTGTCTGCGCATCTGATACCCCTTCACCTGCACTAAAAAAAAAAAAAAATCTGTGTTTTCTCTCCTTGCTTTAGAGCCAGGGAGAGACAGAATTAACTAGGGCAAAGTTCTTAAGCCCAGCTTTGCTTAGCTCTTAGTCCTTCATTGCATAACACATTATGGGATGCCTGAAACATCACATTAAGACTTATTTCAAGTTTAATGATGCAATTGTCCCATTCCATCCCAAACTGCAAGTATCACTAATTACATCTCTTAGAGGCCAAGGGATTCAGTGTACATCAGAAGAGAGGGTGGAAAAAATAATTACTGATAACAAGTGAATTGAAACTATTATGCAAACTTCCCCAGTGCACAGAAGGTGCAAGTCATAATCTGAACGAGACGGAGTTAATAACCAGTAAATGGTGCCAGAGCACATGGAATTTCCTGTGTGCTGCAATTAAAAAAAAATAAAAAAAATTAAAAAAAAAAATCTGAGAGGACAATGCAAAAAATAACTGCACAGATTTCTGTTCTGCCCTAGGGTCACAAAGACAAATTGGGACGCTGATGAAACACTTACACTCCCCAGGACTTCTGAGGTGAAGGAACAAATCACATACTGCCATCAGCCTGTGATCATCACTGGTCAGTGAAGACCAGCTCAAAGTCTCCCTTCTCTGCCCCCCTCTCTCCACTTCCAGCTGGTCCTGTCAGCTCTGATGTTGTGAAGAAAATTCTCCTCCTTCTCTGGCGAGGAGTGAATGTGTGCTGTAAAGACTGGCTTGAAATAAAACTGGGCCACCAGCCAAACTTAGATTCAAGGCTCTAAGTTGTTCTAAAATAAACACATTTGCATTCCCCCACATTGTAAGAGCCTATCCCATGGCTGTCTTCATTCTTGTCACCTCTCCCACATCCTCCCTGCGATTCGTCGCCTGCCCAGATCCTTCTTTCCCAGCCTCACCGGGACCTTCATGCAGCACCACAGGTCCTTGCTCGGCTTGGCCTCTGCGCAGGGTGCTGCAGGAGAGGCCTGGGGACTGCCACGCCGCCACCCTCCACATCTGCTGCTCCGTGACCACAGCTGCTCTGTGCCACGGTGCCCATGAAGCTGTTCTCCCGGAAAGGGGGAAAAGACTTTGAATTGTCCCGAAGCAAAACCTTGCACATGAGCGCAGAGGGACGGCTTGGAGGAGCACGGGACTGGGCGGTGTGGCACACAGCAGGGTCTTCCTAAGCGCACCGCAGTCGCTATTCTCTATTTGTGTGTGGACTGCAGGCTTAACTGCCGCTCTTTTGTTTCACTAATGGGAACTTTGCAATCACTGTTTGGTATAAGAATGGATTTTGTTTGATGTCTCAGGTTGTTAATTTGCTCTGAGCTACCTGAGTCCTTTTGAGAACTAGTTAGGGTAGATTTCAGTGTAACATCTTTCATAGATTCAATAAACCTCCTCTTTGTTCTTAGACACCATCAAAGCCGGCATGTAGGGCTATCTGGTGTGTCATTCAGAGTGCCTGTAGCAACTGCTATCTTCCAAAAAAACAAGAACTGCAGAATTTCTGCACTGGAAACATTTCTGACTTACAGTGGGAATAAAGAAAACATTTTAGGAGAGTGATGTTTTAGAATGGCAGAGAGCTGGAAGAGCAAAGTGGATCTGAAAGCTCACCTGCCCCGCGTTCGGAGGCAACGAAAGGAAATTGCAGTGTGTGATGCCGGTAGCAAGGTGACCCAAAGCACTTCCACAGCTGAACTCACAACTTGCCCAAGACAGTCACAGCTAGGGCCTGTGAGCCAGAGATTAATTTTAAGTTCATGTTTCCTACAGTGCAAGCATTGCTCCTCTGCTTCTTTTGAATTTGGCTGCAGCTCTCGGAATGCTCTGGAGCTCTTTCAGTGTTATCATACTTAGAAAAGAGAAACCCAGGGAGAGAGACAATACCCTAAAAATGTGTCAACCTGATTCTGTGCTGTGCCCAGTATCTCTGTGCTCTGGTGTCAGCATGAGAAGTGATCCCAACTTCTCTAATTGTCCACCAAATGGCTGTGCCTGGAGCCCTCCACCTACCCCCCAAGGATTCATCTACTACTAGAAAACAGCTATTGTCCATCCTGCCATTTGCTTCACTGGAAAAAGAAAAAAAAAAAAAGAAAGGCGAAGTGGGATTTGTTAAAATCTGCAGTTTCTATAACTGAGGTGTCAAGGAAACAATGAGTGCATKGTGAGATCTACAATGAAAATTCCCAGCAAGCAGCCTGAGTGGGAGCACTGAGAGAAGCTGACAGAAATGCCTCCCTCCCACTGGTGGCTTCCCCACGGTGAGGTGACTCAGGTGCAGCAGACTCCATGAGCTTAAGAGAGGGGGCCGCAGGTAAAGACTGCGCACCCTGGCACTCTGCCCTCCGCCTTTATGCTTACGGTGGGTACATGTGGGGAGTGCTAGACTCACAGAATAAGAYAATACATATTTGCTCAAAAGTGGAAAGTGACCAATTAGTCAGATCAGCTAAGTGAGGAACAGGAAAAATTTTTCATAGCAAATGAATTTTTAGCACTCCCATTTCTAATCTGTCTCCACAGTGTATCTTTCTCATATCTCATAGGGATCATATTTTTCAAAATAGCAGAAAACAAAAACAAACCACAGCAAATGTGTCAGCCTGGGCATTGTCTTCTCCGCAAGACGCTATTTCAACAACACGTTGACCACTTCATCAAGGCAAGTCCTTTTAGCCCACATAAATAACCGTGTTGTGTCTTCAGCTTCTCCATGAGAAATTTAAGCTTGAGTTATTTGTGCTTGGTATTGAACAGCAATAATCCTGCTGTGAAGGGATGGGCTTAGTGACTAAATAGGTAATTTCTATTGCTAATTTCTTAGGCTACATCTTGAAATGCCGCATACTAAGAATTCTTTTTAATAGAAAGAGCTTTCTTATCCTAGTGCACACTAATTACTGGTAAAGCACAGAAATGTTCAACGTTTTATAAATGACTCATAATTTTGCTTGCCTTGCCTTTCAGATACTGAATGTGATCCATCTCGAGGAGATGTGATTTTTAAAGAGCCTCAAGTATGGCTTTCAAATAAAGAGGTCCCTTTGGAGTGCTATAAAATATCTAAAGCCAAAGCAGAACAATACTAGTCACTTGAAAATTTAATCAGCAATTACAGATTAATACACCATAGCTGAGGGCAGGGTGAACTTTTCTTAACAAAGGCACTCGCCTGCACAAGTGCCCTGACAAGAGCCATTCATTAAATCCAGACTGCAGAGGACAAGCAAAAACTAGTGGAATCAACAGAAAATAYGAGCTCCTGTCTCATCATTAGCTGCCATGTGTAAATTAATTGGTAGCCTGAGTGAGGACCTGACCAAGCTGGTTTCAGGACAGAAGTACTGCAAATCACAACGTGCTTTTTTTTTTTCCAGCTCCAACTGTACAGTATTAGACAACAACAGTGACTCACAGCCTGACTCTCACATGTAGCGAAGGTTACCGTATGTTTCAGATACAGTCTCTTTCCACTTAAGAATTTTCTCTGGGCAGAACGAGAGGATTTTTTTACATTTGCCCATGATTTCTGGCAGGTAATGTTTCTCCTCAGCACATCCAACCAAGTTACTGTATGCCTGCAAAGCTGGAATATTTCTTCAGTGCACCAATAGGTCCGATGTGCTCTGCTTGGCCTGCAGGACCAATACATGGGCACATGGATGGCTTAGCACATGTGTTCACAAAAACTGCACTCGTTTGGAGCACCAGCTGATGAGCACATCTGACTGATGTGCACACGTTCACCAGAGTACAACATGTCCCGGAAGCATCGGGACAGTTCATTGCAATTAGATGAGTCTCACAACTGGTGGGGTTCAGTCTGAATTAAGTTTAACAGATACGGTATGGGGCCAATAACATTCTCTAAGTGGATTAGAAAGGTTGGTGCTCAGTGACTAATCGTGCCCAAGGCTCACCCACCAGCACATTAACTGGAAACTGCAGCGTGACAAATGAGAAATTGGAATGACRCATACAGTATTTCTATGAGGAGTTCTTGAAATCAGGATGCGTAATATTTTTTTCACATAAAAAAATATTTTTATGTGAATGTTTAAATATTCAAATATTTAAATAAATTTTAATATTTAAATAAAGCACGGGGATATCTTTCTCCCAGTAGAGTGTCAAATTCTAGGCCTTTATCTAAACATATATTTTCAGTGATTTCAGGGCAAGCAAAACATCTCTTTACATATCTGCATCAGAAAGACATGTAAATGACTTCTCAAGWCTATGAATTTCTGTTTTCCTTGAGTGCATTATCCTGCAACCTATGGCACACTTGAATTAACAGCAGCCTGAATCTGGCTGAGACCTTGTGGACATTATCAACACAGAGCCATACAAAATGACGGCCAAACCAGGCTATGCTCTTTCAAAACGAACCTGYCTGGGCGCAGCAGCGAGTGCTTTGCGTGCGTAGATGCCGTGCCAGGTTAATAACAAGCGTCTGCTTGGACACCTGCTGTCCTAAGCAGCGTGACATGCTGTAATCATCGAGCAGGGCCCCAGCGGAGCYGGGGAAGACAAAGCTGGCGGCTGCCTGTGGAGGGAAACGGCGCGTGGGGCCGCGGGGCTCGACGGGGAGGCCCGATAGCCAGCGGAGCGCTTCGCTGGCCCCCTTCCCTAGGACTTCCGCCAGAYTTAATCCACCTCCCGACCGGTAAGGAGCCCTCCTCTGCCCGTYTGGTTTACTTTTGGGCTGGCATCTACTAGCCCTGTGAGGCCGCCAGCATTGGGKGCTGCTGCTCCCACCGCTCAGGGAGGAGCAGGAACCCCGGGGAAGGGGCGGTCGAGCTGCCTTGCTTGGCCCCAATGCACCCAGCAGCAAAGCTGCAGAGTTGGCAAGACCGGGAGGGAGGGATCCTGCCCAGCGGTGAGTAAGACAGATTTCTCCTTTCTCACCTCCACTTTGTTTCTGATGGCTGGCTCTATCGCAGGCTGCAGCGCCCGGGCGCACTTCAGCATGGAAGTTGGGAGGCTGAGAAGGAGCCCGATCTAACTGGTTGCTAAGCGAGTAACCTAATTTGCAGCAGATGGTGTTTATTGTGACTTCCCATCTGCATGAGGATTAAGAATTCTTTGCAGAAGAAAACGACGCTGCCCTACAGCATACTAGTCGGAAGGGGCAAAATTAATTCCAATCAAACGTAGCTTCTCGCATAAAAGTCCCACTAAGGACCTGAGAGCATCTTCTGAGCATCTGTCCTTGGTCTAAGCGTTGATAAAACAGAGCTGTCGTATCCTGTCAATGAATGATCTGTCCCTTACAGTTTCAGATGTCTCTCTGACATTTGACTCCCATTTACTGATGGTGTCCCCTTGCTCAGCAGGTCTTTCTGGTCAAATGAAGAATGCAAAATTTTGTTCTACTGGCATAATCTACGTGAAATCCTAAGAGTTAAAGAAGATATTCAGTATATCACAGCCCTCCGTGGGTGGTGTTTTGCATCCCACAAAATTAACACCATAAAACTCAGAGATTGCATACATCAGTGCTACTGTCACTTCCAGCTGGTCCTGGGCTTTAATGAATAGGCAAGCATGAAAATGGTGACAACTCAGAAATAGTGATGGAAGTTTAAAACGAAAATGGAAGGAACTGACAGTGAGGCGATTATTAGAAAGCAAACCAAGAAAGCAATATTCAAAACAGCAATAGGAAAAGAAGAAAAATGAATTTATAGTTTTATCAAATATGTGTAAATGTAGAAGGAAAACTTCCATTAACATGCAGTTATACCACCAGACTTCAGTGGCTGTATTGTACAGTGTATGTTACGTTTCCTTATGGATAGTTTATGCTTGAAAGCATTACTGTTTCTATATGCTTGGCACTACCTATTTTCAATTTTGGTCTAGCATGTCCTCCTTTCCTTCCTGCAGTTCACTCCCTGGAAGAAAAGGAAGAATCTGGCCATTTTCCTGGGATTTCTGGAAATCAGGCGGCCCCTGGCACGTTGCTGCTGACGCATAGGCAGCTTGACAGGGTGCATCAGGAAACCCACAGCGCTGCAGGCAACAGGCAGGGCCTGCAGAGGCTTCCCCTCTGCGGCGGCCGCACAGTCAGCACCGACCCTCTCTGCAGGCCTGAAGCACCTGGGGTCGGTACCCGGCGTGTGCGCTGCACAAACAGAAACTGCTCCCTAGGATTCCCTGACCAGAAGATGTATGTCCTACATACATCAGCAGGTATTCTAGCGGATGCTAGTTCAATAAATAAATAAATAAACAAACGCCTAAGTCATTTGGTAGGTTGTCTTCTTGAAACTCCAATGCAAACTACCCTAAAAACACAACCCTCRTGCCACCTATACACCGATGTTGGGCAGAAGATACTTTGCCTTTTGTGCATACTTATGGGCAATATGCATCACACATACACCACAACTCAGTCTTAGGCATTCCCATGYGGAGTTTCTCTTCCAGCTTGGTTTTGTCCATGCCTCTTAACTGAGTTGCACCAGAAGCCTTTGSAGACTTCATTTCCCAGGATCGGATAAGGGAGGATCTTTCTGCTGCTTCYCAAGTCATCAAGTTCAGAATAACTTGATGGTCCCAACTAGGTGTATGCACACTGCACACTGACATAATCTGTGCCCACTCCACACAGAAACACTTCTCTAACAAACAGATCTACTGCTCTTTAGGTTACATTTTTTATTACATGGAAAATGTGCGCTGATATCTAGGTTTCTGCAACGCATTAGTGACATCCAGTGGCTACTGATGCAAATGCTAAAAATTCATAACCCCTTTTGCCAACACATCCCTAAAYTCCCTTCTCCTTTTTTCCTAAGAGCAGCTATTGAAAAAGGAGAAAGGTAGGAAAAAAAATGGATTTCCTAGCTCTTCCATAAAAAAAGTTGCCTCTGCAGCATTGATTAAATCTCACTGAACCTGTAGCTTACTGTTGTTGTCTTTCATTTGCAACATCTGCAAGAAACTACGGAATTCCTTTGAGAAATCCACGATCTCAAACCAAAACACAAAACATATACAAATCACAATAAAAATAAATAAATATATATATATGCACACACAAGACCACTGAGAAATGTAAACTATCTATACACAAGGGTTTCACTAGGTAGTCTTCCATGGACTTCATGTGCATGAGCAAGTGAGAGAAGCTGAAGCAAAACCACGRATGGGAACAGAGGCCCCAGCAGTGCCCTTCTGGACAGCACCGCAAGTAACATGCTCCTGATGAAAGCTCAATGGGCATTTTGGGGCAGAGAGCTGGCTGAAGGAGGCTTTGACCTACAAACAAATTGTGGTGTTGTTTGAATTCTCTTGTTTTAAAGAAAAAGGGCTTTTGTACTTTGCTGTAAATAAATGCATTGCCAAAGGAATAAGGCGCTCTACCATCTGGATGGAAATAATCTGATAAGCCCTCATTTTTTAAGAATTTGCATCAGACATAGCATGTATCTCAGTTCCAGCTTTGATACTTTTTTTCTGCCTGGAACATCACAAAACTCCAAGTGACCAGACACCAAGTCAAGGAGGCAGAGAAGTTTCCAGACGAACTCAAGTTAATGAAGTCCCACTTTTAGAACATCCCTCACGGTCATAGAAAGTACCTTATAAGGAGGAGAAGGTAGGAATTCACAGCATTTATGTGCCCACCCTCCRGGGCACCGAGGTCTACAGCGGGATGCCATAAATTAAGCAGCTCCTTTATGCTGTGATATCGGTTTGGGCAAAGCAACTCAGAAATGGGAGACTTGAAACCTCCTCCCTCCCTCTGCCTATCTTGTAGATAGTAGATGTATGTAATACTAGTCCATACTTTATATATCAGGGAATGGGAACAAATATAAACTGTTTTAACATGGTACATGTTCCAAATATATTTTTCAAGATGCTTCCATTTTCATATTTCAGTTCTACATTTTACATACATTTACTATAGGTCTTACAGCACACATCATACTTTAAAAAAAAAAAAGAGAAAAAAAGACGGCGACAAAACAATAGCAATACTGTAATTTTATTGATTTTTCAAGACACATTCCTTGAGAAACCAGCAAATTAATTCTTGATCTTGACCATTTGGGACCAAGGCCTCTTTAAGTCACATTCTGCTATTAAGCTGACTGGCAGCTACCACAGGAACCAGCGGCGTGTGCTCATCAGCTTCACAGCCCAGGGTTGGAAGCAGGGACGGGCGCTTGTCCCGCTCTGCTCGTGTAAGCAACGCTAGTCCTGGGTGTCTTACAGATCCCAAAAGAAAACAAGGAAAAAAGGCAGCTGCCAGACATCGGGAGCAGGAAAATGTTTGTCTGTCTTGAACTTACATTTTGTAAATGGAGTTCATTTAATGTCTTTTGGAAGTAACCAGCCCCAAAAATTTTCACAGCTTTGGCAGATAGGAAAGTGATACAGTGATGGAAATGTCATTTTAGGACGGCAAAGTGCCCAAAATAATGCATCAGCGCTGCCATATTATTTTGTCTAATGTTATCAGCACTTCCTGAASGTTCCTGGTACCTAGGACATCCAGGACAAAATAATTTTAATATTTCTGTCCCTGCATGCTGCACACTGTCCTGCTTTYCCCCTTTATCATTAACTGTATGCAATGCCTTCAGTTTTTTAAAATAAAAATAACACAGAAAAATCTCAGAAAAGGGTCAGCAGCTAAAAGCAGATTCCTTCCTTCCTGATTTAAGTAGTGTATATTAGAATGAACGCATTTCCAAGATAGTGGCTTAGTCACCGCCTCCCTTCAGGAAAATGATGGTGCAATTACACTAAACCTGATATGTCACATCATTATGCAGGCAAGCGTCATTTATTTGAGAATGAGCGGCGATGTTGGCATCTTTAACATTCAGAGCCCACACACAAGCTAAAAGTAACTCTCCTGCTCCGCGGCTCCTACGTCTCTCCTGTTTTAGCAGTAGCGCTGGGATATGCTTCCCCGTGCTCTTCTCATTCATGCAGCAGGCTCTGAGAAGGAGAGGTATCCGTTAATGGTATGATAACCACGAAATAAAGATTAAACAGCGATTAAAGTGTTCGTAGGAAGTTATTAGAAGTTCCATGTCTTTGTGTTTGGGGAGAATGTTGGGGAAAAAGAAAAAGTAAAAACCTGCATGGCTAAGCCTGCAAACTGCAGACAGATAGTGATGCCAGTTGGGAAGGGAAAGGAATGCGGGGGTTTACAATAGAAATGAGCTGAATAATCCTAGATCAGAAGTAATGGAAAGCAAGCTTCAAATGACTCTCGGCAATGGTTAATTCACTCTCTTCTCTGCTAGGTCTCTTATGTCTTCAAGATATTGTACCTTGGTGCTGCCACTACCCCCAGGTGAAGATGGTCAATCAGGGGCAACATATAGAAAAAAAAAATAATGAATCCTAACTCTGCATTTACAGGTCGCTTACTGAAATTGTTCACTTGCTGTTTTCACCAGTAAAGTATAAAATCTACAAACTTGTTTTTATTTCACAGTGACAGCCATTAATGTGCAGAGTGGGATGACCTCATGAACAAAGTCAAGTGGAAGCATGTTCTTTTTTTCACCAAAGTCTTTTTAGCGAGAGCTTGGTAACAAGACCTTCGCAAACACAAGCGTTAAGGGGGAGCAGAGGGTCTTTCCAGAGCACCTTCAGGCAGAGGCCGGCACGRCAAGGAGGCCTTGGCAGAGCAGAAAGCTGGAAGAGCAGATGGGGCCAGGCTGGAGCCCCAGCTTGACTGCAGGCGAGCTTGCTGTGAGCGCACGCAGCCCCGCGAAGCAGCGGCGCTGCTGCGGCGCGTACTGAGGGGGGAACGACGCCGGCCCGGCCCGGCGGCTCCCGGCGGCCTCTCCGCCGCCATTTCGAGGGCGCCGCGCGGCGCCGCTCGGAGCCCCCAGGGGGCGCTGCCGCGGGGCGCGCGCCGCGGCCGCCGCCATGTTGCGGCGGGGCGTTACCCGTGGCGGTTCCTGCCGCCGTGTCGCGCTGCGCGGCGCGTCCGGTCGCGGGGCGCCATGGAGGGCAGGAGGATGAACCTGCCGCGGGGCCCCGACAACCTCTGCTTCGACAAGGACGAGTTCATGAAGGTGCGCGGGGCGACTGAGCTGCGGGGTGCCTTGCGGGCGGGCGGACATCGGGGCCCGGTTTTGGGCCTCCCGCCGCAGCCCGGAATAGCTGGAGTTCTTATTTCCTTCTTGTTTATGTGAGGCTGTGCCTGGAGCTCAGGCGAGATCCCAAGGGGTGTGTTCTGCTTCGCGGAGCCTTTGCTGGGGCTGTCCTGGGGCGTCGTTTCCCCGCAGGCTTTAAGCGGTGTCTTGTGTGACACCTTCCTAAAGCTGCTGGCAGGAGCCTGTGTTGCAGCAGTGCAGTAAGAACGCGTGGCATTTAATCTGAAATCTTTGAAGGGTCTCTGCTTGTGATTTTCTCRGGAGGCTGCAAATCCTCGAGTGCCACTGATCCCTGCAAGTAAACTTGCACAGCTGCAGCCTTATGCTCTGTTCTGTGACTTCGTTGAACCAGGAGGAGACTTTGGTGCTTGAAACATATGTTTTCTGATTAAATAAGCCTAATATGGGTTACGACTGRTAAGTACTCCATTAGGACCCTGCCCTTGCTTTGGGCCTAGGAGGTGAGGAACGTGTGTCGCTTTTGCAGTGTTTCCAGTGAATAGYAGTGTGGTTTTGCTGCAGTTTTCTATGGAGATGGCAGAAACGTGGAATTTCAGGTTGCTGGTGTGTGCTGAATCAGGCAGCGTGTTTCTGCTGTAGTCAGAAACTATATAGGGTCAATCCCAGTCATGCAACAGTTGCAGGAGGCCTGTGGTCCAGCCATGGCTGGTTTGGTTGGAAATCTCCGGCAGTTTGTGATGGAAGCCTTAAAACGTGGCCCGTGCTCTGTGAAAGCAAAATCTGCAGTCAGCTCCAGCTGATTTTCAAGGTCTCAAGTGTTGTCCATGCCTTTAGCAGGAAACTTTGGGCCCCTGGACCAGCTGCGTGCTCAGCTGTGGGAGTTTGATGTCGTGGAAGCTCTTGGCCTCTGGGCATTGCAAGGGATATTTGAAGGCAGCTTSTGAAGCTGCTGCAGAGCTGCAGTCTTGGCTGGTTGTTTGCTGCAAGGTGTTTTTTGCTTGGTTCTATTTTTCCATCTGGCAGAACAGGCATTGAAAGTGATGGGATTTTCTAAAATATGACTCCTTTGTCAAACCACTATTTTTCATGGAAAACTGGTTCACATAGAGAAAAACTTACTTGACTCTTAATGATAGCTAAGACTATGTTACAAAAATATAGACTTGCCCAATTTTACTGTCAACTTAAAAGGTAATGGCTTTTTTTTTTTTTTAAATGATATCAGTGCAGTTTCCTGTGACCACGTTGTTAGTATTTGAACAAAGGTGAGGCAGAGTTTCCCTTCGAATCTTTAAATGTGCCCTCACTGTGGCTCCACCTGCCAAGGACATAAATGCAGGAGACTGTTTTCTGTTTGATTGTGTTATTTTGTGCCCTTTCTGCTTTAATAGAAGAGGCCTGCTTTTTCTCCAGTTAAGTGGCATTATCCAACTTTATTACCAGTTGCACGCTTTCTGCCAGTAAGTTATACTTCTTGGACAAGTATAACATCTGTTTTAGATTGGATCAAAATGGATTTAAAGATTTGGGGATCTTTATGTGCAGTACAGATTTTAACAGTCATTCAGCACCGTCTGTGATATGCATAGATTTGGGGGTTTTTTTGCATCTTCTCAATGAAACACCCAACTGGAATTCTCAGTGATGCTAGCTTTGCAYCCTGATATCAAATATTGGCTAATGGAAGCTTTCGTTTCTACCTCAACATTGTCAAGGATCTATATTTTCTGTTATAAGTAGTAAAATGCTTGCCTTTGGGAAAGAGTACACAAGGGTTTTCCTCTAATTTATAGCATATAAAGCATTTAAAAACCTACATTCAATCTCARTGCTCACTGAAAAGTAATCTGTGGTTAACAACAGTAAATCTGTAGTGCTACAAGATASGTTAAATCTGGGAAAATGTGTAGCTGGTTCTTGATATGATACAGTATAAACTGGAAGACAGTATCCTGGCTGGACTAGGAACTATTAAGATTTACACTTTTTTTTTTTTTACTGTTCTTGGACTTCAAGTCAACTGATCAGTTCACTTGTCTTTGCAATACCTTATTGTGAGGAGTTCACATGTATTCTGAGAGATCATGGGTATTCTTGGTTTGAACTTTTTTTTTKATTTGTATTCTTCTCTGTTTCTTGTTTCTCTTTCAGCCGAATTTCGATGTTGACCACTTTGTATCTGACTGCARGAAACGTGTGCAGTTGGAAGAGCTCCGAGAGGATCTGGAGCTCTATTACAAGCTCCTTAAAACTGCCATGGTAGAACTCATAAATAAGGATTATGCTGACTTTGTTAATCTCTCAACAAATCTGGTAAGTGTTCATAAGTTGTCCTGTGTAGTTCAAACTTCATGTGTTCCAGTGTGATTTTTATTTTCCATATCATAAATACACAACACTTATAGTTGTATTGTTAGATTTTAAAATGTTGAAAATGTTAGGTGCAAACTCCGTGCATTGARAGAAGCTGAAAGGTTGTACCTGAAGAGCTTAGCTTTTGTGCAAAACTGCTGTTATTGCATAATAATGCTTTTTCTCTTAAAATGGTTAAACTGGTCATGTTGGTACATTTAAGGCAAATCCTTTTTTTTTCAATTAGTGATAATTGTAAAACTTGAATAAATMATTTAAATTGGATAGAAAGATACAGATACACCCATTCCAGGGGATTCTTTCGGGTATCTTGAAAGTATGTGGACTGTACTAAGTAAGTAAAATCTAATTCAGTCAACTGAGAATTGGAATTAATTCACAGATGAAAGAATGATCCACCGTATTTGCTGCTTCACTCCAATTTATTGGGTTATACAAGGTCAAAGGTTGAGGTTTATAACTTTTATTGGAAGGTAAATTTCATAGGTCTAGGTTTTCTTTCATTTTTGGTGTTATGTGACAGTCTTGTTCATTTATGCCTGCATTTGCGGCATTAAGAGAACATATCTTTGCATGGTACTTGAGGACTGTATTAAGGGGGTATCTTTTTCAGGATCTATAAAATAATGACTCTCAGTAATTCACATGTGAACTTTTTTGGTTTTTTTATGGTGATTTCTTTAGGTTGGTATGGACAAGGCTCTTAATCAGCTTTCAGTACCCTTGGGGCAGTTACGAGAAGAAGTTTTGGTATGTTCAAATCAATCATTATACACAGTTTGGTAAACTTAAGATCACTTCCATATGATATAGATAGCATKCTTTATTTATGTTAATTATTTTAAAGAACTCTTCTTTGAAAATTAACATGTTAGTAGAGATAATGAGAACTATTGTGCTGTCAAGCAGGTTTAGTAGCAGTAAACTCATTCTTTACAGTGCCTTACAATCAAGGATTAAAGGATTCTTTAAGTATGCGCGYGAACAGTCTTGCAGGATGAGCAGCATATAGTGAAATAATAAAACTTGAGTAGTGTAAAAAAGATATTAAATAAGATATATACAACCTACACTTTTTGCTCAGTCATATTAAAGATCATGCTCTAGAAGACTGTTCATATTCTGTTTCTTTCTTATCCTCTCACAGTGGCTTGAAATTAGTGAAGGGCAATTCTTCATGATCTTTCTCTTTGCAGCTGCTTCAGAGAGATGTCTATTGCACAAATGTTTTTCCAAAGTATCTCAGCCTTGRTGTTTAAAATGAAAACATTTCTATGTTTTTATATTGTGTGAAAAGTGCTGCTCTAGATCTGATTTATAACCTTARTTTCAAGGCATAAAATCATGTTTGTTTTATCATCTAGTCTTGTGTGAAAGGTAAATGTACGGTTTATCCTCCGTATTTCCGGCAAAATAACAATTTTACCAGAAATAATAGTACTTGTGGCAATACTTTAAGAACAGATTATACTTTCAGTTATTTCTGATCTGTTCACTTTGAAAGATGTACTCTCTCATTTCTTTTTGTTTGTCTGCCTTTGAGCGTGTTTTGGAGGGGAGAATAATTAAATAGAAAAAATGGCACTGTGTGAGTAACTCGCAAATGTTTAGCTTAAAATCTGAGCTTTAACTTTAAAGATATAAGGTTTCTAAAACCCTGCTTTGTAAGGGGTAGTGAGTTTACATGCTGAATTTCTTTCTCACAGAGTCTTAAGTCATGTGTCAGTGAAGGAATTCAAGCAGTAGATGATCGGATGTCTAAACAAGAAGATATTAGAAGAAAAAAGGTACAGTGATGCAAATGATTGCCTTKAAAAGGTCCTATTAGGGTGACTTTTGGTTTTGCCATTAAACCAATGAAAAAAAAATTCTAAGCTCTCAGTTATCTAGATATATACTGTACAGAGATTTTTGCCCTTGTAAAAGTTTTTGAAGTTTTGGGTGGCACACTTATTTATGGWGTCTAACTGATTGTAAATCCATATTTTTATTTCATGATCAAAAATGTATAGATTGAATTTGGTTGACTTTTTAAACTTTAATTGTACTTTTCTGCGTACTTGTGGTTGTATATGAACTTGTACGTTGTGAACGCAATTGAAAAAAAAAWTTAAATTTGGGACAGATATGACCTAACATTGGTCTTTGTGCCCAGCTGGAAATAAATGAGGGCTAAAAAGAACTGTTCTTCAAATGTAACATTGTGGGCTTTTATGGACCTATATGAGCAACATTTTAACTGAGACATGATTCAGGATGTAGGGACAAAGCTTACACCAGCAAAATGGAAACCAATCAAAAAGTCTTCAGAGTAATTGGGTAATATAAACTGAGATTGGGGTCAAGCATTTTAAGATTTTTTTTTTTTTTAATTCCAGATGTGTGTGCTGAGACTTATTCATGTTATTCAGTCAGTTGAGAAAATTGAGAAAATTCTACATTCACAAAGCACTAAAGAATTCTCTTCATTAGAGGGAAGCAGGTAATAAATAATTAATTTTGTTGGTAACTGGTTAACTTAATTTTGTAGTATTGTAGTGAACTTCTGTGAACAGTTCACTACTTAATTTTTAGACAGGCATTCTGTGATGAAGTAAGTGGCTGTCAGTTTTAAACTTTTYTTAGATTTAAACTTCTGTCAGTTATTCACAGAACACACAATCTCCCAAGTTATGAATTATTTGACATGCAATCAGTGATAWGGTGCACTTTTTAAAGTTAGTCTGCAGATTTTTCTCCTTCTCCTCCCACCTCTGCCTCTGTAAAAGTCACTAATTTTGTTAGCTTTTATGTACTTTTTACAGTTCTGCCAATCCACAATGTTATATGACAGTAAAAATGGAAAATAGCTCTTCTTTTTTTCTCTGTCTGTATATAAAYGAAACGACTGATGTGAGAATAGTCTGAAGCAGGCAAACCACACAGGTGATACCTCTAGCAGAGGAAAACTCATGCAACAAAAGCTAGCCAGGGTCCCAAAATTTAACAGTTCTGTGGAAAGTATCCCTCTACCTTTGGGGAAGCGTGGTTCTTTCTATCAGTTGTGGAACTGGTGTGTTAGCYGTGTGCTTGAAAGTGTTGACCTGTATGCAAGTAGAGTGCAACTTAGGATGGAAGAAAAAGACAATTTCATATTCTCATCCTAATGTGAAACTCTCTAGTACTCTTTAGTGTACTGGACCACATGGTAATGAATGGAGGGAGATGGACCAAAAAAAACAGATTAAAATCTATAGAGGRACAAAGCATATGCAAGCATATGCTTTTCAGGCAAGGTGAGGCMCTTTACAGAATCAAGTTTGGAGGCAAGATTGTGCTTGAGTAGCTCAAAATTTAGAGCAATTATTGGTACTGATTAGAACGGAGAAAGGTAGGACTTTCTCTAGAGATGCCTGTCATTTTTTTCCCCACATGATAGGAAAGGGAAATAAGAAGCACATCTGGATGGTGAAGCACTCTTAACAAAGTTGTTCTGCTTTCTAAAACTGGCTTTTTCATAAGACAGTAAGCAATAACATCTCTTAGAAAACAGTGCTGTATACTGCTGAGGCCAGGCTTTGCGGCTTCTGCTTCATGCGTTGCATATCACAAAAATCTGGGGAGAGTGTTATCTATCTGCTTCAAATCAAAGGGGGCTGATCTGAAGGCTTTTATTGTGTGTTCTCATTTTGCATGTATCATCTCTGTTCCAGCCCGCTTTTAACTGGACAGGTTTTAGAGAGAATTGCCACAGAATTTAACCAGCTACAATTTCATGCAGTGCAAAGTAAAGGAATGCCCCTTTTGGACAAAGTGAGACCAGTAAGTATTGCATAATAGTCATTTTAACACTCAAAAGGATCAAGCAAAAACAAGATAATTAGCAGACAAATGTCTTATTTCCTTAGAGTTCTATTTGATTAGTTTATGGGGGAAATGAATTTCGAGATTTTCTGTCATTTGACTGGAAGTGTTATTTCCTCCAAGTGTTTATGCTTTTATCCTAACAAAGTTAGGAAACAAATTGATAAGAGTAGGGATAAGAGTAGGAAAGAGAGCAGACATATTTTTGTCAGCCTATTATATTTTTTTCTTATTGTTGGTGAGACCTGCAGTCTCATAGAGATTTTCTGGAGATTTGTATTGTATTGTTTATTTTTATCTGCTTCTACAGACCAGAAAATAAATGATGGAATCAGTCTACTGAGTGATTGATTTGATTTGATTTTGTTATTTTATTTGATTTTTTTATTTACTGATATTTATTGCCTAAACCTGGGTATCCAGGCCAGGAAGCTAATCTCTTTTGTATATTCTGAAATATGAATACTCTTCTTTGTTGTCTTTGTTTTTAACTTCTTTTTCCTTCCATTTGACTAGTGGTTAAAGAGAGGGAGTTTCAATAGTGCAAAATAGAGATGGAAGAATACTTGAAACTGGTTAGCATGGAAGCCATCATCTTTGATGGCTTTCTGAACTAGTGAGGTACTTCATCATTCCAGTTTTTCATTATGTGCATATGACTGTTGACAGTCCGGAATTCTTTTAGTGAAGACTTTGATAACGACATTTTGATTCAGAGGTAATTCACAAGATTGTCTGGGACRCCAGTTTATCAGCGTGGCTGATAATAAGACTAAGTGTGAAAAATAGAGTAATGCTTATGGTGGGAGGACACCTGATATTTCCCCACTATGTTAGGTCCTTAATGAAACTCACCAGGACTTCYGTCCTGTACTTGTTGCTTCTAAGGATCATCAAATCATAATTTTGTTGACTAGTAAATAATTGAGTAACTGGCTTTAGATGTTCAGAATGGAGTCTGTAATAATTAAAAAAAATCATGGATAAACACAATGTAGTATACAAAAAAGAACAGGAGAAGATTTAAGTGCTTAAACTGGTAGTTCAACTCTAACTAAACTCATGTGTGGTGCTGAAATTATCTCAGATACAGAATTCTAAYGTAGTGTCACAAGCCAGATGTGTATCTGTAGGGAGTGTAGCAATGGGTTGGATTTAGTGAAAGAGATGTTGCAGGAGATCAGGAAAAGTGATTAGCAAACCAGAATATTTGTTGACAGAAGCAGCTGTTTGGCAGAAACAGAAGCAATCTAATGGCAGGTCKCTTTTTGCCAGTGTATTTCAATGACTTTGTTTTGTAGTAATGTGACAARTGGTGCTGGGAGCTTGCTGTTACTTTAGTCTTTGACCCTGAGGGATAAATGCTGAAAGCTTTTGTGTATTAACGTAGAGAGTGGTGAACAGGGAACAATTATTGACCTTTTTTCTTCCATATAATTGTGACCTTAAGTTACCAGATAATTTTCAACATAATTGTGTYTTTTAATTTATTGTAATAAATATTTGTTAGCTGGCACCTAAAAACCTTTTAGCTTGTTTTAATGTGCACTTAATAGTGACAGCACAACTTGTGTACCTTTCAGCTGAAAATTGAAATTAGTTATTTTCGAAGGAGTTTACYTCAGTAGTGATGGCATTGCTTTATTTTTGTGTGTATGTATTGAGATGGTTGAGGTTGTAGTTAAACAAAACCCAAAAGAGTCAAAACAAAAAACATTTTGTTTTCTTCCAGCGTATAGCCGGAATAACAGCTATGTTGCAGCAGTCTCTGGAAGGGCTGCTCTTGGAAGGCCTGCAGACTTCAAATGTTGACATAATACGTCACTGTCTTCGCACATACGCAACTATTGACAAAACACGAGATGCAGAGGCATTAGTTGGTCAAGTGCTTGTAAAACCTTATGTTGATGAGGTAAGATAAAATCAAAAATTGTAGGGAAAAAAAAAGTCTTGGAAACATGTTTATCTCTTTTCCAGCTCTGGTTAGCAACTTCAAAACAGTCTTTTGCTATTTTGAACTGTAGAACAATTTCAGTRTATTTGTTCTTCCTGTTTAAGGAAGAGAGTGGAAAGATTCTGTAACTGTCTGCCACCARTTTTGGTTATATCAAGTTAAGATTCTTGTTAGTCACCCATTTACAGACTGTTTCAGGTGCTAGTGATCTGTGCTGTGGGTCAGAAGCCAGGTACAGTGGCTAATATGTAAAAGGTGGAATCCACATAATGACAGAATCTTTAGGGTTGGAAGGGACCTCTAGAGATCATCTAGTCCAACMCCCCTGCTCCRGCAGGGATACCTAGAGCACATGGCGGCATCCAGGYGGGTTTGGAAGATCTCCAGAGAAGGAGASCACAAYCTSTCTGGGCAGCCTGTTCCAGGGTTCTGTCACCCTCACAGTAAAGAAGTTCTTTTGAAATTTCCTATGTTTCAGTTTAAAACCATTGYCCTTTGTCCTATCACCAGCAGCTACAGAGAACAGTTTAGCCCCCTCCTCCCTACAATCATACTTCAGGAATTTGTACATGTTGAATATATCCCCTCTCATCCTTCTGTAAGCTAAACAGGCCCAGCTTGTGTAACCTCTCCTCATACGGTAGATGCTCCAGTCCCCTAATCATCTTGATCGCTCATTGCTGAACCCTCTCCAGGAGCTCCACATCCCTCCTGTACTGAGGAGCCCAGAACTGAACCCAGTACTCCAAGTGTGGCCTCACCAGGGCCGAATAGAGGGGTAGGATCCCCTCCCTTGACCTGCTGGCAACRCTTCTCCTGATGCAGCCAGGATCCCATTGGCCTTCTTGGCCATGAGGGCACACTGCTGCCTTATAGTCAGCTTGCTGTCAACCAGGACTCCCAAATCCCTTTGTGCAGAGCTGCTTTCCAGCAGGTCAGCACCTAACCTGTACTGGGGTTATTCCTCCCCAAGTGCAGGACCCTGCACTTGTCCTTGTTAAACCTCATGAAGTTCTTCTCTGCCAACTCTCCAACCAGTCTAAGTCTCTCTGGATGGTAGCACAGCCTCTTGGGGTGTCAGCCACTCCACCCAGTTTGGTGTCATCAGCAAACTTGCTCAGGGTGCCCTTGTCCAAGTTGGTGATGAACAAGTTGGACAGCACTGGGCCCAGCACTGACCCCTGGGGGACAATGCTGGCCACAGGCCTCCAACTAGACTTGGCCCTGCTTATCATGACCCTCGGGGCTCTGCCATCCAGCCAGTTTTTGATCCACATCAGTGTCCTCAGGTTCAATCCACACTTCTGAAGCTTTCCTATAAGGATGTTGTAGAAGACTGTGTCGAAAGCCTTGCTGAAGTCAAGGTAGATAATATCCAGACAACATCTACGGCTTTCTCATCATCCGTCCAGCCAGTCACCCCATAGTAGAAGGCTATCAGGTTTGTCAAACACAACTTCCCCTTAGTGAATCCAACTTGACTACTGATCACTTTCTCCTCCTTGATACGCCTAGAGAGAGTCTGTAGGACAAGCTGCTSCATCACCTTTCTGGGGATGGAGGTGAGGCTGACAGGCCTGTAGTTTCCCAGCTCCTCTCTCTTGCCCTTTTTGAAGACTAGAGTGATGTTAGCTCTCTTCCAGTCCTCCGGCACCTCCCTCAYTCTCCATGACCTCTCCAAGATGATGGAGAGTGGTTCTGCAATAGTTCTGCTAGTTCTCTCGGCGCTCTCGGGTGCATCCCATCCAGACCCATAGATTTATGGGCGTCCATTTTGCCTAAATAATCCCTAACCCARTCCTTCTCGACGAGCAAGGAGTCCTYATCTCTCTGTTATCTCCCTTGTCTCCGGGCTCTGTGTTCATGGAGACCAGCCTTAGCAGTGAAGACTGAGGCAAAGAAGGCATTTAGTAACTCTGCCTTCTCTGCATCCTCCATCACCAAGGCACCCTCCCTATTCAGCAGCGGACTAACATTTTCCCTAGTCTTCCTCTTGCTGATGATGTATTTGTAGAAGCCCTTCCTGTTATCCTTGACATCTAGCTAGTTCTAATTCCAAGTGGGCTTTGGCCTTTCTCATCGCATCCCTGTATTCCCTGATAATGTTCCTATATTGCTCCCATGTGGCCTGGCCCTTCTTCCACCTGACATGTTCTCTTCTCATTAAGTTTGCCCAGCAGCTCCTTGCCCATCCATGCATGTCTCTTGCCCCTCTTCCCTCTTGCTCGCCTTCTTTCTAGTAGGAATGGGCTTGGTGTTTGAATGGTGTTTGAATATTAGCCAGCTCTCCTTGACCCTCTTTCCTTCTAGGACCCTRGTCCAGGGGATTTCTCCAMGGAGCTCCCTGAAGAGGTCAAAGTTGGCTCTTTCAAAGTCCAGGGTAGCAATCGTACTTCTTGCCCAGCTTCTTCCACGCAGGATTGTGAATTCCAGCATCTCATGATTGCTGCAGCCAAGACTGCCCCCGACCCYCACRTTTCCCACTAGAYCATCTCTGTTGGTTAGTATCAGGTCTAGCAGCGTCCCTGYCCTTGTYGGCTCTTCAACCACCTGCATCAGGAAGTTAYCCACAATGCTCTGCAGGAASCTCCTGGACTGTCTGCTCCCAGCTGTGTGATTATCCCAGCAAACATCAGGGTGGTTGAAGTTGCCCACAAGGACCAGGGCCTGTGATTGTGASRCTTTKTGCAGCTACCTGTAGAAGGCCTCATCCACCTCCTCATTCTGGTTGGGAGGCCTGTAGTAAACTCCCACGACCGTGTCGTCCCTGYTGCCYTGCCCTTTGATCCTCACCCACAGGCTCTTGACTTGCGCTCTGTCCTCCCCTATGCCAAGCTCCATACATTCCAGTTGCTCTCTCACGTAAAGAGCRACTCTGCTGCCTCGCCTTCCTGGACTGTCCCTCCCGAAAAGCCTAAAGTCCTCCATGACCACAGCCCAGTTATGAGAGCTGTCCCACCAYGTCTCAGTAATCACAATGATTAATCACAGTAATCACAGCAATTGCAATCCCATTCCTATTTTGAGGACCAGTCAAGCTGGTTAATGCTGCATGAAGGAAAATAATAATCCAAGCTGACAAGCTTGAACTCTGTATAATTTTGAAAAAACAAACAAAAAACCCCAGAAATAATATATCAAGTATTGYAGTATTTGGGGTTATAGCATTAGAACTTTGAGTGAATCATCCATAATTGTTACATTACTATATTTCATTCACTTTTCTCTAATTAACACTGAGTTCTTCCTGCAGGTCATTGTGGAACAGTACGTTCARTCACATCCAAATGGCCTTCAGGCTATGTACAATAAACTACTGGAGTTTGTTCCACATCATTGCCGGCTCTTGCGTGAAGTAACAGGGGGAGCTATTTCAAGGTAAATGTCTTGGGGCTTCTTTCAGTCACAGTCAAAAGTTACAGTAAATGTCACATACTGAGGAAATGAATTACAAAATTACCTCCCATACACAGATGACTTACCTAGTCTTTCCCGAAGGTTCATAGTTAAGGTTAATTTCTCATGTCCATAATTTTAAAAACAAAGCAGTGGGCAGTTTTTTCAGTGCTGAAGTCCATAGCTTGAGAGGAGTGAAGGAAAGAAAGAATCTTGAATTTCAGTAGTAAAACTGAATCAGGGGAACATGACTGTGCACTTCATCCAAGGAGAAGGGCATAACAAAGCCTTTAGAAAATAAGTTCAAAAGTTACTGGATTGTCAGTATGCATTAAATGGAGAAAGTAAAAAAGAAAAGGTTGATATGGTCCCCAGAGGGCTGACTGGTTTATTGCATATTTTGCAACTTCAGATTTAATTGATTTGTGTAGTACTTCTCTGCTCAAAGTACATATTCCTTCTGCAATTAAGTTGCCTTTTTTGAGGTTCATATATATCCACTATTCATCTGTTCATAGGCTGGTTGATTTAATAGACTGCTGTAATTAGCGGAGCTTTGCAGAGCCCTAGGAAGTGCAAAACTGCTTTCTCATTAGTCATCCATTGCTGAGCTGTTAGTGATTTTAAATTTTATTAACGTTTCAATTCTTCTAATCCTTCAGCAAATTTTAATCTCTCAATAATAGAATGATTCTATTCTATGCTTGTGTCTTTTCTGCTCTGAATTTTTAAATTTCCAGAGTCAGGTAACTCAACCTTTTTCTTGGAAGCAAAAAATCATATATAARTACAWCTTAGAAGAAKTATGCAAGTATTTAATTTCCTTCTATTGAGTTATTCCTTATTGATATCTCTGAAGTTTGGAGCWGTTAACTCCTATTTTCACTTGTGTRTTTTCGATTTTAACAGCTGAAAGGTACTTACTTTCCAAAACACACTTGCAAAATACCTGATAAAATTTGGAAACAGTTTTGGAGTTATAAAAATATTTTGCATTTGGTGAGACTGGGGCCAGTTAGGAAACTTCAAAGGAAAAGCAGKTTAAGCAAATTGTTTAAAACAAAAACTTAATTACATTTTTTTTCTAATTCAGTCCTTGTATTTTAATTATTACTACCTCTGAATAGAAGCCGTGGTGAAATATAACCTTGGAATAATTGCAATTTTCTTTCAGTGAAAAAGCAAATATTGTTCCTGGATATGATTTTTTAGTCAATTCAGTGTGGCCAGAAATAGTACGTGGTTTAGAAGAGAAATTACCATCACTGTTTAACCCTGGAAACCCAGATGTATTTCATGAGGTAATTAATTTTGCATTCTTTTATTTGTCATTCCTTTAACACAAATAAGAACTGAATGAGTTGTGTTCTCTAGCTTTTCTTTTCCCCTGCTGCTTGTGTGTAAATTCTTGCTTGTCCGCAAGCCWCATACAGAAGTTTTTGGAGGTCATTTAATCATGTGAATCTGGCCTTAGCATCTACCGCCAAAACAAATGTTCTTTCTTTGTTGCGGAATTGCTACATAAATGGAGGTGGGGCGAGTGACTCCGGTGTTAATTAAATATCTGGGTAACAGCTTGTGCTGTACTATGGAAAAATTAGGAAATAGTCTTTGCCTCTTGAGCTTCTTTTAGCCTTTGCACTCATGCAGTACTACTGGTGATGATATGAKTGGAAAGCAACAGAAGGCAAGTAACAGAACCAAAATGCTTGGAGGCAATGTGTGATAAGATTTAGAACATAGAAGAACTATTTTCATSTTTGGGAACAGAGCTGCTCTGCATCTCTAAAAGATGGTTTGTTACTAATGGCAGATTACTGGGCCTACCATGAAGATAGGCTCTGGCAYTGATTTGTTAAAATGTCACAAAGTGGAAAATGCAAGCTTTCTGCTCTATTTCATGTGCTCTCTGTCCATATTTAAGTGTGATTACTTAAATACTTGAATTCCTCACCCCYTTCCTCCCCCATTTTTTTCTTGCARCTTGGTTTGTGACTAGTGCAAAAAATTTTTAAGATGTATATGTCAGGCAAAGAAGATCAGGACAAATAAAGGGAAATATTAAATATATTGCTAGTGGAAGTTTATGGGTAAATGTTTTCTGTATTCAGGAACTGTTACTAATAAATATACAGCTTTGTTTTTGGCTTCCTGAGTAAGATCTCTTCTTTGCAGTGAATAACGAAAGGCAGGCAAGCATGAGAATAAATATTTGCAGGTTTGGGTCTAAAGAAGTATACAGAAAAAAAAAAGGTTAAAAATCCAGTAATTTTATGGCAATGATGCGGTAGGTTTTCTTAATGGGAATATTTTTCAGTTTCCCATGAACRTCAGTCACTCCAGAAACCTTCACCTAATGCACTGCAGAGCACAAATTGTGAGCTGCACTATACCTTTTTTCCCCTTAGACTGCTCAGTTTACATTAAAATGTTTCTTATCTTCACAAGACCTGAGTGTACTGTTTTATATGAACTATCTTTAAAACAGGWGACCATTTAGAACGGCTATGGTCGTCATTGCTGATAATGAACAATGCTGTCATCACTGAAATATTATTATATCAAAAAATATATAAGTTGAAATGTCAAGTATTTCAGAATTTCAGAATATATCACAGAATTACAGAAWAGTTGAGTTGTCCATGTGAAGACTAGTAAAAGTAGCTAGGAATTAAGAGCAACAACAAAAAGAGTTTAAAATTATTTTGTGCATTACTTGTAATCCAAGTAATCCAATGCAGATTTTAGAAAGTGGTATGGTAGTTCTGTTTTCTAAGTTGATAAAGATGTTTTCTCCAGTTTTGATTGGTTACGTTGTAAAAGCATATTAAATGATTTCAATGCTGAGAAGCTGGAATATTTAGTGYTACCTGTTTATAGGTAAAGGGAGGAGATGGAAGAAAAAAACCCGTGTGTGTATATTTAAATCATCCAGTAGAGCATAGCCTGGAAATCATAAATAKGTAAATCCAAATAGCTCTTTACTTGTGTGGAGTGGTTTTACTGTTTTTCTACTTCCCTTAAATAACTTTGTGGAATCAACAAGAAAATCCTAGAAGCTGGAATGGGAAACAATCTTGCTGTTTCCTACTTTTGGAATGTTTTTCATAGTTAGATAAATATCTCTAAGGTGTCTTCTGTTTTTGAAAGTGGTAGGTCTTTTCAGAGTAAGYGGTTTATAAATCTCTGACTAATACATAAGGCAGCAGAGCAGTAATGTTTTGTTTGCCTTTCTGGAGTGCTGGCTTTACTGTCTAAGAAAAAACACTAAGAAAAAGCCTGAAAAAGCATTAAGCTGTCATTCATTTAACCGCTATACCTTTTACAACTCCATTGTGTTGCAAATAAACCCGTGTTGGAACAGAWTTAGTTACTTAAAAACTTTTGTGCAATTCCCAAAGTATCTTTTTCATACACTGAAACTTCGTGTCAAAAGAAATGAGTGCCGTGGTTATAATCCTGAATGGAACCTTTCAGGGGTCCTGAGGTACTTCTTGCCTGTGTCAGTGCAGGTCCTGCAGTGCCAAAACTGAGAGCAGAAACTGTAAGCAGCCCCTCTGGACCTGCTCCTGTTGATGCTTCACTGCTTCATAGGAGTCTTGGTACATCCTTCACATAGGGCTGTGGGTTGTGGTGCTCTCAGTCCTATTGCTTTTACTGCAACAGTCAGAAACACTGCAGTTCACCCTGGCTTATTTCATGAAGTTGGCAGTGGCTTAATAAGCACATTCTAATTCCAGAGAAACAGGTACAATTTGGTTTGTGTCTGTGTTACGTCTTACTATACTTTTATATAGTAAGCTGTATTTTGGCTACTTTATTTATACAATTTTCATGTTGTGTTAAGTGATTTAGAGGCCAAATAGTACATTAAAATTCTGGTTTTAACTCAAGTGTTCTGTGGCTTTTTGTTTCACAAAACAGTGCCCATTATTTGATTTAGTTTTTATTTTGTTGCTGTTTAGATATTAGTAGTTTAGAGATGAGAATAAACCCAGAGTGTATCTGGAGAATTAATGTAATTTCTCTTTGCTTGCAGATATACTAATACTGTCTCTAAACATCTGGTTAGAAGAGTGCAATTTGAAAGAGTTAGCTGGAATTGTTCCTAATTCTGTTGCAGTTTTAAGGATTTACAAAACTGGGTGTCTTTAGAGAACGAGTGGTACAACTTCCCATAATGTAGATCCTGTATAAAATGGGGAGCAGGGGGAAATAATGTTTTTGTTCTCCTGTGTGCTTGGATATGYATGTGGTTTTTGTTTTATTTCATCTTTGATTTATTTGCATTTGTGGTTTTCTTTCACTTATTTTCAGTACTGTATGGCACTGTTTTGCTACCTTCTTTCCCCCWTCTCCCTTTTCCCAGGCTGTTGTTGTGGTTCAGTTTCCGAGTTGGCACAGCTCCTAATGCAGACAATTTTGTGCAGAACAYTTCTAAATTTTTTGACAGTGAGTTAACCACTTAGTCCATAACAGAGCAAGTACCTACTGGGTAACTGGTTTTTGGTTTCAGTCCTGCAGTCCGCAATTTTGCAATCTTACCATTAATTAATGAGCCACTGTGACACCCGAAATCTTAAGCTTAACTTTAGTCTGAATCAGCAGTTGTTGAATGGATTGTGGTCTTCAGTGTTTAATGAGATGCTACTAGTGATGAGACTGCTCCTTTTCTTTACACAGAAGTACACTACTAGTATGGATTTCGTACGGAAATTTGAACGGCAGTGTGGCTCACAGGCCAGTGTAAAAAGATTAAGATCGCATCCTTCCTACCACAGTTTTAACAACAAATGGAATTTGCCTGTTTATTTTCAAATAAGGTTAGTAGTTCTTCTTGTTTTCTCTTTTAGAAGTTCAGTTACAACTAGAAGGTCTGTCTTCTCACTGTCTTCTCACAGTCTCAAGTTCCACTTGTCAACAAAGCTTAGAATTTTCGTCCAAAGGCTTCTGAAAGTGACCCGGCAGCACCATGCACATGAGCAGATTGCTCTGCTCTGAGAGTAACCCAGTGGTCAGAGCTGGGAAGGTGAGCAGAAGCAACACAAGTTTCCTGCCCCAGCTTTCTGCTCCACACCTCTTTCACTTCCTATCCGTATTAGAGCAAAGATTACTTGACTTAAGAATTATTGTGGATTGCAGTCCTCTCTGTTAAATAGAATTTTAATATGCTGCTTTTAGCTTCGAGCAAGCCAACTCAGGTACTGTAATGAGTGTCTGTGCTGCGTTGTACCTTGAAAGTATACCCTTCAGTACTGCACTGTGGTCAACTAACAGTTTTTTTTCTGCTAGCAAAACCAAATATACAGTTTCCTTGCCCTTGCTTCACAGTGTCCATCCCATTTATTTCTTCCACTGCACCTGTTTATTGGGTTGAGCTATATATTGGATTACTCGAATTATCTGAAATTCAAAAAAAAAAAACCAAAAAGTGGGAGAACTCCAAGAAAGGCTAATCAAAGAAAATATGAGTGATTGTTTACTTTTTAATCTGGAGCACTTTAGTGACCTAGCTTATAGCATGACTTACTAAATGGTTATAGAGGTATAACCACAGCCACATTTGTACAGTAAATGCTGCTGAAAACTCTCATCCAGGAATCTCATGAGTGCTGCAACTGATGCACAATTAGTGACAGGAGCATGAGCCTGGGAGCAGTGTCACTGGTTCAGTGACTTGCTTCATCTTGTGGTAGCCCCAACCTCCACTGACATCTCTGCGGTTTTTTTTTTTTTCCTTCTTCTTTTTCTATTTTGCTACCAGAGCTGTTCCTACGGCTGGTTAGTGAAACAGTTGGAGGCACTGGATAACCCTGGGCAAAAAAGCACTGACTTTCAACTTCAATCAATTTCTCCAAACCACTTCACTGTACAAATATTGATGCTAGCCCAAGGGAAAAGGCAGTAGCACTCAGCACAGTAGCAGTGCTGACTCTGCACACACTAAGAGTCCATGAACTATAACAATTATAAACCTTTTAACAACAAAAGTATATCCTTAGTAGGTCTGTGAATCTACCCCTTTTCTTTGAAACTGCAACTTTTCTAGTAAGTGACCGTTTGATCAAGCATCAATATACTTACTCATAAAATTGAAATAGAGCTTCAACTTTTTCCTTTGGTTCAAAAATGGTTTTTTTTCTCATTGGATATTTTGAGCTCTGGCATATTTTTTATTTATTAGCTTTTTTTTTTTCCCCATTAAGATTACTGTGAATAGTGCACTATTTCCTGTAAGTTAGATAAGAGCAGCTGAACTTTCACCGTATCGTTCCAATATACCGGAATTGTCTGAGAAATTCCAGAATTGCATCTAATCTTTTAGTGCAGAATTGTGGAAAGAATAAAACATGTCCGTTTTGTATATCAGAAGTTCTTCTTCCTTGAGGTGTGTTAATATTCTCAAGTTTTACAGGGTTTTTGCTGAAGTATTAGCTGGCTATGGCATTTACAGTTAGCATTCCTGCTAAAGCCTGTATAAACAACGTCTTTTGAGGAACAGATTTTTCCTTCAGTGAATTAGGTAGTTTGTAAATATTTGGTCTGGGTCCTAATCATTTCACCAGCTGAGCTGCTTCAGGAGTTATTCTGAGACACCTTTAGTTACTACCTGCTGGTGATGAAGTGACATTGAGGAGAGGGAGCTTCCTTACATGTCGGTGGTAGGTGACACATACCTTGAGTACGAATCACTAGGACTTTGAACAACAAGAACCAGGTGGGCCCCAGCTTTGGTCTGGAAGGAGAGTTAAGAGGCTCTAAGAAGATCTGTGCAGGCTGATAATCGGCAAGTTGGGAATTAGTGCACATAAAAGCAAATAAAATAGAAAAAAAGAGGACAGGAAAACAGGATGACTAAGGAACTTCTCATAAGGAAGCCGAAAATGGTAACTTTTTCAGTGCTGGGAGAAAACTTAGGAGAATTTCATACAGCTCTTAGATAAATAACACAGTATTTTACTTAATATATCTTGGAGTATGAAAAATGGTTGGAGCATTGCATTTAGTATAAACTTTTGGTTTTATAGTTTTCTCTTAAGTATATGTGTGNAGTAACCCAGTGGTCAGAGCTGGGAAGGTGAGCAGAAGCAACACAAGTTTCCTGCCCCAGCTTTCTGCTCCACACCTCTTTCACTTCCTATCCGTATTAGAGCAAAGATTACTTGACTTAAGAATTATTGTGGATTGCAGTCCTCTCTGTTAAATAGAATTTTAATATGCTGCTTTTAGCTTCGAGCAAGCCAACTCAGGTACTGTAATGAGTGTCTGTGCTGCGTTGTACCTTGAAAGTATACCCTTCAGTACTGCACTGTGGTCAACTAACAGTTTTTTTTCTGCTAGCAAAACCAAATATACAGTTTCCTTGCCCTTGCTTCACAGTGTCCATCCCATTTATTTCTTCCACTGCACCTGTTTATTGGGTTGAGCTATATATTGGATTACTCGAATTATCTGAAATTCAAAAAAAAAACCCAAAAAGTGGGAGAACTCCAAGAAAGGCTAATCAAAGAAAATATGAGTGATTGTTTACTTTTTAATCTGGAGCACTTTAGTGACCTAGCTTATAGCATGACTTACTAAATGGTTATAGAGGTATAACCACAGCCACATTTGTACAGTAAATGCTGCTGAAAACTCTCATCCAGGAATCTCATGAGTGCTGCAACTGATGCACAATTAGTGACAGGAGCATGAGCCTGGGAGCAGTGTCACTGGTTCAGTGACTTGCTTCATCTTGTGGTAGCCCCAACCTCCACTGACATCTCTGCGGTTTTTTTTTTTTTCCTTCTTCTTTTTCTATTTTGCTACCAGAGCTGTTCCTACGGCTGGTTAGTGAAACAGTTGGAGGCACTGGATAACCCTGGGCAAAAAAGCACTGACTTTCAACTTCAATCAATTTCTCCAAACCACTTCACTGTACAAATATTGATGCTAGCCCAAGGGAAAAGGCAGTAGCACTCAGCACAGTAGCAGTGCTGACTCTGCACACACTAAGAGTCCATGAACTATAACAATTATAAACCTTTTAACAACAAAAGTATATCCTTAGTAGGTCTGTGAATCTACCCCTTTTCTTTGAAACTGCAACTTTTCTAGTAAGTGACCGTTTGATCAAGCATCAATATACTTACTCATAAAATTGAAATAGAGCTTCAACTTTTTCCTTTGGTTCAAAAATGGTTTTTTTTCTCATTGGATATTTTGAGCTCTGGCATATTTTTTATTTATTAGCTTTTTTTTTTTCCCCATTAAGATTACTGTGAATAGTGCACTATTTCCTGTAAGTTAGATAAGAGCAGCTGAACTTTCACCGTATCGTTCCAATATACCGGAATTGTCTGAGAAATTCCAGAATTGCATCTAATCTTTTAGTGCAGAATTGTGGAAAGAATAAAACATGTCCGTTTTGTATATCAGAAGTTCTTCTTCCTTGAGGTGTGTTAATATTCTCAAGTTTTACAGGGTTTTTGCTGAAGTATTAGCTGGCTATGGCATTTACAGTTAGCATTCCTGCTAAAGCCTGTATAAACAACGTCTTTTGAGGAACAGATTTTTCCTTCAGTGAATTAGGTAGTTTGTAAATATTTGGTCTGGGTCCTAATCATTTCACCAGCTGAGCTGCTTCAGGAGTTATTCTGAGACACCTTTAGTTACTACCTGCTGGTGATGAAGTGACATTGAGGAGAGGGAGCTTCCTTACATGTTGGTGGTAGGTGGCACATACCTTGAGTACGAATCACTAGGACTTTGAACAACAAGAACCAGGTGGGCCCCAGCTTTGGTCTGGAAGGAGAGTTAAGAGGCTCTAAGAAGATCTGTGCAGGCTGATAATCGGCAAGTTGGGAATTAGTGCACATAAAAGCAAATAAAATAGAAAAAAAGAGGACAGGAAAACAGAATGACTAAGGAACTTCTCATAAGGAAGCCGAAAATGGTAACTTTTTCAGTGCTGGGAGAAAACTTAGGAGAATTTCATACAGCTCTTAGATAAATAACACAGTATTTTACTTAATATATCTTGGAGTATGAAAAATGGTTGGAGCATTGCATTTAGTATAAACTTTTGGTTTTATAGTTTTCTCTTAAGTATATGTGTGTGTGTGTGTATACATATATAAATATATATATATATATATTTGCTTTTTAAAAAAGAAAAAAGACATCCAATGAAGAACTATTGGTTTTTTTGGTAACTCAGTTCAGAATTGTTTGCTGAGCCCGGTGTCGCTGTTCACTAACAAACATATAGAAAACTGAAGGCTCCAATGTCACCTGTCATACCTGAAGGATAACTAAAGCAAATATGAGACAATATGTTGGCTTTCCATGTAAAAAGAGCAACATTTGTCCAAAAAAAAAAAAAAAACCCACTTCCTTTCACCTCCTGAAAAAGCTAAGACTTAACAGTGTCTGTGAACTTTTTTTCTGATACTGCTTTGGATTATAATGTTAATAGTTTTCTAGAGTGTTAGTTTTCTGTCCGTATAATGTCAAAAATTCTCTTTCACTTATTTTTCAATCCTATTTCATATGGAATGGAAAACATGCTCAAAGCTATTCRTGTATGAGCACTGATATAGCATAAGGTCTGAATACTGAAAATGTTTAGGCATCATGTTACCGTTTTTTATTTTTAATATTCAATGCTTTTCTCTCTCAGGTTTAGAGAGATAGGAGGGGCCTTAGAAGAAGCACTTTCAGRTACACTAGAAGAAGCCCCAGGTAAATTTTTATTTTACAAAATCAGTAAWTTTTCTTTTTGAAAGAAATAAATGGTTTATGTTTTGGTGGTTATTTTTTTCCCTGTTAAGCATTTAGAAGCATGAGTTCTGGGGGAATGATTTGATTTTTGTGGTAAATTGATTAAATACTGTTCCATGGTTGCTTGTTTTTTCCTAAAATAAGCCTGTCTACAGTAGCCATCAACATGTTTGTGAAACTGTCCCCTCAGCACAAGGAGAAACTAAACTAGCATTTGGCCTCCTGTGAGTGGTAGCCAAAAGACTATGCTGCGCTACTGAGACAAATCTTTATTAACTGATWTAGAGCTATGCACAGTGGGAAGTGTCTGTTGGCAGCATTTAGGCTTGCTATCTTTTGTAGTGTTGCTGTCTGCTCCAAAAATGTGAATTGGTTTATGAGCAAATGAGGAAGCAAGCATAGCAAGCAGTAGAGGAAAAAGATTAGAGCAGAACAGGAAACATGATTTATTCCTTAAAAATATTTAGCAAACAGAGAAATTGTTGCTTCATTTAGTGGAGTGAATGCCTTTGAAGATGAARACAGCTAAGAACAAAATATGTATGAGTAATATTTATATAAGATATACRTGTGTGTACAARTATGTATGTATATGACAAGTATTTTTTAATGATAACTGAAGAGAGGAAAAATGAAGAAATGCATAAGTCCTAAAATTAAGGTATTTATCATGAATTTACACATTACTTAGCTCTGTATTTTATGCTATAAAATGTTACTATCTGAACTGCTTAAAAGTACTTATTTTCAATAAGAATATTCTACTGTGTTTTCAATAAATATTTGTAGCAGATTCTTTGGATGTAACTGTGATTGAAACTGCAGTTCTATAAAAATCTGGTTATTAAGACAGTCAGAAATTGTCCTGGAACTGTTAACTTATGAAGTGGATCGTTTGGCTAAGTTTTTAGTGTGTTTTCTGCAGGCAGGTTTTCATTTCTTTTTTCTTGTACAGTTATGGTATGACTTAGCAGAGTTTGAAATCAAACAGTGTGGAACTATCATTTCAGGAGTTTTGTTTCAAACAATGCTTTATAAATCCTCTTTGCTATTTTGTGGTGATGTCTTATTGAAAGATAAATTTTAARATAATGTAAATACCTTGTGTTATATCTTTTAAAATTAATATTTGGAACTTGTCCTTTGTTTCTYATTTGTTTTTAGCTGGGAGCTCATATTGTCTTTTAGCTACACATATGGTCTGGCAGAGCCTTCAGAAGTGCTGGTCAGATCAAATGTTTTTGCCGTTGTTAGCGCACCGTCTGTGGAAACTTAGCCTGCAAATTTTGGCCCGCTACTCTGTATTTATTTCTGAGGTAAGAGAACAGCATATTTGCGTTTTTGATTGGTTATGTCCAGCAGTAGGAGTCTTTGTGAAGGAGGGAAAAAATTTTTTTTTTTTTTTAAAAAAGGGTTTAAATGCATCTTTTTAACTCACAACCCTGTAAGTGCTTAGTAAGAACACTTTTAGCCAGTTTATGATGTTTTTAAAAAACTGTCACTGCAAAACATGGTATTAACAAAGAAACTTCCTTATAGTATAAAAAAAACTCAAAACTTTCCAACTACTTAATGCACCCCAAACTGCTTTATAAATATTTTTTTCTTTCTGTGTAACCTAGCAATGTCAATATCCTTCACATGTGTTGCATTTTAATGAAGAAAACTTAGGAGTCCTTTTTATGCTGGCTCTATGTGTCTGGCTTTATCAGCCTTCACTATGGTTATTTTTTCACCACAATATGATGTTTCAGGTTTATACAAGGCCCATTTCCAGTGACAGCATGAAGGAAAGCAAAAAATCTATGGCAACTGGTAGAAAGGAACCTTCTGTAAACTTCAGTCCTAATGAGGACCAAGGGAATGGGTCCTCTCCAGAAACTCAACCTTTGCCTTCTATAACCAGTACTCAACTAATATATATCGCTGCAGATCTGGATAAACTCCAGGACCAGGTTTGTTTTTGCCACTTTACTCAAAGAGTTTTCTCACTGATCTRTAATCTTGTACTATTTGGCTTCTTGTTCGGTGCACTAGATTATTTAAGCTAATACATTTAAAATATATATTTTGTTCTAAATCCTGAAATGGAGATAGTCTGATACAAAAAAAAAACATTTGAAATGAAGGGTCTGTTCTGTGCTTAAACTGCGTGGCAGATTACAGAAAAAACAGTTTAGATGCTTAAAGTTGTTATCAGTAGTTGCTGGACTTAGCCCAATTTGCTAATGAAATCTCWTGTATCTCAGTGCATAGTGTAATATTCAGGTTTAATATGAGAGTTTTATTATTTTATATTTACTATTTTTAGTATTTGAGCTTCAGAAGGTTTTTATAATTATGATTTTATTTTATTGATGTTCTACAATCTCACAAAGTTCAATTACATATATTTTCTTTTTTGATAAGATTGAAATTTCTGTAACTTCTGAAATTGCAAGTTGCATCTGAGATTATAATATTCTACTAAATTCTGAATTATTTCCCCTAAATACTATGGTAAGGTAATAGAACCTATTGACYATGAGTATTGCATTCTACTATTACTGGGTTCTCATGTAAAGGCAGTAAAAATTAACAAAAGGTTAAACACAATAACCTTATCTTTTRATGCACTGGAAATTTGTAGAATGTAGAAATAATTCAAAAATGTTTTAATAACATTTTTTTATCTTATTTGTATTTTTTCCTAGATTCCTGACATTTTAGATATGATTAAACCAAAGCTTGAAATGATTGGCTTCAAGAATGTATCTTGTATTGCAGGTAAAACTGAAAGGTTGAATTCAGTGTCTTCCTCCTTTATCCCAAGTMCCCACTGCCAACCAAATAAAATAAGAGCTTTAACACAGTTTCATTTTCAATTAAAAGAAAAAAAAGGAATAGTGGCCATTTTGTTACTTAATGAAGCATTGACTTGAGTGAGTCTGAAGTGAGTCTGKTTTTGCATCCAAGCCAAGACCTCATGTGAGGTCTGAGGGTACAGTCTTCTGAATCTCCATCAAGCCAAGTAGGCACATACATATTTAAACTGAAATTCTTCACAGTCCAGAGTTACCACCACCTTGGCCCATTTACGCATCTCAATTTTTCTCTTGATATTCTTGATATTTTCTCTGATGCCCAGAATTAGTTGCAAGTTTTATCTCCAAACCCAGAAGTTGGGACTAGCTGACCCAGTTGCATGCCCAGTGCAGGCTTGGGCACCCAAGGTGCTTAGGTGCAGAGCCTCCACAGCTGGGGCTCTCTTCTCTCTCTAGAAGTAACTTGTCGTTGTTGAGTGCAAATATTGTACTAAAATATCGTACAGGAAGGAGAACTCTCTCTGGCCCTATGAATCATGCAAGGAGGAGAGTTACTGAACTTTGGGAGTTGAATACTTTAACTTTAGAGGACAGGAGTTCCTTTCTCATTTATATAGATAGATATGATTTAATATAATATTTAGAAGACCTTTTGCGATTCAAACCCCTTCCCTGAATGTTGCCTTACTCTCCCCCTGGTTACCTCCATCCCCTTTTTTGGCTGAGGAACAGTTGGTAAGATGATTTACTACTGGAATGTATATATGCTTACTGTTTTTGACACTAGCAATCATCTAGGGTAGTGAGTGAGGTCAGGAYGGTCCTAGTGTCTCACAAGATTTGTTTATATTGTGATTGGACAGTTTAACTTCAGTTAAACTGCAGCACTTTTACTTCAATAGGCGCCTTGGAAGACTCAAAGGCTTCTTTATCAGCCTGCATGCCTACCTTGAGTAACAGGATTATCCAGGATCTGAGTGAGGCCGCCTTCACTTGTCTGAAGAGTGCCCTGGAAGTCCCGAGACTCTACAGGAGAACCAATAAGGTCAGTGCTAGTTGCAAGTGAAAAGGCAAATATTGGAAAGGCCTATGTTAAGAACATGAGCTGGACCATGTCCTTATGACTTCTTCCAGGCCTGTTTGCCTCCGCTTACTAATTGATTAAACCAGCATGTTAGAGAACTTGAGATAATTTACTGCTTCTTGGAAAAGAAAAAKAATTATATTTGCAAAAATCTTAGCTGTATAATGGTGATGAGGCTTGCGATAGAGGGCAATGAGTGGAACTGTTGTGGAAGAGAACGCATGTTGCTGAGAAAATATGGGATGACTTTTCTTTCATGTCATATTCCATAAGAAAGATGTGCTGGAATCATTCAGGCAGCATGAGAATACATGAGTAATTGGGACCATAGACTCCTGTGCTGTTACCTGGTATCAGCACAGAAGGCGGGTATGAAATGAGGAGTTTCTCCCATCTTCACATCTCTGTTGCCCTCCTCCTGGTTTTATGCTTCATGGTGGTTTGTTTGTTTTATGCCCATGCTCACCAAAATCAGAAATATTTTACTGGGTATCATGARTCTACTTCCAGCAATGCTGTACCTGTTTAGTGACTAAATAGAAATTTTTGAAAGTCTGTTTTTTTCAAGAATATTAATTTGTTTTGAGGTGGTTAGCATCTAATGTCAGCTAGGAGAGAAACTGAGTAGTTCATTGCCTCAGTTCATTCAGCTCAAGGTTTTCACTGTTATTTTTGAGGATATACTTAATCAAAAATTATTTTTAAAAAGATGAAACAAGCCTGTGGCAAATGATAATTAATCTTTGCAACAATTATATTATTCTGTCTTTAACAGAGGCAAATGATAATTAATCTTTGCAACGATTATATTATTCTGTCTTTAACAAAGTACTTTTACTTAAACTTTTGTTAAGGAAGGAGAATAAAATATGTAGGTCTAGGGCGAAAAATACCATAGCTGGTTTAGCTCAGCTATGTCAAAACAAGCTTTACATAGTGATTTAATGGCTTGCCATCATGTAGTGGATTGCTCTCTATTATCCATGGGTCGTTTAACCAGTTAATGGGTTAAGTGCCAAAATGGAGACCTAACTGCCTTCTTTTCAGTGGAGTTCACTGGGGCTCTGAGCTCTGTGAAGGTGAAGCATTTTGGCCATYAGTCTGACTGAATCTGTGGCATGAAACCTGAAATAATAAAGGAGAGMGAGCCATCTCAGAATTTCCAACAACCTGCTCCTGTCTTTGGAGGGCTAWTTCTCATTAACTTCCACTGAGTGGGGTCTGGATCTTTCTAGTACACAGAGTGCTGGGGATTGCAGTGCAAAAGCAGCCAAACAGATTTACATGGGGGCGCCTGGATCCAGCATTTCAGATGGAGTTAGCAACTGGTATTGCCAGCCTGAACCCTTGCAAAACTACTTTCCCAAGTCTTCATCCTACTGTCTATAGGCTTTTACCTCTGGGACCATAGGCCCCTGCTTTCCCTTTGGTCTAGTGCAGCACAGATTAATCCCTTGGATCTGAGGTACCTAAGCAAGCGCATCATCTCAAATGCAAGTGCATCACACAGGCTTAGCCCTTTAGGTATGTGCTACAGTTAGTGTTGATGTTTTTTTAAGTTATTTACCTGTACTTTTCCTTCTTTGTTTCCATGTCATTTGCTAGGACGTGCCAACCAAAGCTTCTCCGTATGTKGACAGTGCTCTTAAGCCCTTCTACCGACTGCAGAATGAATACAAAGATATATTGAAGCAACCTATGATTCATCAGTGGTTGGAAGGTGCTCTCTCTGAAAGCACACAGAAGTAAGAGACCCCTACAGAACACTCTTTGCATGCAATAAAAAAAAAAAAAAACAAACCAAACCAGTATCCACTGAATAGTCACAAAAAGAAAAACAAGCATATGCCTCTCTTACGGTACAGTCCTTCAGAGTTTTTCTGATGTGGTGTTTTTAGTAAATGAAAATCAGGTCTGGGAATCTAGAGCATCTGACTGACTCTTACTCAGATTACTTCCTTTTTTTTCCCTTTCTCTTTTTAAAAAAGCTTTGGATTTTTTTACACGTTGAAGAGCTACCTGTGTATGAYTGAAAACAGAGAAACACTTAATGTAATAGTTGTAATAAGACATAAATGAAATTCTGTATTATTCTGTATTCAGTGGTGTTTGTAGAAAATAACCAGAGCTATTTAAGTCATAGAGCACAGACACACACACACATATATATATACTTCACATATATATATGTGTGTGTGTATATATATATATATATATGTGGATCTTACATATGTGGATCTAAGCCTTGTTTTAAAGCTTCAGTAAACCTGGTGACAGCACACAAAGTAGTTGTTCTGCAGCTTCTTGGATCCAGGCTGAGCTGGATGTTGGTGTTACCAAAACTGACCTAAGCACTAGGTTTAACACTGAGGTATTTTGGTAGGTTCTTTGAACCTACCACAACAGAAACCCTCTTTCTAGATAAAATTTTCCTTGAGGCTGTATTGCTGAAATTAAGAGCTAGCTCAGCTTATTTGGAATTGAGAAATTACATTACTCAGTCTCTATTTGAGTTCGAAATCTTTTTTTTTTTTTTTTATGAAATTGTCAAAAAATGCAGTGAGAAGGAGGCTTCTCACTCCTTCTCACTAAATTATAATCTTAAGGTTCATCCATACTACAAAGAAGGGAAATATTGATTAACTGATAATGATTGAAATATCAGTAGGTTCCTCTGAAGTAAGATCATTTGTCTTAGCATTCATCCACATTTTCTTGGGACCAGCAAGGTGTTGATGTTTTGATGATGTTGATTTTTTTGTTTGTTTGTTTTTGTTGTTAATCTCCCTTAATTTTTTAGGTATTGTGAGACTGTATCTGATGTGTTAAGTTCTGTTAAGAAAATGGAAGAAAGCCTGAAAAGGTTGAAGCAGGCCAGAAAAACTGCAACCCCAAGCCCTGTTGGTACAAATGGAGGCATGAGYGATGATGACAAAATCCGACTGCAGCTGGCCCTAGATGTTGAGTACTTTGGAGACCAAGTAAGTTTACTTAATATAGTCAGTGATTTATGAAAGGAGCTGCACTTAGTTGTCTGGTCTTAAAAGCTTTGGGATTTTATACCTGTGTAATGGAAGTGACTTGAAACCGTGGTGATTGTATATGCAACTTGAGCAATGCATGTTTTTATGTGCTGAAYTGTATAAAGGAGAAGTTCGTGCTTTTCACTACACAAATTTCAAGTGCTGCTTAGTGTTTAGAAGCAGAGAAAGCATCATCAAGGGTCTAGTCTGAGGGATATTGAAGTTGTCAACCTAATGTATTGCTATGTTCCTTTCAATGTCAAGTATGAAACCTTAAATAACACAATTGAAAGAAAGAAGTATTCTAGGAAACATGCAGTAGCTCACATCAATTTGTGTACACATACATGTTTTTGTAGTCATTATTTCTATAAATAATCTTGAGAAACCAACTTCTAAGTGCAAATTAATTTCATTAGCTGCCAAGCAGTTGTCATTGGTCTTATTTTGAGCAGGTGTTGCTGATGCATTACAGCRGGTAGATGCATTCTGCCTGGATATAAGGAGACAGATTTGTGCGAGACAGAGGAATCTTATGAACAAAAATCATCTGGCAGATTTGTTTGGGAGTGGATGGTTCTTTGACCTGTGTTTGKTGTGAKTTTAAGTTGTACTRGGATAGATTATGTATAATGGCTTGGGAATTGTTTTGATGCATCGAGTTATCATTCAGAGTTCCAGTCAAAGAACACCATTTTAGAGCAATTTCATGTTTGTTTTATTTAGATAAAGGTTTTTCTTCAGTGCATGGTTAGTTTTCTCAAAGTTGTGTTTTTCTAATTGTCAAAGCAGTAGATTTCATAGGTAAGAAAAGACTCTTAGCAACCTCTCTATTTGTGAAGTTATTTTCATCCCCTGTGAAGTTCTAGGGTGGGGCTATGGGTTCTATAAGCTTATGAGAATGCTTTCGTAATCAGGTGAATAGGCTGACTGTTCTTGGATGAGTACTTGTGTTTATCTTAAAATCTTTGCCTGGAAACTTCATTTAGGATTTGAGAACAATTCAGTTGAAATCAATATATTAAAGAAATAAAGTTGCAGCCAGGCTTCTCTTTTCCACCTGCTTTGTTGAAAAACTTCCAGCTAGCTTTAGTTACGAGTGGCCTGAAGGGTGGTTAAATATTTTCCTGTGAGACACTATGTTAACTAGAAAGACTTTACCAAGCAAAGTTGGATAGCGTGTCCTTTATGTGGGACCGTCTTATGCTACATATTGCAAGGCAAACCCTGTGCTTTGCTAAATACTTYAAATAGAACCATTCATGGGCTTGTACTTTCCTGAAAGTAACGCTTCTTTTATGTCTTTCAGATACAAAAGATGGGCCTGCCAACAAGCAACATAAAAGGTTTTTCAGCGCTTACAGAGATTGTTCTAACTGCCAAGGATCAGACTACAGTGGAACAATCCTAAATATTTTTGAAAGCATGTGACTGAAGATGAGCAGTGTCCCTTTAAGAAAGAAGGAATATTTAACTTGTCTTTATTTTACCAAGTTAGTTCAAATTAAGTGCTTCCTAATGTATCTCAATAAAGAAATCAGTGCATCTTATGTCAAGATAGACTCGTTTAAACAAAAGACTGTAAATTTATCAGCTTTCCATTATATGGAAAGCAGTCAAAAGTTCTAAGATTTTTACTATAAAATGGAAGAAAATGTCTTTTATTTTTGCTGTAAATCTTATGTAAAAGAATGAACTTATATGATTAAAATAATATGTAATAAATTGCCTTCCTAATGTTGATGTCCCATACATTTTTGAATCAGATACGTAAATAGGGCATTCCTTGCTGACTCTGTAAAGCTTTCAGAGAGACAACTTTCTTGAGTAAAGAAAACTGTCCACTGTAATAGGAATCTTCTCTTTCCTGTTACTGCTTTGCTGTGACCAGCTTTTTCACTCTGAGACCTAGTTTGTTCTCATTAAGGTTTTCAAAGCTTTTGTCCTACCAATTCTTCTTGGATCCTGTCATTGAGAAATGCTAAAGAAGGTTCCTAAAGTACATTGTTTCAAGAATTATTTCTAGTGTCGTTATATAGTTTACTGGCTGTTACTTTCATGCCATTTTCTGTCAAATTGGAACTGTATTTACTAACAATTTTAAACAGATTGGCATGATTCTGATTTGTATTATGCTATTTATTACAATTCAGGAGAATATTTTATGCCTAGATTCATGTATGATTCTTCTGACTCTTAAAATTCTAATGCATCAGTTTTAGCTGTCTAAATACAAGGTGTGTCTTTATATAGTCAGGAAATTGAAAAGTGTTACTGGTGTTTTAAGGCAGCCCTTAGCAAAGGACTGTCTTTATCATAGAGCAACTTAAAAGGTTTGACACTTGCTTATGTAAGGGACAGATAAGCCTAGGGAGCACAATCAATGAATTTCAGGACTTAAACTGAGCGAATGTATCCTGTATAAGTATAAAGGAATATGTATAATGTGTGTGTATACATATATAATTTTCCCCCCATGAAAAAAAAAAAGTGGCAGTGGAATTCAAGACCTAGTTCATGTTTCTAAAATGTTTAGAAAGCTTGCGCCTTAAAGATGAGAGTTGCAGATGATCCTTCTCTTCTCAGTAGTTAAATAATGAGTGGGTAGCACAAGCTGTTATGTAGCACTGCAGTTGTAGTCAGCAAACCTTTCAGAGCATTAAAGTTTTTATTCCTCGCTGCTGGAGGTTTACCCTATTTTAGTTGAAAAGATGCAATTACGTGATCACCGTGCTTGAAGCAGGTAGGAGAGAGAATTATTACAGACTTCTCTAAATTCAGGTTTGTAAAGGCAGGGAAACGAGGGCAAAGTGTCATTGCTACAATTATGTTAGCTCTTCCCAGAGTCAGTCCGAGTAATGGAGAGTGGAATTTGACTCTTAAAATTTGTTTAGCATCTCTCTGTTTATGATGTGATACACAGTTATAGCTATATGGGGCTGTATTTTCATCAGAGTTTTTATGTCTACTTTCCTAGTCTTTGTTGTCATTGTTCACTTGAATAGCATTTCATTTTCTTTCATTGGAGTAAGATGCTAATGAAGAAAAATGTACAGTACTTTTGTTGAAGGAAAACACAGATTTGAATCTTTTTTTGTGGTAATGTATTTTAGCATTTTCAAATAGCATCAAATGGATCAATTGGAAAGAGAGGATGTAGCATTAAGTGGGCTCTAATAGAGATGTCTTCTGCTTCTCATCCATCTCTGCTTCTATTTGTTAGAACTTTTTTGTGGAAACGGAAATTGGTTTAGAGTGATGCAGATCTTGTGTCTCTCTTTCTGAGACTTATAGAAAATTTACCTTTCTAAGTGTGGAAGGAATTTATTTTATTTAGAAGACTCATATTACAGCATTCAGTGTTCAGGTTTACAGACACCACTTAAATTATTGTATAAAATGTGAATCAGAATTAAAGCAGATTTCAAAAGCTGGAACAAGGAATCTAGTTGGACATAAACTCAGCTGTGTTAAAGCAATTCATAAGCAATTTTATTGCATTTTTCCTGTTCTATACATTTGCTGTTTAAACTGCTTCTGTATAATACAAGCACAATATTTAGATGTTACAGGATCTGGAATACATTCAGTATAATATGGATGCTACATCATAGCCTTTGAAATCCTAGTAATCCCAGGCATGGGTTGTGCTATTCATTCCTTCCCATTGAGGTGGAAGGATCTGTCACAGGCCTCATGATAGGAGGTCACTGGCATTAGTCATTTTGAGTAGGTTGGAAATTTGGGCCCCTATGGATGACAATGAGCTACCCTACCAAAAAGGTTTGCAAGAGCTGCCTAAAAACCATTATCGCTGAACACAAGTCTGTAAAGGTGGCTGGGAGTCCCTGCTCCTCTGAAATCAAAGGTGAAGCTCCTGCAGGCCTTCCTAGTACCAAGATTTCACTCCCATTTCTTGTCTCCCTGATTCTAAATCCAAGCTTGATAATCTGTTGTTCCAGTTTAAATTTTTAAACCCTTAGCACTAAGAGTAGCAACGGACTTTGGAAACCTTTTTAACTTGTGTAGTGGCACATCTGCCATTAATACAGATAACTCGGATCTTACTGTTTTTCAAGAACACGTGACCTGGATGTGTTAAGGATTTCAGATCTGGACTCCAAACAGTGATGTTCTTTTTCAGCACAAGGCCTTACAATAAATGCTTACAAAGTAATGAAAGAGTGTTGAAACAGTAGGCCTTATTTAAAAATATATATGTCTTATAGGATGGGAATTTCTCCATTGCTCTTCCTTAGTTCTTCTGAGCAATATTTTAGCTTTTCTGTAGGGTTAAATAGCCATATCTATTTAGGCTACAGAAAGAAGAAACTTTCCACAAATGTGTTTTTAATTCCAAGGCAAAATCTTTTCTCAGGGGGCAGGAAAAGCCCGTACACGCTGCTGGCAGCATTTTAAAGGAAAATGTTGCTGAGCAAGCTAGAAGCCTTTGATGACTGTAGAGGTTTCCCTGTAGCTTAAAGAGGGGGCTCTCCTGCAAAACTGACCAAACTGAAAGGCAAAGGTGACCTTCTAAAGAATAAAGAGCTTCTTTTTGTACCTTCTGTAGGAAATGCTGCTTGCCCTTCATAGAACTTCATTTTTTTTGAAGTCATTGTCTTACTGACTACAATTTTGTACTTCCTGCCTTTAAAAAAGAAAAGGAAAGGAATTAGAGAAAGTGGGGAAGAAGATGGAAAGTTTGAGTCCGCTCACTTTAAGCCCATGAAAAACGACGGAATGTTGCAGACAATTTTGTAGCTTGTGAAGAAGCTGTACTTCAAACAGTATCTGCTTTGTCTCCAAGCTAAGTACTTAAAAAGATCTTAAGTAGCTGATGAACACCAAAAGATGTTGGGAAAGAGGGTAAGCATCATATATTTCCCGCTTGCCCTTTACTCTTCTCACTGCTTGCATTTAAACCCTGCTCAGTGGGTTTGTTACCCTGCCTAGGAAAAGCATCGCCTTAGACTTCTGTTCAAAGACAGCTACCAGGAATGGCTTGTTCAGCGTCACTTCCAGAAACGCCACGTCTGCCTGTTGTGTTGCAGGGTCTTCTGGCTGATCTGCCCCGTCACTGCTGAGTTCGAAAAGGGCTTTGTTTATTACCTGTAAAATAAATGTGTGAGTGAGTCTCAAGTGATCTTGCATTACGCTGAACATCCCAATAAATGCTGCCTGCCCACTCCCTGCCGATCCAGCGGGCTGTTCTGGATTGCCTGAGCTGTTTGAGCTAGGTGAAGCCACCTAGTTTGCTTGTACGGAACCCAGCACACAGAGACCTCGGTCTTCACGACTACACTGCAGGTTTCCTTGTCTGGGGTGATGGAGTTCGGAGAGTTGAAGGCAAACCTGTTTCTGCTGACAGGTTAATCTAAAAAGTGGTCGCTACTGTTTAAGCATTTTGAAAGTCTTAGGTTGTTCCATACAGCTCTCACTGTTTGGATTTAGGTAATCTTATACAATTCAGTAGACTAAAACAGAGCAGATTTTTTAAAGGTTAGTCACAAGTACTGTACCTTTCCAACAGTTAGATTGGCATCACTTATTTTACTGAGATCTGCTTCCTTCCCCAGCAATGCAGACAGTTTCATATCTCTGAGAAGTTCCTGAAGATCAGAGCTGCCTTCTATTGTTAACTCTGGTAAAGTTAATTTAATTTGTCTGAAGAGAGACAGAAAGAGAGAGAAACAGGTGAGTATCCACTGGTCTGACGTGTGGTGGCTGGGCTGGGCATCACTCCTGCTGAGGGAGCATTTGAAAAGTCTAAGGAAGAGGTGCCCCAGATGGGAACTGAGACTGCTGCCAGGTGCACATGGACTTCGTGCCACTCTCTCTCAGCATGGGAAATCATAAGTCTGCCAGTGGGACCACCATTAACCCCCAAATGATCCTCCCTGGTGACAGGTCCTCTGTTGTCAGCAGTAGAAACATACACCCTTGTTACCCTGAAATCCCAGCAGATGAAACGGTGGCCATACCGCAGTCAAGCTCTATGGGGTGAAACTGTCCAAATCGGCATAAAGGTTGCCACATGCTAGGAAAGGACCAACAAGGATCCGAGACCGACTTGGTCTCCAGGCTTGGTCTCAAGAGCTTTCCTTGTGCGTCTGAGCAMGGGCTGGGCCAGGGAAAGGGAAGCCGGTAGAAAGTTCCCCTGCTGGTGTCACGGCATCCCTGGGTTCTCCACGCGCTTGTGCTGGGCACCACGCCCTCCTTGGGGCAGGATCCGTCTATTGCCAAGAGCAGGACCCTGGCAGCTTGGATCTAGCCTCTTTGATCCGTTCCTCTAGGAACCCCRCTGTGTGTTCGAGCTGTACCTTGGTGAGAAGTCCTGAAGCCAGGCAGAGAACTGCAGAGGAAGCGCAGCTTCTATCCTGTCCAGCTCGTTGCCATCGAGGGGCTGCRTCAGCACCAGCAGAGCGTTTTTGCTGACGGGAACTTCAACGGCAGCGAAGGTTTTGCCGGGGCCAGTTTTGTACTTGAACGTGCCCATCACTGACATGCCGGGCACCAAGACCTTTGTGTTCGTATCGACCCAGAATTCATGAGGCTCTTTCAGCCTCGAGGCTTTCTTCACAGTGGCTGAAAAACAGATGGGGAAGTAGCAATTGATTCTCCTTTCTGTCTTTTCCCTTCCCTGCCCATAACAGATACATACATTTGTTCAAAACACGGAGCAAAGTTTGTGTATGTAAAATCATGTTTTACCTTAAACAGACATATCCTACCTTTTCAGTAAAGTTTGTGTATGTAAAATCACGTTTTACCTTAAACAGACATATCCTGCTTTTTTAGTGTCCTGTGCTGGCATCAGGTAGAGGTTGGCACAAGGGCCAAACAAGCACTGGGCTGCTGCCTGAGCTGCTGTATTTCCAGCAGCCTTGGGCTCTTTCCTAGACCTGGTATTTCTGCTTGCTCATTTATCTGTCTCCTCCAACACTACCAAGTTGTTCCTGGGTTCTTTCTGGGTCTGCAGGGAGGGTCCATTGGGGTTTCCACAGCCAGGGGCAGCCCTTGCTGCAGCGATGCCCTTAGGCAGGGGCTCGTGCCAAGGCTGCAATGGCAAGCTCTCCCCTGAGCCTTGCCTGCATCCTAGGAACCAAAGCAAGGGGAATGCTGCAAGCATAAGGAGGTTGGAAGGACATGCCTGAGCACTTCCTAAAGCTCAATATAAATTTATTACCCAGCTCACAAGTAAGGGAAGCCTTGCTCTCACCTCCCTCTGCTTCTGCACAGCTTTGCTCTGCCCAGTTAGGCAGATAATCCTGCTTGCATTAGAGAAACTACTGTCATCAATGAGAAGGGCAGAGAGATCTTGAAACTGCTCTTCGCTGGAAAGGAATTAGGAAAACTTAAGTAAAAGGAGCTCTCCATAAAGAGTTGGCTCAAAGGACAAGTAAGCGAATTTCCTCTGGGAGGTTAAATACAGATGTTTGGATGCAGAAAGGCTGCTCTCTGAAGCGAGAATGGTGCTCAGGACTGCCAGGTTTGGTTGTATGTTTTGTTAAATACTGCCAGTGGGGAAAAAAACCCCACAGGTTTGGCAAATAAATGAGCCAAGCAGATGAAACTGTTTGTGCAGCAGTACGGTTTTAATTATTTATTGGCTGTAGTGTAGTTGGATCTGATGAGGCAGAATTTCAAAGCTTTGCTATTGACTGTGGGACTGAATTAATTAATATTGGGCCAGTTGTGAACCACCATAAAACAGTAATGCTGTGTTGAGAGAAATGGCTCCCGTCGGCCTTTAGCCGGATGAGACTCTGGATGCATCTGCCCTCGACAATGTTCTTCTCTGCCAGGCATTCCACACAGTGTTAGGATGCAAAGGGAGTAACTCGGTGCAATGTCAGTGCTTCCAGTCAGGGGGACGAGATGGCCTGAGAGCCTGGAAAAGTACCAGAACACTTTGGARCGCTGTCTGAGGAGAACAGGAGAGGAACTCGAGGCCTCTGTGCTTCAGATAACAGTCTCCATATTCTGCAATATAGGTTCTATGCCAGCCTGACAATCTTAATGGGGTTTCTCCTGGTAGGGGAAAGCYATGGCTTTTTGCTTAATAATCATAAAAAAGGCAAAAGGCACCCCACCGTATTTCAGGTTAAAATAGAGTTTTCAAGGTTATATTGGCTTAAAGAACAATCTAAAGGGAATTAAGATTCTGCTAGGTCATCCATTTCCTTTTACTCATTTGTAATTATTTTGCAACTTAAAAACAAAAAATGAAAGTCTACTTCCTTAACAGCAATAATATTTCATGAGCAATAGATTTCTAAATGCAGTCCTTGCTTAGCATCCAATTTGCAAATATGACTGTGTGTGCAAGAGAACAGCAAGACAATTGTAATATTTAATCTTTGGTTTTGTTGGGATTTTTTAAATCAATCCTATGGCTATTGATAATATCTAATGTGCATATGCAGTGTGTTCTAGAGCAATGAAATCTTTTTCCTTCCTGGAGTTAAAGGAGCAAGATGTGGAAAAGCAACCACCATCTCCCAATGGATGCTCCTCCATAACCAAACAGCAAAGCAAATGCTGAAGTTCATCTACAGTGTTCATTAAATAATGGTTGTTTATGTATTTCAATAGTTGTTTATCTATTTCATTCATTCTTGAGCCATTTTTTCCTAGCCCACACATGGGGAATGCCTCTCAGTGGGTATCCTCCAGACAGAGCAGAGGAAATAGTGCTGACCCAGTGACTCAGCACTTCAAACATGTGCTTCTAAACTAATAAAATAACAAGTTACCAACACAGAACAAGGGGGATAAATTGCTCAGATAGAGGAAAAGTCTGCTCTCATGATGCCGTGCAGCTCTGTGCAAGGTTRAAATACATGAAATACTTGTACAGTGCTACCTGCATGCCTGGCTGTGCAGGTGAAGAGGAAGCTGAGGTGCTGCCCCCGGCACCCKCACCTTCTGCTGGGGGATCTCTGATCAGCTTATAAGCACCATGGACCTCCAGCCATCAGCGCCCTTCAAAGGCAAAGAAAAKCTGATCTCCGGTTTACAAAGGGGAAAATGAAAGCTCAGAGCACTCCATGAGCTCCCCCTTTAACAGCAGGCGCCCACTCTGGCGCTTGGGTCTCGCTGGCAGTTCTCTGACACGTAGTCATTATTTTGCAGGCTGCTACAAAGCTGCAAGCCCTGGGACCACGCTCAGTTGCTGAAGCAAGCAGGCCCCCAAACCGCGGCCCTGCTGCTGCTTACCTGCCAGGTGAACGTCCACTGCAAACTGCAGGCTGGTGCCCGGGTCGAGGTCCCTCAGCAAGCGCTTGCTTCGGCCCCCGCTTCTGGCCTCCACGAAGGCGTTYATCTGCTTTGCTGCCTCACCCGGGTTTGTGAAATCGACGGCGCGGACGTAAAGCGCCTCAGCAGAGGGGACCAGCTCGCGCACAAAGGACTCGGACAGAGGCACCCCAGGAGCAGAGAAGAGGTAGAGCGTCTTGGAAAAGAGCAGCTCCTCATCCCTGTTCTTGACCAGGAAGCTTTCGATAGTCCTCAGGGTTGAGAGCACATTGGTACCGTCCACTCTGGAGGTGCAGTTAGGATCTCCGGAGGGAGGGACAAACCCCAGCAAACCCTGCAAATCAACTGCTGTCTGGTTGGATGCGCCTAGGTAGAAGGACACCAAGGCGCTATAGATACTGGTTGGGGACAGGAGGCGGTTTTGGCCCCGCTGCGCTTCCCTTGGCTCGCTGTAAAACCGTGCGCCGAGGACGTACACCAATTCCTTCAGGTAGCTCAGCTTCTGCCTCCCATGAATACCCAAGCTCATGGTTTCCCGCTTGGCTTTGTCATTCAGATCATCTTCATAGGCCGGTGTGGTGCGGGACTCGATCGAGACAGGGACAAATGTTTTTTTTCCCTCCTGGACCAAGTTCTCCAGCTCCTTGCAGGTACTCTCGTTAAAAGCGAACAGATTGAAGGGGTGCACRTAAACGCGGTCACAAGCCGCTGCTATGAGGCATGTGAACAAACAGACAAGATTCGCTGAAAGCTTCATGTTGAAAATCCACTTCCACAGTGTCGACTTAAAGAAAAAGAAAGAAGTCTGTTTAGCCCGTTATAAATATTGCTGCTTGTACTCTTTTGGAGTGGCARTGTTGTACTGAAGTTACAAAGATGAGAATTGCTGCATTTAGTGCTGGTCTGACTCTGCTTCCTGAAAGTCCATGGTGAAATGCCCACCAGCTTCAGCGGCAGCCCATGGAAGAACACAGGCGGGGATTAAAGTGCATTCACTACTGGAGTACTCTGAAGATTCAGGACCTGGACACATTGTAGTCATGCACTGGGACCGGTTAGGCCTGCTAGAGCGTATGAGTTCTGACACACCACTGCAATATTGCAGCTACGTGGCTCCCAAGATCTACCCCTGCGCAGTGCTGTGCCAGGCCTTGGTGGCACACGGATGGCGTGAGGGGCCTGCCTGTTCTTATGTGGGGCGTGGATGGGAAACAAGGCCCAGCCACGGGCCCATCCTGCCTTATATGCCTCGGCAGCACTAACAAAGCACGCTGTGTTCTCACAGCTAGGCCAGCGCAAGCACTCCTTCTTCCTGCATCACTGCAACGCCTACTTCTAGGCAAACAAAAATGCACTGTTAAAGGTCTGATGCCTTCCCGGCCCAATTTTTGACGTACAACTATATTCATTTCACTAAAGGATCTCTAAGTGTTGTATGACTAAAAATACTGTGGTTTATGGTACCACCACTTTCTTACACATACAAAAAACCAAGATGTTTGGTAATTAAACATGTGCCTTGCCAAGTACATACACATGGCAATGTGCACATCTGCATTCCCACACTGCATGCTCGTGTCTAACAGGATTGTTTGCAAAACAGGGTTGTCTGATGTCGTGATGGCCCCTCCAGATGGCTGAACATCTCCCCAGCTGCTACCTGCAGGCTGGACCCTCAGTGATTTGCTCCGCACACACCCTGGGGACAACTTGCTGCAGAGCTCAAGTTCCAGCCTTGTACTTCCACCTAAGGTTTGCTCTTGCCCGTTAGCTCCCTTCCCATCCCCTAGATTAGCATGTAAGCAGCAGCTCTTGCTGCTGTTTATCTGCTCCTCTAACTCTCTGACATTCTGGCATCAAAACCAATGAGCTCACTTACCAGCCTCTGTGCGTGCTGGAATGTCCCCCTCCGGCGTCGGGCAGGCTCCTCTCAGCACCTTTGGGCTCCCGGAGGGCTGCGTTGCGATTGCAGGTGGATTTATGCCCTTTCCAAAGGGAGGGCCCCTTCCCAACGTCTCCGGTGACCGTGCACAAAGCCACTTCGCACCACAAGCTRGGCGGCTGAAAGGACCAGGCCAGGTGGGACCCACTGAAGCTTGAGTGTGCTTTCCCACTGGATTCACAGAAGAGTCTACAGATCAATATGTATGACCTTTAACCAGACCCAGGGGGCTCGGTAGTGGCAGTTACACATTTACCAAAATGGACACAGGCTCTTTATTATGCAGAAAAAATGGATTCTAGTACTGGAAAGTAACTCGGCCTATTTTAAGTCAGAGTCACAAAATTGYCTATTTCCTTGCACCTGCATTATATTGTACCATTAGAGCCCATTTTTCTCTTCTGCATGAATTACTTCTCATCTCCAACCTGCAACTTCTGAACCCACGAGTAAACGGGATATATACTCCCATGCAAAGTGAAATGAGCAAGTTCTCACCATTAGCTTTTCTTTCCCTCTTGGCTTATTCAGAAGGTCAAAAGTTTTTGTTGTTGTTGTTGTTTACCTCCTAAAATCAAAATGTGTTGAAAAGGAGAGAATTAAAGCAGGATGGATTAGGTTGCCAGATCCTGATCCCTGAGCCAGATGCACAGGGAATTTATCCCTCTCAAYCTCATTTTCACAGATCCTGGGACACTCAAGGATTGTTATTATGCACAAGGGATGGGTTTCAGAGATCTTTCTGCTGCTTTTGGAATGATCCTCCAGTTTTGCCATGTCCTTTCTTCCTATTTAAGCAAAACAAGCCCCAGCAAAGCAAGCAGGGGCTGCCATTTGTATCCAAGTGGGTCCCGCTTACTGCCCTCGATGCTGCTGGTAGCTAGAACCGCTGGCTCTAACAGGGGGCAGACGGAGCTAATGAGCGTGCCTGGATCCTGGGGGCCGCTGGGACACGGCTGCTCGGTGTTACCCACACAGCCTGAGCTGCTGCCGTGCCCCAAAGAAACGGAAAGCTGCTGTCTCTGCAGCCCTGCTTYCCGCTTAGCCAGCTTGATGACTTCCGTGGTAACAAGACCTAAAAGCAGTTCTCAGCAGGGGCCCGTGCGACGTGCCATCGTGAACACGAGCCCTAAATACACAGCTCGAAATATTAAAGGCATTTTCCCCTCTTCCCACCTGAGCATCCCAATGGCTAGAGACGGCGCGCGACCCCKCTGTGGACCCAACGGAGAGGGACGAGCTCCCCCCTGCACGCCCTCGAGCACCCCTTGCTGCAGGCGCCGCGAGCCGCCCCGCAGGCGCTGCCGCTGCTGCCCCGTGCCACGGGGATACCTGCGGGACGCGGCAGCGAGCGGGGAGCTCCGAGCRCAGCCTACGTTCGTGTCATGGACAGCGGGCATGCGGGGCGCTTGCTTGGTTAATGTCCCCCCCCACCGCCACGGAGCGGCATCAGGTCTTTGTATTTTATCTCTTCACGTACGTTCCCTCCGGCTGCACACGCGTCACTGCACCTGGGAACGGGTTTCGTCCTACTATCAATTACAGCAGCTTTGCATTTTTCTGCTGAGCTATTTTGAAGCTAGAGTGCACGAGCCTCATTTTAATTGCTACGCGTACTGTCAGGCTTTATTTTTCCCCTCCCCTCTCCCCCAGTAGAGTTAGGTTGCCATGGTTTAAGGCATGAGCATGTGCTTAAAGACAGAGCTTCGACTTCCGAAAGTCTCTGCCTTGCCTCAGTTGAGGACTCGGAGCCCCGAAGGGCGGCCCGGCACGAGGCACGGCGCCAGGCAAGACGGGGCCGCAACGCCCTGCAGCCGCTGCCGGAGCTCACAGCGGGAGGGCTCCCACCAGCCTCGCCGCCCCGGCCGAGCCCAGGCCGCACGCGGCTCTCCCCTTGCGCTCGCCGCCCGCAACGGCCCCGACACACACACGCCTCTCAAACCTGCTGCCCGGGCGAGGTGCTCGCGCTTGTCCGCGCCCCCGCTCCCGCCTCAGGGTGCTTTGGGCCTCCCTTTTATATCCGCACTTGCATAAGCGGTGCCCCAGCTCCCATCCCCCTGGAGCTGCCCTCATTTCCCTTCAAAACAGTGCTCTGTTTTCCCACTTGGTATTCACGGCTTCCCCCTCCAGAGAGGGAGCCAAGAGTGTCTAAAAGCCCCGTCTCCAATCCGTTTGCCGGAGGGACTGGATCTCCTGGAGCCAGGAYGGGGAATCACGGGTGCCCAGGGAGGGTTTCTCGGTGCTGTTGCTGCTAGTGTTACTTCGTGTAAATGCTGTCAAGTAGGCTTCAGAAATCTTAACCCTAGCAAGGGAACAGTAACCTCAGAGCTGATGATGAATAATTAGATCCTGAAYGGAAAAAAATGGTTGGGTCCAAGCTTGAGTATCAGCTGAGCAGGCTCTTGCTGCTGAACATGGTGTCTCTGCACAGTCGAAAAGTGTCTTCATTGATCCGGATAGTTCTGGGAAAGGTGGTATAAAATTCAGTGCATTGTGTAGAGACAGTAGTGAATATTTTATTCTGCTTGACTCGCTTCATTCCCCGGTCTTCCTAAGTTTTGCTCTGCGACCTGAATTCAAATGGACCAGGCCTTTTGTGGTGACGATGCTTTTGCCTCCTGGGGAGTGGTGCCAGAAGGGCCTCAGGAGGCGATTGCTTTGGACGGACGGTAATAAACTCTGAGTGTCTTCACTCACTGATTCAGTCTGCAGTTTCAGGCAAGGCTGAAGACCTCAGCACAGGCTCTTGGTGAGTTGAGCTGTCTCCTCTAACCAGTATAGATCATGAACCTGCACATGGCCAATACAGACACAGGGGTCTGTGCATAGCCATACCTCACTAGTTACTAGATTTGAGGATTTTTTTTTATGAGACTAAAAGTAAAAAGTATCTTTAAGAAGAAATGGGCATGAATGTCCGACTTAGACAACCTGTGGATTTAATTTGGTAATTGTGAACTGTTATTCTCCACCAATATCCGTAACTGTTGCCCCACTCTTTTGTTTTGCTCATAGAAGACAACATGCCAGATAGAGCACCCAAAGGAGAGGACACGCGGGTCCTGGGAAAAGGGCTGCAAACCAGGGAGAGAGAGGGAGCCTGACACGTGTGGGCTTGGCGCTTCATCAGCAGTTGCAGAGCTTGCAGCTGGGACTGGCGGTCACGAGGCCAAAAGGCAGAGCCCTCGAGAGACACGGGGTAAAACATGCCAGAGCAGCCAGGAGCTCAAGCAGACCCAGGCTCTTCAGTTTGGAAAGCTGCCCCCCGAGATGGGAAGTATAACCCTAGAACAGTGAGTAGCACAGGGGAGGCACGCAGGGTGTCCTTACTCCCTGCCTTTTCATATTGCCAGGGTCAGTGAGCACYCAGGACATGAGCAGGCACTGCTTTAACATGCTGTTCTGGGCTCTTTTGCACGGTGCATTTAGGAAAAACAGGAAAAATGAGAACCTTTCCAAAGTTGTGGACAGGCTCTTGATAAGCCCCTTTCGATTTCTTTTCTCTTTTACCCAAGATACCTGTTCTAAACCAGTGGCTGCAGGGCCTGCTGTGTGTCTCTTCATCTGCTGCCAGACCTTTGCTCTCTGCTCTCACTCGTGCAGCACACCGAGTGCTCAGTGACTTCTTCCAGAGCAGGAAAGTTGGGGAGAGAGGGCACAGAGCTCATGTCATGCCAAGCAGGTGGTAATAAAGTACTAAATCATCATCTTCCTGTGAAAATTGTGGCTAGCTGCCCTGGGCCTTTATTTCCTTTTGTTTACTTGTGCTATGTTTGGTGGGGAAAGGCTGGGAAAAGTAACTTGTAGCTGTTTTAATGTGACTTTGATAAGGAAGAGCTTTGTGTGTGGTTTTTATTTTTTCCTGTGTTTTCTCTGTACACCTGACCTCTGCCCTTGCTGGCTGGAAAGACTTTCCCTAAAGGTAGCTGATGAACAGGAGGGATGTAATCAGTTCTTGCCCAATTTTTGTGTAAAGAGGATTGCAAAAAAGCTTTTAAATAATAACATTCARAGTACAAATGATGAAGGACAGAGATTATCAGGTGCCTCTGCTTCTGCAGCAGGTTCTCACCGTAAGGAGTGACAGTAAAACTTCTTTCTAGGGGAGCAGCTACAAAACCGGAGGACCGCATGCACCCGGGCTCACCGGTCAAATTTGCAGGGTGGGACGGAGCCAAAGCCGTGGTTTTCCCTCGGAGCTTTCCCCTGGCGTGGGTTTGCACAACGTGTGCTGTGCTAGGCTGGCAGCCCACCGCCCCCGAGCTGGGGGGCCTCTGCCCCGCACCCAGCTCAGCCCTCGCGCTGCCCCACGCGCTGGCTGGTGACTGGCTCTGGGCCCCGCTCCCTGGTCTCAGCAAGCACAGCGATGTGCTGCTCCCTTCAGGTAAAGCCCACAGCATAAGCGGGGGGCCCTGCCAGCCGCTCCTGGAGCTAACCTCATGGTGGATGGTCTGTGATGGACCACGCTGGTCCCAGCCCGGCTGCCAGCCTTCCCTGTGAGGAAGGGAGCAGCAGGGAGAACACACAGCAGGAGCAATGCCCTCTCGCTTGTTTCTTGTTCCCTTTTCCTTTGATTTGCTGCAGCAGGTAGAGGCTTTAATCAACATAACCCSCGTCGTGTATGACCTGGTACCGTCACATGCACTGTCCTGCAGGGCTCGTCCCTGAGGGTATCAGAGAGACAAGAACAGGCTGCAGTGGCACAAGGAGCACTGATGACTTTCAAATAAGATGGAGTTAACTCGGCACACTGAGGGAGAGCTGCACAAGCCCAGGAAGGCACACGTGGCCAGCTCTCTCGGGGCAGGCGTTTGCTGGCTTTGGTCTGGTCCGGGCAGGGCAGGCTGGAGCGCTTCCAGTGCAGAGCATGGAAAGCTTCTCTGTGAATTTTTTCCCCCGAGAGAGGCCTTTGTGTTGGTCATAGCCTATCTATGGAGAGCATCTAATGATTTATTAAGCAAATGAGCTTATATGAACARTCCCTTAGCTTTTTCCCCTCTTATAATTATGTTTGGTTTGGTAAGACTTCTGTTTGCACAGCCTGAGTATGCAGATTTCTTTATAATTTTATAAACCTTTTTTTTTCCTCCTCCCAGTGGAAAATGCAGTTTTTAATAGCCTTTTAAGCATGATCCATGCACAGCGAGCACATGTACCTGCGTGCATGAGTGCACGTTTCTTGTGCGGGCAGAGGATGTCAAGGCACTTCAGGGAGGGCAGCAGGGCAAGTAACCAGGACAGAGTGGGTCTGCTCAAAAGCAGGAAACAAACCCGAGCAGGTTTCTTGGTTCTCCACCCAATGTGAATAACACAGATGAGTCTTTCCTGAGAGCTGCAAGGCAGAGGAGCAAAGGCTGCTGTGGCTGTGTGGTCTGGTCCCTGGGTCAGAGCAGCAGCAAGCTTTGCTATGAGAACTGATACGGTTTTGTGATATTCTTCTGCTGGATGCCTTTGCACCAGGGCGGCATTTTGCACTTTCTCAGCATTTCCCAGCTTTCTCAGCTGAAATCTTCCAGCCAAGACATGTGATACCAGCAGCCTGGTGACCGCTGTCCGTCATGGGCCACATGTTCCATTCCAAAAGGCTCCACCAGCAAACATCCAACCTCGTTGAACACCACGAGATTGCTGGGTTGTGTTCGGTGAGGATCTGCTCACTGAGGATCATCTGAGAGGATCATCTAAGTGAGACCTGGAGAGGCTAACCTTGACTTGCTCTACTGGCATTTTGAAACTCGGCTCACACATTTTGGTCTGGAGCCAATTTTTTCCCAGGTCACCATGCAAAGTACTGGTGATCTTCTAGTCTGGAAAAGGCTGCAATAAAGTGCAAGTAAAAGCAGAGCCCTAGAAAGATGTTTGGGAAGCTGAGGTATCCCTCTGCCCTTTGCAAGGGCAGGTTCCCCTTTCTCTTTTCCTTAGCCTCCCTCTAGCCATCTCCATCTGTCTTTGCCACAGCCTCTTGCCCTTGGGAACAAGAAGTAGGGCTCATATTTTGGCAGCTATTTGGTGTTCCTCTGAGAAGAGCACCTGGGGAGGCTTCCCCTTTCACCTGCCTCACTCGAGGCACAGCTCCGTGTGTGTGTAGCCTACAGTGCTYATCAGTGAGAGCAGCATGGGCTCCTTCTCCGTCACGGTGGTCAAGGGCTTCTTCCAGTGTGAGGTGCTTCAGCCTCTCAAGGCAGGTCCCATGCCCACAGCCAGCGACAGGGGCAATGCGGCACCTTCCTTGGGCTGCCAGAAACCTTTTCCACTGTTCCACATGTAATCTGTGATACAAAAAAGACAAAGCTTTCCGGGACCCGGCGCTGCAGAACTGCGTGGAGCTCTGTGGCTCCTCTCTTCTTAGGCAAAGGTGCCTCCATGTGGAGGGTCTCCGCATCTCAGCTCCGCGCGCCGCAGGAGCCGAGTGTGACSCGGGTGTTTGTGGCCGTAGTCCCAGCAACACTTGGCCATGACGTTGCTTCACTTTACAGKATTGAGCCACCAGCGGTTCTGACAGCAAGAGAGGGCAAAGCTTAGTTTTTTATCTATCAGTATTGTATTTTTTAAATAGGGAATAGGAAAGACCTTGTAAGTTTTTGAAGTTTCAAAGGAAAATAACCGAAACCCCATACTCTTGCACATCAGAATTTGTGTGCTTTTGGCTTAAGGCTTTAGTCAAATATTTYTAAGCAAATGCTGCTTTGCTGCAGTTTAGGGTCCATTTTATTTTATCTTACTTTAAGATAAAATGCTTTGTTATTACTTACTTTTTATCTTGCCTTTTCAATCATAAGGGCATGAAATAAAATAATGGCTTACTGCTTGAGGGATAAAGCTAGAGAATAATAATTTCAACCCAGGATGTTCATTGTTCTTAGTTAGAGAAGAATTAAAATTGCCTCCTGCTCCTGGGCAGGATGCTGACCCGTACACTAACGAAAGCCTCTGAAAACCATCAGCTCCCCAGACAGCTCAGTGAGTGCCCCACAATTTGGGGTTTGAAGGCATGCTGCCGTTTGTCTGTTCCCCGCACACTGCGGCTCAATGCTTCGCAGTCTAAATGGTAATAATAATAATAATAAAATAATAATAATCTTAAGAGCACATCTGAGATTGACACCTCTCCAGGGCGAGACCTTTTGCTCTGTTGCTCTTGAGCAACGCAGTGAAACCGGCCAGGCAGGCTGAGGGCTCCAGTCGTTACCCCTGTRCAAAATGCTGCACGGTAGTGAGCGTTCGCTGTGATTCTGGCTTCCCCGTTCGGATGAAATTTTCATACATTCCAGTTTCTTCCAGATATTTTCCTTCATATAACCCAGGGCAGGATTTCCAAAGGGCACTTTTAATGTGTCTCCTCTTGATGTCCAGTGCCCTTTTCCTCATTTGTCCTCTAGCATTTTTCTCAAGGCTCTCCATGACATTTAGTAGGTCAATCCAGTCCTCAGGCCTGGCTTTCAATCCCACAAGGGCCCCACATGGCCTTTCTCATTTCCCTTCCCTCCAGCTCACTTCTGCCTCTAGAAATAATGTTCAAGGTATTAGCTTTTTGTTTTATTTATTTTTAATTAATTAATTTTTTAAAGACACCCCAAACTAGGCTCAATTTCATCTGTTCTCACCTATATCAAGTGAAACACGTAATAKCACCTATCCATAAATCTTTGCAAATACAGGGACAGTTATAAAGGGACCAGGGCAAAAACATCTGATGTCTTTCTCAGCCCTGGAGAAAGGGTACAAATGAAATCAGCTATCCAAAACCGTCAGTTAGAGAAGGACAGATCTCACTGAAGAGATTAGCTGGAAGGCTACAAGTACCTGGAAACCCGGAATCGGTCAGCTCAGAGGATAGRGATAAACCCTCCAATGCTAAACTGATGACAGGACATGAGGTTTAATGACAGCAGGGTTATGAAAGACTTAATCAGGTCACTGTCATTTGAGTAACTAACTTTAAATCCTGAATGACCTGGGTCTGCCTGATGTTGGTGGGGGAGGAGTTACATAAGTGTGACTAAGAAAAGCACATGCCAGATGTTGGCGTGTGGGGCTGAAAGCCGGAGCTGCAGTGTCTATGCAGCTGCAGACTATGGCCTGGYTGCAGGTCAGTAGTTCCCACGCAGTGTATTTCACACGTGGCTTGTCCCTGGGCCCCACAAGCTGCCTACACCCGTCTTGCGAGCACTCCTCATTGTAGCCAGCAGACTGCATCGTTGGTTACGCGTGGTCCTCACCTGGGGTAGCAAAGCCTGCTGGAACCATATGGTCCCCAAACCTTGCCCATCATGGGCAGAGGTGGATGTTCCTCAGCGCAGAAGGCAGACCTGGGAAAAAAAGGGTCAGCAATAGGCAAAAATGAGTCAGCAATAGGCAAAAATGAGTCAGCAATAAGCATGTCTGAGGCTCTGTGTTCTCAGCAAAGATTGTTCACCTGAACCATCTCAGATAGAGCCTCTGCTTCTTCATTGCAATGCCCATGTAATGGTCCCCTCCCACAAGATAAGCATTRTAGMTAGGTGGAAGGGAATTGTCTGKGGRCAACTGCTATGGAGCTGTTGTTCAYACTCTGTATGTTTTAGAGCCACAAAGTTAGCAGATGAAACTCAGGGTGTTTTAGGAACAGACATTTAATGACGATATCTGGAGAAGAAAACAGTCTGCAGCCAGCTGGGACGTCACATCACTCATAATGCAGCTCTGTAGCCTTGAAATCTTGTGTGGTCATGCAGCTCTTGTTTGCAGACCACAGGAGCCCAACGGTTTCCAGAAGTGGCCTGCTAGGAATTAATTGCATTTKCTATACTCACAGGCTGGAGTATTAACAGAGTCTCATTGCAATGAAACAGGAGACCTTTGCTATCTTGTCCTCCAAGCAGGTAGTGCTTACTCAACCAGAAGCTACAGCTCTACCCTTGTGGAACATGAGATAACCTCATATATTATTGCATGGGCATCTGCCAGTTTCAACACTGTTCTCTGCACCTTTKTAGTGCTTTCATGCCACAGATCTTCGAAGGAAATTAAAGTCTGAGAAGWGGTAATTCCTTCATATGATTTATGATCAGTCCATTGGGCTGTTGTAGATATGGGAGCTGCAAGTCCAACATGCTGAACACCTCCTTCCCCAGTCAGCACATTAGTCTGGTGTGTGGGAACAGCCTTTGGCCCACACAGRGAGGTAATGGATAAAGGCTGTTCCTGATTTTGCCACTGGCTCAATGTGGGACACTAGGCACTGTTGCCTTCCTGGGCTTCTGCTTGCGCTTTTCCCCTTTGCCCACTTTAGTCGGGATCCATGTCGCTTGACTATACACTTTTATTTGGTAGGCATCTTGCTTAAGGTAGTCCATGAACCTTCCTCTACAGGCAAATGACAGACATGGGCACCTCCAGAGAGACTTCAGTTTGAGAACCTGATGGATCCCTGTTGGAAAGTGCTGCTCTTCTGCACTGACTGGAGAAAAAGCCTACATAAGCAGCTCGGACCGGATGACTCCCTCATGGAGACCAAACGTTGGGTCAGGGGAGCCCCACACTTGGAGCACATCACACATTTGGACAGCATCTGGGCATTGGGAATGCAGGCTGGCCTGGGAGCCAGCAAGCTTCAACGACGGACCCAGTTGTAGGGAATAAACACGGGACCGCCAAAAAGGAATGCTTTCCTTGCGGCACTGCTGTGAAAAGTAGTCAAAGAGAGAGGAAATAATGCTGTCTCACCAAATTGCTCTCCATAAATCATCTCTTGGCAGCAAACTCGACTCAAGCGGTTGAGCGGTGGCTGTGTGTCCTAGACGGCCCTCGATGCAACATCCTTGTCCCTTTGCATCCCTGGCCCGTATATGTGTGGCCACGGGACGGCCTCCGAGCCAGCCGCGTGTCCTGGGGCTGTGGACGGTGGCGCAGGGAGGGCAGCAGGCTCTCCCTTACCTGCACTGGCGCGGTGCAGCTCGGGTTTCACAGCGGGATGGGATGGGATGGGACGGACGGGCGGCGCTGCCCGGGGACGGACGGGGTGGCAGGGCGTGCRGGGCCGGCCCGCCTGGCTTCCCTGTTTGCTTTACGGGTGGCTGCTCTCCCCGCGGCGATCCCGGCACTGCCACTCGGGCCCGGCGGCGCCGGAGGGACGTCGTGCGGCCGTGCCCTGCCGCGGGAGAGCCGAGCCATGCCCTACGTGTACCGGGCAGCGAAGCCGCGGCGGCCGGCGCTGCCCCGCGACGCGCGGGGCACCCACAGCTCGGGGCAGGACTTCGGGGCGCTGCAGCAGCAGTGCCGGCGCCGCGGCGTGCTCTTCGAGGACCCCGACTTCCCCGCCACCGACGCCTCACTCTTCTACAGCGAGAAGCCACCCGTCCCCTTCGTCTGGAAGAGGCCTGGCGTGAGTATGCTGCTCTTCTAAGCGCTGTGTATTAAAGTCCTTCTTTTCTGATTATATCGAAATGTTTCCATTATACCGTATGCACTTAATGCTTGTATGTGAATACACACCTACAGCCACTTCTAAGCAGCTCGCTGTCTCTCTCTCAGAGTTTTTGCCAAACAAAAGCAAAGGTAAGATGGAAATAAGGGGACCTGCAATGAATTTAGGGCAAAGCACATGATGAGGATGTTATAAGCATTTAAAAAACAAGTGCTGTTAATGTGAGGAACTGTTAACTAAAAGTTAAAAAATAATCAAAATATTTCAGGTATGATGCTCTCATGCTCCCTTGCCTGGCTACATCATGGCATGCACTCACACATTGTGAATGGATGCCTGGGTTACTGAGCCGTTCAGCAGTAGCCAAAGGCCTGATGAGTGYATTTTGATGCATCTTGCATAACCATCGTTAGTAACACCATGATAGCCTGAAGTTTCGTTAGTCATATGCTCTTCAATCAGTAAACCAGTATCACTCTAGCTTCCTTCTCTGCATTTAACTCTGTACCCAGTAGCCACAGGAAATCTGCTGCCACGTTTCATTTCCTTGTTAATGATTAAGACATTTCTTTTCTTTGTCATGATYCGAAAGCTTCTCCTTTACCAATCGTGACAGCAAGAAAGGAAAATAACAAAAGGATACTCTTAGGAATGGCTTTGAAATTCAGCTTAGTGTGCAGCTCTAGGCCATAGTGCCTGACTATTAATGCAGTACCACCACAGACTAGATCTGAAGCTACCGTTGGACAGATTTCATTGGAGGTGATAGGAGACACCCCACTCTGCATGATCCAGCAGCAGCAAGCGCTGTCCTCTGGTCTCTGCAAGGGTCTAGTTCATTGAGAACAGCTTTGCTTTGGCCAGAGGTCAGGTGCTGGGCTGTCTTTTTCTTCCAGCTGGGGATTCACTTAGCCCTAGGACGGGACGGTAGCAGCTGAGAGCTCCCGTGGTGCTGTCTGTGGTACCGGAGCAGTGGTTTGTCTGTTGTACTTGCTGCTTCCCCCTCTGGGACCTGTGCAAGACAAACTCAGAGCGTTTCCAGGATGAACACATTGCCTGAAATGGGATGTGCCTTCAGGCTCCTATTTTCACCCTACAAAAAAGTTAACTTTCATGAGCAGCACAATGAGAAATACAGCTCATGTGAGGAGAGGAGGATGTGTAAGGACAAGGTTTGAATTATGCTCTCCTCTGAKTCCTCAGCATTTAAGCTAAAACAACTTCATCTCTTAATATTCGTCAGGATTTGCAGTAAAATAGAGGGTCTGTAATACCTTTTGGTAATGACAAGTCTTGCTTTTCATGTGAGATCTAGACCTGGAGCGTGCGGCAGGTTGGGTACCGTAGCTCAGCACTCCCTCACTGTATGTGTGCATGTGTTCAAACTGCTTTTCACGCTGCCACATTTCTAATAGTTGCAGTGCCTAAGAAAGTCAGAAACATGTCAGTTGAAAAAGTGAAAAATGAAAAAGAATGGAATGAAAAGAATGAAAAAAAAAGTAAAAAAAAAAAAAAAAAAAAAAAGAAAAGCAAGCAAACGAAAAGAAAGACAAAGTTTAGTGCCAAATGAGCCCATGGTGTATAGAAGGAACCGAGAAGTAATTTCTCCTGATCCAAACAGCCATTTACAAGTGGGATGAAAGGACTTGTATACTGGAGCCAGATAGAGAAACCTAGCCACAAAATAAGGCCACTTAAGCTGTAAGGCCAATTAAATAAGGCCACTTAAACAGCCTCCCCCTCAGTCTTTCTCGGGACTCCATGCACCTCCTCTACAAATGTGTGTTAGAGACCCAGGGGATGCAATTCTTTTTCCTCTGAGTCAAAAGAAACAGCRTCAGTGTAGTAGGAGGAGAGTTATAGTTCACCTCCTTTCGTCTCTCTAATATGAGAATTGCACCTTCCTGCTTCTGGGCAATTTCCTTGTGCAGACAAATACCTTGAATTACTGGATTGTGTGTGTGAATGCAAGATTTAGTTATAGGTTTTGTCCTTTAACATGCTGAAAACACCAATGCACATTATTATACCATTATTATACCATCCAGTCTGGAAATTTCTTTAATATTATTTTTGCAACATACATTCAAAAATCCTAGACCTTGGTCTTCTTTTGTGTATCAGGGAACATTGAACAGGTCCATTCAAAATCCTTTAAATTCCTTTTTATTGCATTTTTTATTATTGTTTGCTTTAGACATAGGAGATTTAAAGTACTTTTCCATATACTGCCTGCAGAGCCGTGCAATAAGCTGCTTCCTAGATCTCCAGAGGAAGAAGAGGGAGGGGAAACGAGCTGCACTGGCACGCAGCCGTGTGCCCAGAAGGAGTCTCGGTGCTTCCATGTTTCTGTGTTCTCTCGGTGAGGAAAACAGAAACGAGGCTTTAATCTGTATGCAAAATCTGACTCCATATGTGGCATCTGAAGGCAAAGCCATGATGAAATTGGTTATTTTCTGGTGCTTGAATCCTCCATCCATGACCTTCTCCAAGCAGCTCGGAGGGGCAGCAGGCWCGCAGGCCTGGGCAGGGCGCACACGGGCAGCAGTCTGGTTTCAGTGTGTGAGCTACAGCCAGGTCCCGGTGAGTGGAAAGAAGATGGTCTTGTTCCTTGCTGGAGCGCAGAGCTGTTTGGTCCGATGGAGAACACCTCTCACACAAGGGAGCACTAATCCCCACAGGATAGGGTCAGATTCCAGGGGCTGGCAGATGCTTAATTTGGGCTGCCCTTAGGGTACRTAGAAAGCCTTGGTGAGCATTACTGAACTGGCTTCAAAATATTTTACAGTTGATGGGCTTAGTCAGCTTTCCCTGGAGTTTCTTGGGAACTGCTATATAAAGAGCTTGCCATGAGAATTATGTTCCCTGGGAGCTAAAATAAAACATGTTATCAAAGCTGGGCTGCTTTATCAGCTGCTGTTAGATTGATGTGTGAGAGCAGCGAGCTGTGCTTTTTATCGTTCATGTGCAGGCTACACATGACTGAGTGTGTTTGACAAGCAGGAGGGCCAGGTGAGGAGGAGGCGCTGCCTGGTCTCCCTTTGCTCCGTGCAGTGGAGACACGAGGGCTGCGGTGCCTCCTCCCCTGCACACCTGGAGCAACGCGGCGAGGGCACAGCCTCACCGCCACCTCCTTTCCAGCTCCTTCCCCCTTACATACACACACTCCCACATACATAAATATTTCTTTATCTATCTGTCAGTCTCTATTAGATGTGAGTGTGTGGATGTTGTGATAGTGACAGGTGAGGAGTTCCTCAGGACTGCTGTCTGTAGATGGGATTAATGACAGAACATACCTGACTTGTCCCTTTTCGCAATGGGATGCACTCTGTAGTTGGGTTGATAGGCGTTTGCCAGCTGTGTCCTACCTGGGTAAACTCCTGTGCAAAGTGATATTGCACAGGTCGTTTCCATCTACCATGCACCACTAGCAAGGATTCAATAGAAATTTAGACATACTGTGCTCTGGGTTTTATAGGAGAGCCTATATAGGGCTGACAAGCACGTGCAGATTTTTCCCTAGGGAAAAAAAAATCCCTACCTTCTGAAGTAGTTTGCAAATTTATCCATCTTCCCTTTGGCTTGCCCAGTCCCCGGGAAGCTCTTTAACCACTCAGCCCTCCTGAAGACTTTCAGCCATTTGAAGGCACACCCTGTTCAGCCCAAGCTACCCAACGGAGGAGCAACCTGCCTTGGCCAGGCTCTCCCACGACCACAATCAGGTGTGGCGAGTGTGCTCACATAGACAGGGAGGGACTGGCTTGGCACCATTTGCTGTGATGCTGGTCATCTCTTCTGGCCACTTCGTGGGGAGTGAACGGTTCCTATAAAAAGTCCTGAGCAGGCATGAGGAAAGCAAGAGCTGACATTGCTTCTCCCGGCTCCCTGGCAAACCCTTRTGCTTTACCGCTCCTGCAGTCAGGCACAGCATGATGTATGTATGCTGCTGCTGCTGCTCCAGAGCAACTGGGGTCATCAAAAAAGCTTTTGTTTAARGATTTATAAACAGCCGTGGGGAGCTGTGGCAAATCGTGTGTAGYACACAGTCTGTAACTCTGCGGACTCCTCGAGCATGACACCTCCGAACAGCGGCCCTGCTTGTAGAGTAGACATGTTGTCCGCCTTGCTGCCAATACTGGCCCATTGCCATCTGCAAAACCTTGGCAAAGCAGTGTGTGTCCTGCCAAGCCAAAGTATCRGGCTGCTTCATTTGTTTTGGGACATGGACGGGCTTTGCTGGCCAGCATGAGACATGAAACACGTGAAGAGAGTCGGTAGACCATGGTGGGAGCGCACACCCCAGCAATGAAACGTGATTGAAGAACAGCAGCAGTGGTTCACCTGGGGCAGTGTCACAGCTTCRGCAGCGGCCAGCAGCAGATTCTTCAGGAATCAGCACAGCAAACCAAGCAAGACAACAGTCTACCCCAACAGCCAAACAAATAGAATGCTGTAAACCAAAAATAGCTTGATTTTTTTCTAAGCAATTGCARTGGTTAAAAGATGGAACAGGCTCTTACTCTTTTTTTTCCCCCCGTTTAATTTTTTAATTTCCTTTTTTTTTTTTGATGCAAATGCACCCCAACAGGCTTCTTCTGCTTACATAATATAGCTTTGTGCAGTAGGATCAGCCAGAGCGTACGAGGGGCGACTGATGAAATAAAAGCATACTGCTCTAGCAACATGTTGGGTGGCCTGCTCCTCTTTTTTCTATTGAGTTCAATCTGTTCAATTAAATTTATAGCCCATAGGAAAGAGGAGAAGAAAGACACATTTAGTGGTTTACCAATGTAATTTTCCTATCCAGCTGTGGTACTTGTAATTGAATTAAAGGAGTCAAATGAGTGCTTGTAAAATAGCTTTAATGCCACCAGGATCACATATCTCAGTCCCTCTGATCTCTGTGCACACAGGGGTGGATAGAGGCAACTCCTACTGAAAGCCAACTTGACCCTGTAAAATAAACAGGGCTGGAGTCCACCTTTTTTGTTTGCTTGCTTGGGGAGGAAATAGTCTCATGGTTGTCAGTCATTGTATGTTCTGTGTATTACACATAGGTAAATAAAAGCCTTAAACTCCACTTAAAGGAAATATGTCAGATTCAGTTTTTCCAGGCTACAGGGGAAAAAAAAGCCTCTTAACCAGGATGCGATCCTAATTTCAAGATTCTGGACCAGGATGCACTAGGATATTGTAACAATTGCCTGGAGGTGAATAAAGGGTGCCAGCCTTTCATTAGCTGCCAGGTAACTGGGCAAAAAATGAGGGTAGCTGATTCTTTAATTGCTCCACACTACAATTAATTAGCAAGGCTTCCCCGCCTCGTTTGCACCGCTGCAGGGTGGCGTGTTTCATGTGGTGCGCGCAGTGCTGCGCAGCCGGGTCAGACCGTGCTGCGCTTCCTGGCACGCTTGTCATCCTCCCCGYGTCTCTCTGCAGGACATTGTCCAAGATCCCAAGTTTATCCTCGGAGGAGCCACAAGAACTGACATCTGTCAAGGGGATCTCGGTAAGTGAATTGCCTGGAGCAGGAATATTCTCAAGAGCGAGGAGCAGATGTCGTCTCTTTGGGGCTGGGAGGAGTAGTGAAGCAGAGGCACCCTGGAGCTCTCCCCTTCCTTGTGGCTGACACCTCCTACCAGTGCCATGGATCATACTGGGGCCCTGGGAGCCGAGGGTGATGGAGGATCCCTGCTTAAAGGGGAAAAGAAATGTCTCTTCCTTCTTCTCAATTCACAGGTGACTGCTGGCTGTTAGCAGCCATTGCTTCTCTCACACTAAATGAAAAAACATTGGCAAGGGTGGTGCCACCAGATCAAAATTTTGGGCCAGATTATGCTGGAATATTTCACTTCCAGGTAAGACAAACATCTAAGACAGCAAAAGCACACTTCTGGGCACTTGGTCACTGCACGTTTTGGTCCATGGGAGCTGCCATTGAAAAAGGTGGGCTCACTAAGCTTACTTTACTGCCTGCATTTTGAGGAGCAGCCCACAGGACTACCTTAGCCTTCCACTTAGCCGTGTCGGCTTCGTAATGAGAAGAATGGCTTATGCCTTCTCAGCAGCRTGATTGTAATTAACTGGTGATTAAAAGCACTCAGGCGTCAGTGTGCCAGCTTCAGGAACAGGCATGCTGTCATCCAGCTCATGCTCCATCGTCTCCAAATAGTTTTGGCAGCACAACGAGTGGCTGGATGTTGTGGTTGACGATCGATTGCCCACCTTCAACGGCCGCTTGGTGTTCCTGCACTCCGCCGAACACAACGAATTCTGGAGTGCCTTACTAGAGAAAGCCTACGCCAAGTAAGTCTGGTGCGCCACGCTCTACGTGCGTTATCTACAGAATTCCCAGGTCTAGTTAGCTTCTGTCCCTTTTTTGGAGGGTGGGGGGTTGCATTTGCTGCCACTCTGATCTAAAGGTGCTATGCTGGTCTCGGCAAGCTGATCCAGGAGGCACAACTAGTTGACTGCAATAGGAATTGAATTGAAGCCTGAACATCAGCCTTTGCACCTCCACTGAGACCTCAAATGATGGTCCTGGCTAACTCCTGATTTTTAACTGATTTGACAGGCAGCAAGCTAGGGTACAGTAACGATATCCCATCTTTGCCAACGTGGCAACTAGAATTAATAAATCTCAAGCTTTAGGGATATGGAGGAATGAATGAATTAAAAACGGAATTAATGTGGAAGGCAGAATGATCCAAATACTTCTCACCCCGGGTATATTCTAGAGTTCTTCTGCTGACTTCAGTAACACTGCTGTGATTTTACAGCCACGTGAGAAAGCACTCAAGCACAGTTATCTTCTAATAGTCCAAAAGCAGGTCTCATGGTGCGAATATGTTTTCCAGGCTGAACGGCAGCTACGAGGCTCTGAAAGGCGGCAGTACAATAGAASCCATGGAAGATTTCACTGGGGGAGTAGGAGAAATGTATGAGGTTAAAAGGGCTCCTGACAATTTCTATGAAATCCTAGAGAAAGCTCTGAAAAGATGCTCAATGGTGGGCTGCTCTATTGACGTAAGTAAGAAATGGGGGCTGTTTTACTCTCAGTCTGGTTTGTAGTTTCTGTATAAAAGAGAAAAAAATGTAAGGCTGGTTAAATTAGAGACAAGTAAATGGACATGCACTAGTCTCTTCAAATAATAGGTGTGAGATAGATTTGTAATACTAACACAGTCCTTCAAACAATTGTTCAAAAGCAAAGCATCAAATTTCAGCATGTGATGGCCACATTATTTAAGGTGATAATAATGTTAATGTGAGCACCTGGGGAGAGCAAACTTTATTTCCTGGTTTACTTGCTTACTCTGGGTCAACATTAAAGTTGGCCATACCCTTGTGGGCATTTACCGTCTCCAGAGACAACAAAACTGACCTTCTTCTGCCCTGAATTCTGTAGCTGCATCTACAGGGACTTGGGAGACTCGTCATACTCTCCAGGAACAGTGTGCTTATTTGGAGACAGAGACTGGGGCTTAGGGTTCATCCATTACATCCCTGCAGATACTGGAGTTTCCAGTTTTCCCACGGAAGAGGTTCCCAATGGGTAGCAGCTGTGTAAGTTTATGCTGCTTCACTAGAGTGCCTTATCCTGGGCTAAAAGAAGCACCTGTGTGCCATAGACTTGCTGTGAAAGATGTCATGAGCTGCAGGTCACCAAGGAAGAAAGTCCCTTTGCTGTTCCCAGTATGGCATCCTTGTTTGCTTCAGATCAAAGGAAGAATCCCATTGATCCCAAAATGTTTCGTATCCCTTGGGCCCTTGCAGGAGAGGCAARGGAAGTGTGTACACTCTCACTTGCTCTGCCCAGTAGCTGAATCATTGCACCATTTGACTTGGCAGAGCAAGACCTCTTGTCTCAAGCCTGCTGCCTGCCCTACTGAGAGCCAGGCTTTTCAACAAGCTCTCTCTTTGCTCGAGACTCTGTCTTCAGCTCTGGGGTTCAGTGCTTTCCGAACTGAGCTTCCCTCTCTCTCCTGATGGAGGTTTCTGCCTTGCAAGGGCTATTTAAATATTCATAGCAGGAGTGCAATATTCTGCTGGCTGATAGGACATTTCAGCTCAATCCCTGCTCCCTCAATTGCCTCAAGTGCATTAAATGAGACCATATCAACTCCTGACCTCAGTCTGAGAGCACCTTTTCCCATCTCCTACCTGACACAAGCTGCATTTGAATAAGAATTTAGAGCAATAGCCTGGAAATGTAGATGATGTTGCAAAACCTGAGAGGCAGAGAAGGGATTTGAGCCTAGATACTCTACATTATAGGTCAAATTCATATAGGTTTTGTATAAACTAAAGCTTTTTTTYCCCCCTCATAAATAAAAGATGCTGCAAAAAGCTCTAGGAAATTCTMTTTTGTGAAAGGGCACCATTGCACCATTGGTGTCTGCAACAAGGAGAAAGACCTTTTCTCTGTTCACAGTGCTGGTTAGCTATTGGCCTGCTGCCTAACACCTGAAAGGGGCCAATCTCCTCCCAGGAAGACATACTCACATTTTTCCTTCACATTTCAGATCAGCARTGCTGCTGAGTCAGAAGCCAAAACCCGCTTTGGGCTGATAAAGGGCCATGCCTACTCCGTGACTGGCATTGATGAGGTACGTCTGCACTGTCCCGCGTCACCAGCACACAGCAAGGAGAAGCATGGGCATAGACAAGGGGACATTCGACAAGGGGACATTCCCCTGACCTCGGGAGATGGGAGGTGACATCCTGGGGAACCACATCTCAGCACAGGTTTCAGCTCCCCAAAGGACTGCAAGCGTGGTGGCTTCTCCAGCTGGCCAGAGYGGGTTGCTGGAGCAAGTGTGAGAGAACATGTTTTCTGCTTCCCCTTGTGCAGAAGGCACCAGCACAGCTGCTGCTGAGAGGTCCCATGGCCAGCGAGGAGCCCTCCTGCTCCAAATAACCTTCCATCTTTCCTCTCATATCTCCTTTCTCCCATCCGTCAYGCAGCCTGTGCACGCTGGAGAAGACTTGTTCCTTAGCTCCTGGCACAGTTTCCTCATTTCCTCTTCCCCCAGGTGAACTATCGGGGACGGAAAGTGCAGCTCATAAGAATAAGGAATCCCTGGGGCCAAGTGGAGTGGAACGGCCCTTGGAGTGACAAGTGAGTGCTTGCTACCCTACCTGCCTTCCTGGCAGTGCGCCCGTATTGCAAAGGCTAAACCATGTGCTGGCCTGCATCTAGTTTTCCTCAGCCACAGCTGTTTTCCAGGAAATTTAATGAAGAGCTTGCACATGYTTAGCAGTGTTACTGACATCCTAGCATGTCACTCCCAATATTTTCAAAATAGCTCAGGTAAAGAGACTGGCAAGGTGCCTCAAATGTAGAATTAGCAAAATAAAAATATAAATATTGCTAAGACATTCCTCATTGGGAAAAAATATATTTGGAGAGTTTTTTTAGGGTTTATCTTTTGCAAGTCTTTCACCATAGTACCTATAACACAACCTCCATACATCATCTTATTACAAGTAAGCTGGAAACTGATGCTGTATTAGCCTTTCTGAGTAGTTTATGAGCCTCCAGTTGCATTTCCTCTGCTCTGGGTTTCTAGATAAATCGCTTAGTCCTTGCAGGTTGTAGATGACCATTACATGAGCCCGTATTGCTACATAGCACCCTACAAAGTTGTGGAAAGACACAAAAATAAAATAGGATTGGAAAACCAGTCCGTTTTTATTACCACAGCTAAATGAAATGCAAATACTCCAAAACAAACAAACAAACAAAAAACTTGTATGTGGTTAAAAGCTATACATTTCCCTTTCAAATATACAGTTTTCCCTTATACTTTTCCCATATATAGACATATACATGGCCTTCTTTATTTTCACTTGCTTCTTCTGAGTTTTGCTTGATTTACACAGATGCAGAAGAGGGCAGCTGTAACCCTACCAGCTCTTTAAAATTGCTGAGACATCTGGTCATCCACAGCACTCATTTGAATGTCCCTTTCCGTAGCATAATTCAGAAATAAATATTTCTGCGTCAGCTCTGATACTTTGTAATGTTGAAAAAGAAAAATGAGGATAATTGGCACATAAAGTTAGAGATTATCTCCAAAAATGGAGAGGTTAAGATAAGGACGGGCATCTGGCAATTTGGGCTGCTCATCCGAAGTGCCGTATCTGCAAAGTGGTGCTCAGACTCYGTACGTGGGAGGCTTTCTGGAGCAAAAGGTGCCAGCACAAAGCTCTGCCAAGGCAGAGCAGATTTCAGGTAAATATAGAAACCCATACAAACATTTTGTGATGGCTGCTGGAATTAAAAATCTCACACAGTGTCAGATATTCCTTTTTTTTTTTTTCATATCAGACGGGAAATTTAGTAGTGGGATTTCCCACATTTCCAAAGAGCTTTTGTTCATTGTCAGTCCAGCCACAGCTGGGCTATCTGAAAAGAAGGGAAATGTATGAAAAGAAGGGAAATGTATGAAAAGAAGGGAAAGGCTTTACTGGGAACCCACATTATTTAGCAGCTCTCTCTATACAGGGCAAAGAGCCTGTTTGGTTCCCATGGACTACATTTTGAAGAGACTCCTAGCCCTGAATTAATGACAAACCTCAAAGCAAAGATGTTGTTACAAATGGARAACAGATTTAAGGCAGAGCAAGACTTACCAAAGCCTTGAGGTTTACCAATAGCAGTATATCAGCTATTACATGCAACAGCATTCCCAGCTCTGAGTGCAGGGAACATCACAGATGGGTGGTCCTGGAACAGAGTCCAGACTGGAGAACCAGTTCTGCTTCCATCTAGGACCATGGCATTTTTGTCACCATGTGAAGTGACAGTAGGGTCTGGAGAGACCCTTAAAGTCATCCGTGTCTGTATCTGCTACTGACAAACCCCTCCAAAAGACGGACAGGCTGCGGATGTGGCCAGCCTGCAGTCCTGAGCCACGGGAAAGGAATGCCCGGTACGCTAGTAAAGCTGGGTGTTCTCCTCCTGCAGTTCTCYGGAGTGGCGCTCGGTCAGCCCCTCTGAGCAGAAGCGCTTGGCGCAGACGGCGCTGGACGATGGAGAGTTCTGGTAAGCCGCTGCATTTTGAAGTGTGGGACTTCTGTCAGAGATCAAGCTGTAAGTGGCCCAAACGGGAGATTGGGATGAAATCCGTGAGTGAGGAAATGCTCAGTTTCACCCAAAGGGATGGCAGATAGAAGGCCTTTGGTTTTCTGTGTCTCAACCGTGTACATGCTTATTTAATAACAGAAAGTTTTTAAAAAGTCAGCTAGGTAGTGGCATGAGCAGATTTCCCCCACAAATGTAGCACCCTTTAAATCCTTATCATGAGCACAGGCAGAGCCCAGGAAAGAGGATTGTACTATATTACATTGCCTGTGAAATGCCCTTGGTCTCTGCTCTAAAGTGGGCCGAGAGGGTTGATATTAGTCATATGCTGTTAAGGACAGGAGTGCATAGAAGCAACTCTACTTGTGACAGAAAGTAAGAGGAAACCTGTGTATGTGTGAAGTGATGGAAGAATTTAAGAAAAGATAAAATGAACTGAAAAAAAAGAAAAAAAAGCTCAGCATGGTGAATATTGCTCTAGAAGTGCAAATTCATGCCAGCTCTTCATGCCAAGTTCATGATCTCAGACAACAGATGGGTGACTTGCACATAATACCCCTTTACATCAACCATGTTGTGCAATACAGGCACATTTTCTGGGGCCAGATGCTCATTTGTTTTACACAGATGTAAATTTGGAAAAGTATTCAATGAGGCTGTTCCGGAGCATTGCGTGAGATAAAGCAAAGTGAGATAAAGTTCACTTTTAGGCCTAATATACTTTCCTGAAAGGTGGTCTGAGAGAGATGGTGCAGCACGTTGGATCACGATAAAAAGTCATTCTAGACTTTCACAGATCCAAAAGGAAATACGGTAGATCACTATAAGCATAGCATTTTGGATTATTTTATATTGATATCCTTAATGCATGACCATATAGTGAACATACAGGTACTTCCTACAGTAGTAGGAATCACATGAACAGAGAAGTTTATCCAAAGAGTCATCTGACCGATAGAATAGGCTCCCAGCTAAGTCAGCCCTTAAACATCAATGAAAATGAATGAGGTTGAGTATGCTCAGACAAATACTTAACTTCATACAGCATCCATCACTTCACAAATATTCTGAGCAGAAACAAAAGCCATTCAGGCTGAAATTTTCCCTGAAGGAGTTAAGTGAACAGGAACAATATGAAGAAGACATGAAATGTTTCCAAAACCAGTCTGGCAAGTTTGATACCAGTGAAACCATTCATCCAATCCATCAGACTTATTTTCTTAATGCCTTTTCACTTGTGTGTATTTCTCAAAAGAGTGTTTGTCCCTTTACCTTTTTTAAGGAACACTTTGATGCCCTCACCACCAGGTTTTGTGWGAACAATGAATTCTGGGTATCCCTAAAGATATTAAAATGGTCAGTTGAGGAAGAGCAACCCAGCCACTCCTCTCTTGCTTCCAATTTGCCCCTACAATGATGCTTGTTGATACAGTTGAGGGGCTGGAGAAAGATCTCCATTCCTACATCTGCAGAGGTGACCTTCACTGATCACATCACTCTTGGTGGTGGCTTGGCTTGCCCCCTGGAAAACTGAGGTCATCTTGGTGAGGTGCTTCGAAGCCTGGTGCTAAAAATATTGAGGAGCAGACAAGTAATTACCTCTTCAAGAGTTTTCTTCATGGCAGACATTAAATTTTGGCTTTGCAGGCACATCAGCTACAAGAGGGCTTTTCTCCATGCTGGCCATAACTAGTTCCTACTGAAGTAGACCTACAAGTAAGCTTTACTGTCAAGGATCTCAGCCAGTATTCTCTTTGCTAGTCATWTTTTAATGTTATCTGGAAGCTGAAAGGCAGCCCAGGAAACCTGCCATGCATTATTTCACGTGCAGTTAATAGCCCTGTGAATGCTTTTTAGGCTTATGGCACCAGTTTTTCTGCAATGTGTATGCTAGGCAATGACTGGTTCTCCTATACAGTCTCATTTATTTAGATAACAAAGAAGAAAGGAAGGAATAAATATTCCTGCTTAGTCTCATGTCTCTTGCGTTTGGCTTCATCCTAGGCAGAACAGGAAGCCTAGGAGGAAGGGTAGTTTAGAGGGGAAAATTTGATCAAAATGGGACATATAAAGCAAAAAAAAATCATATAGTCAGAATGGCTTAAGCTGATGAAGAAAGGCAACACAGCTGTGGAAGAGCACAAAGCATAAGGCAGTCAAGGTGTAAAACATGATCTGATAGGAAGCTTTATCTCTTTTTTCTTTGAGTTTTTGAGGACTGAACAAAATCTTCATGGTAACATGCTCAAGTCCTGCCTCTGACCTCATTATTTACACCCAAGATATCTGAGTTCTATGTCATCAGCACTTAAGATCAGTCATGTCAAGGGCAGACAAGCCCCTGCTTCCTCCAGATGGGAAGGAGGCATCCTGCAGTTGRCAAAGAAACAAGTTGCTCACTCCCTCTAGTCCTCTCCCTCTAAGAGCAGGGTCTCACAGCCTCCTCCTGCTAGTACCAGTGCAAATCCAGAACAGCCTCAGGGGAGTCAGAACAGGTGTTTTACATCTCCATCARCAGTAAGCAGGAGCCAACTCGGATCCATGAAGTGCAACTACTTCATCAGCTTGATAGCGTGTTGCCCAAGAAATGCCTCATGTGGCCAAGAAATTGAGTCAGTTAAAGAGAAATTTTATTAGGCTACTCCTGCTCCAGTGTACCGAGCATCAAAATGAGAAATATCCATGCCCGTGGCATGCAGAAAATGTCTATGTGGAAATAGATAATAAGAAAGAGAACTGATGCAAGCTGAAGTCACTAGTCACCCCTGGGAATATCTGTTGGGGCTTTTGCTAGGACAAGTCCCAAGTACTCATGAGAAAGTGTAGGGTAAGCATTTGAGCAAAGGCTCAGATTTGGCTTTACCTACAGTGCACCCACACTGGTTGTATCAGAACCCAGCTAATCCTCACCATGTGTCCCTTGAAGTGCTGTCATGTGGCCAGCACTGGACACACAGCTGATTTACAGACATATGTGGGCCCTGAGGAAATGTCTGCCAACCTCTGGTCTGCTCTGAGGCAATATGGATGCTGCCATTAAGACCAGGATTTGTGAGCCYGGAGGATAATGTTGGTGAAGCATCTCTTTCCGTAGCAGGTTTTACTCCAACTGTTCAGATCTGCATGTACTAGTGATCTGGCCCTGGGATCCTGGGAGTAAATATCTTCTGCTGGGGATCCTCTGCTGAGGTGAAGGAGTGCCAGTCCCTTCCTTTGTCTTTCACTCAGGATGAAATTTGAAGATTTCAAAGTGCATTTTGATAAAGTTGAGATCTGCAACCTCACTCCGGATGCCCTGGAAGACGACACTCCCCACAAATGGGAGGTGACCGTCCACCAGGGGAGCTGGGTCCGCGGATCTACTGCTGGAGGATGCAGAAATTTTCTAGGTAAATAGACCATGATTTGAAAATGAAAAGCAAGTGCAGAAATCCTTATCCATTGGAAGCCTGCTCTCTCATTACCCCTTAGCCAGAAGCATGGGTGAAGGACAGGGCTGCTGAACCTCGCCCAGCAGGAAGCAGCCCTAGGGATAAAYGTTCATACTTGAGACGTTAGGGAAAAGAACTTCTTCCTTTACCCTCAAATTCATTGAATCYGATTTCTCTCTCACTTCTACTTGCATGAGCAGGAATAACTCCAAATAAGTGACTTACTTAAACTCCAACAGTCAGTGTAAAATGAGACAAAAATCAAGCTCAGCCAGCATGCTTATGTGGCTCTAAAGTAGCATTGTGGATCTGAAAATGGCAACAGGCACTATGGGTGYCTCACTATAGCTATATATTTTTAAAATATCCCATCTGACAACATATTTAAACCATGATAGCTTGCTAAAACATCAAGACAAAAMTCTTCTCTGTAGCTGACTCCATGAAGGACTTTGGGATTTGGCTTATTTTCTGGAGTACTGAGTGGAAAAAGCGTGACAGCTAATGGAAAAAATAAATTGAACAGAAGTGTGGCAACTAATGAAAAGCATAAATTGAAACAAAACCTCAGCTTCAGTTCTATTGTTCTTTTAGTCTTCCTTTTTTTTCTAGTAGGAGTAGTAGCAATGGAATTATTGTTATTATTCTGAGGCAAGAAACTGGCTGATGTTCTTTACTTTGGCAGATACTTTCTGGACAAATCCACAAATCAAACTGCATTTGACGGAGACAGACGAGGGGCAAGACGACTGCACGTTCATAGCGGCTCTGATGCAGAAGGATCGCCGTAAACTCAAGAAGCTCGGTGCTGACATGCTATCCATCGGCTACTCCATTTACGAGGTACTGCCTTGCGTTCACAGCGCAGTGCCCGCACTATCGGTATTACCATCTCCCTCTGGATTCCTACCCTAGCCTGTCATAATGTATTTTTAGGGTTCTTGCGCTTAAAAATAATCTTCTCCGCCGTATCCAGCATCAGGGAGAAGCGTGGCTTGGTTCAGATGAACTCTTGTCAGAGGAGGATTTGTCCCTATGCGGGCATAGTTCCTCAGGACAAACGCCCCCAATCCCTTGCTCTGCTGCCCCCATCTGGCTCCTTGTAAGGGAATTGCTTCTTCTGAGCCTCTCTGGGCCCCTACACGGATGGGTGCCTGTTCCCATGTGCAGTGGACCCTTTCTCCATCCAGAGCAGCCCTGTGAGGGGAGAGGACCTCCGTGCTGAATGTCCATGGGGGATTTCCTTGCCTTGCAGCAAGAGCTAGGTGGCTGGCAACTCGTGGGCAAGAGACAAGGGTCCTAGGGACGGGCTTGTGCTGCACCAAGCTCAGCTTGGTGGCAGTGAARGGACAAGGCAAGGGGCTGCGAGCCCCTGCCGGCACCGTGGCCCATGGCCRTGCTCCCTGTGGTTCCCCCCAGAGCCCCCGCGGAGAAGGACACCTGAACAAGGACTTCTTCAGGTACCACCCCTCCAAGGCCAGGAGCAAAACCTACATTAACTTGAGGGAAGTATCCGAACGCTTCAAGCTGCCCCCCGGCGACTACGTTCTTATTCCTACCACCTTCGAGCCGCACAAAGAGGCCGACTTCTGCCTGAGGATTTTCTCGGAGAAGAAGGCCATCACCGAGTAAGTCAATCCCAGGGCCCCAGCGCTCAGCCAGAGCTTCCCTGGTGTGGGAAGCTGCTGGTTTGGATTTTGTCTCCCAGGATTTTTATTTACTTGTTCACTCTTAGGGAGAAACGTGTGAAAAATGCTTTGGGGCTRCAGCAGGCCCTCCTAACTTCGGCTGAGCTAGGTCAAGTCTTGCCTTCCCCACTCCCTTCAAAGTGGTTGGAAAAATCTGTCTGCAAATGCAATTTGCCCATTTTTGCTGAATACAATCTTTTTTTCCCTTCATTTTCTTCTTTTTTTTTCCTCTTTCTATTTTGTGGAACGGAGGTTAGGAGGAGAGAGAATAAGGCTTGCCATGGCAAATCTGCCGGGAGCTTAACAAGGGGGAATTGCTTATATTGTTCAGTGAGCTGCAAATGCAGCACTGTTCCCTTTTGTTTCCTCTCAAAGCTTGTCCAAAYGACAATTTAATATAGAAAACAGGCTATTGAAAAATAACTGTGTACCTAATGAATAAAGAATGAGATGTAATTTTAGCATACAATATGTACGGACGTTGTTCCCTCCCCGAGTCCTGCTTAAAGTCTGTTTTAGGAGCTTATATCAGGATTTAAATAATACAAAAATCTGACTATCTGTATAAGAGTGAATTTTACCTAAACCTAACGTTCAGAAAAAGAAATGTGGTATTATATTTTACCTCTAGAAGATGTAATGTGTAAACTTTTTTTTTTTTTTTTTTAATCCCACCCTGAGCAGATATTGAACATCTTTAAACACTGAATAAGGTTTTTCTTTTCTCCAGGGATCTGGATGAAAATGTTGCCATTGATCTCCCTGAGGTAAGTCTATGGAGTTAAAATAGCAAGAGGATAGCTCAGCAGGCGCCAGCACACACTGCTTTTACTGTGTTTGGCTAAAACGCATTCATTTCAGAGGAACATTACTCAATTGCCAGCTTTGTGTATCTGACTGAAACATTCAGTTCTGCAGAACATGGTGAAAGAAACGTAATGATCAAAATCTCAATGCTAAGATGCCTCTGTGTCTGCCTCAATGTCGTTACAACCAGACAGGGAGAAAAGCTGGTAACAGGCACAGGTCAGCTGAAGGTATGTCTGCCAGCACTGGTGAGGCGTTCGGCCATCAGTGTCTTTAAAAACTCTGGTTACTGTGGAAAAAGAAGGAAAGAAAGGGAAAAAGAGAGAGAGAAAGAGAGAGAGAAAGAAGGGAATTTCCACAGACCTATCCTTATTTAGCAGATAAACTTACCAAACTCACAGAATGCTCAGGAGGAGAAGGTTGGTGCCCACATGTACYTAGCAAAATGATTCAATTATTTTTTGCTTCTGAACGGCCTGATCTGCCTGCTGAGCACTAATTACAGCTGACTCTGAGTCAGCTTCCKTTCCACTGTGCCCCTGCAAATAATCTGCTGCTTGTGGTGTGATTTCCCATGGAAATAAGCTAAGCCAAGATCTCACGTGTTCCTCTTTATTAAAACTTTCCTCCAAGAACCAGCTAGCAAATACACTTTTCTGCTTCTAGGGCTTCAGGGCCACGCTCAGTAGCAGAGTACATCTATTAATCTACGTCAGTATTGCTAAGGGGCTGCATCCAAATATGAGGAGTGGGAACTGGTGTAYGTGCGTATGCCAAAAAATAAATATGTGTGGTCAAGCAGTGTCTACACGGCCCCTCTAGCTCAAATAATAGCCTCAGTGTCAGGGCAAAGGATCTCATCTGGCAGCTGCCAATAGCTCACGCGCTCTGTCCGCTGGSCCCAGCTGACTGAAGGAGCTTCCAGCCATAGGATGGCTCTGGGCTAATGTGCAGAGATGCTGCCACCACCACTGGCTGCTGGCCACCAAGATGGGCAAGTGATCCCCAGCGTTGCAGCTGGAAAGAGGTCAGAAGAGCTGGGTAGTGCCGCAGTGCCTGGAAGGGCCTGGGAAGCAGCATGGGACCATGAAAGACATTTCTCAGGATGTGCACGCTGAGCTTTGAGACAGCTAAATCAATAGCACACTGAGTAATCACTCAGGAAAAGGAGGGAGGGTGAGAGTCCTCCAAGGCAGCTTAGATGTTTGGGAGACTCCAGATCTGCACTTGAAGCACAGCAAAATTCAGGAGCATGTACTCTTATTTGAAGAGATACTGTGCTCCTCTACCCGAGGAGAGGCTGTGTGTAGGACAGATGGTATGTTTTGTGATTCTGGTAACGTCTTCCTGTGATTGATCTTGCAGCCTCCAGACCCAACACCAAGCTCACAAGAAACAGAAGAAGAGAAGCAGTTCCGGGCGTTATTTGAACAAATTTCAGGGGAAGTGAGTGCAAATCCCAGGAAATCCTCAGGACTCATGGATCATGGAAACATGTGAAAAGTGGGGACAGGCTTGTGTGCCCTCCCAGGGCCGGACAAAGTGAAAAGCCCATTGTTTCTTCGGGCAGCRCACTTAGTTGCAGTGTATTGTTTAGGCACCAGATGTCACCATGAGATACATCTAGATTGAGAAGGTGCAATCCTTGGTTGGCAAAAGAGAAGGTCTCAAGCCAGAAGTCAAGCTCTGAGGGAGCCCATCTGGCTCCGTGTGCACGCACATGTGTTTTCCTTAGAATCAGTGYTTCTTGCCTGAGAGCTGTTTCAGACACTCTTACCCAGTGCAGCAAGGGTATTTTGCCACCTTTGCCACCTTTTTGGCAAAATAAAGTCTCCTCTGAGTTTTGTGTCATTCTCTGAATGTCGAGGAACCACAGATGCATGTTTGTGGTTGCCAAGGTCTTTGGGTATGTCTGATTCCAGAAACACTCAAGTAACCAATGCTTTTTTCTTTTTTTCAAACTTTGCTTTAGGACCTGGAGATAACTGCAGAAGAACTMGAATATATTCTGAACACCATATTAAAAAAAAGTAAGCTCTGATAACATCTGCACTTGTTCAGTGATATGCAGCCAAGACACTTTTTAAAAGCTGGAATTAAATTCACTTGTAAATGGGAGAATAAAGTCTCTGTTGCCAGGCTTGTTTAGTGTCCTGCAGCCAGCAGAAGAGCTGGRCCTTGATCTACCCATTAGTTTTCATTGCCCCCAGCATGATCCATGTCAGGTCAGTGARGCCAGGACCCCATTGCCCTGTTGCTGTGGTCTGGAGAGATAAACACTGGGCTGGGACTTGCAACAGCTGGACAAGATTTCTGACTGTGCTATGAGCTCTTTATATGACTAGGAGGTCTCTGTGAACCTCCTCTCCTGATTTACAAAACAAGAACAGGATTTCTTTTCATGTCTTCAGTAAATATCTCCCCTGTCTGTAATTTCTCTGTCACAGGAGCTGYCTGCCTCTTCCAGGGTACAGGTTCTCCACCAGAGAGGCCTCAGAGCCARCTAGATCTGCTATCATGATGTCTGCTTAAGAAAAGTTATTTTGTATAAGTTTACAGAGAACATGTTTGCYCACTGACTTCTTTTTTTACTATTGTCTTTTCTCAGTAAAGAACATCAAATTCAAGAATTTAAGTCTTGTGTCATGCCGCAACATCATTTCTCTTATGGATGTATCCTTTCAAATAAGTGTTTATGAGGGTAAGTGGTTACTGAATACAACTGSCCATAGCATTATATGTAATAAATAATGGAGATGGATGTGCTTATGTCATGGAGGTGCACTGTTCACAGGACAAAAAATATGCCTGATTTTTATTCTGGAAATTTTAGGGTTAGAAGTCTTAAACACAGAAAATCTTCCTCCACAGAATTCAGAGAYAGATATTTTAATGCTGAGCACTTGTAATTACATCTAATACAGAATTTTTAAGCTATAGCTTACTTGAGAAGAGTCTAGGAGATAATACAGAAAAATCTGTTGTCTTCAGGGTTAAATTCATCAGACAGAGAGCTGTACCTCACTGGAAAAAATATATAGATGAGGAAATAAAGGATCGGAAGAATGCTGAAAATCATTGATATTAAAAATGTGGGTATTCTGGCACCCAAACTAAAAGCCAGACTATCTAGTCTTTCAGCAGGATCCTGGAGATCCAGGAAGTAGACATGAGAGTGAGATATRTCTGTCCAAATATAGAGATTTATGGTGTAGGCGTCTCCATCTAGACTCTCTTTGTAGATAGGGAAAAGGATGGTGTAATTGTGCTTGTTCTGGAAGTGTCTGACTATGAAGGATGCTAAATGACTGCTCAGACATCAGGTGAAATGAATCACAGCTCTGGTATTTACCCATCAGATTTTTCCTTTGCCATGCTCCAACTTCTATTGATTTCCCTTCGTGTGGCTTCTCCTTCGGTAGAGCAAGTCAGTTACCACATATACATAATGACAAACAGGGGATAGTCCTAAACTGCCTCCCCTAGAAATTARGCTTCAGGAGGAAACTAGTCCATGCTCCTACTTCATCCGTACCTGGCATTGACACAGAGCCAAGGTCTACCATTGACTCAGAAGCATGGCAGTAGTCCTAGGTTCACTCTTTAGCATAAAAAGCTTTTTTAGCCTAAAAAGCAGCATGTTTTCCATGGTTTACAATGCTTTCAAGCAAATCTCTTTGTAGTTTGGAATAAATATGGGAGACCCTTCTTCAACTCTTGGGAAGCACAGGGAATGCCGATGCAACCATATGATGCTGAACACAGCAAAATGAGTGCAACCCCATGGCAAAACTGGCAGAATCTCCCCAGTGTTATATACTGCATAATTCCCTGAATGAGGTCACACTGTGCAGGATGAGGGGGCCATGACACAGGAAAAAAAAGATAAAARTAAATAATATTTGCATATATAATATTGCATATATAATATTGACTCTGCTGTCTGGTTAAGGTTTTCAGACCTCTCTAGTCAAAAGGACAGACTGTCTGCAGGACTGATAACGTCCTTGGGACCTGGGGAGGCCCTCAGTAGTGCCCTCAGTAGTACCCTCAGCAGTGTCATCAGTGTAGGCGCTTAAAAGGTGCTAAACATTCTCTAGGTCCCACTTGGAAAATTTTGGCTGAGCTAGTCACCATCTGAGCAAGGGCTTTGTCCTATAAAGTAAGATGGAAAGTAAAAAATGGTCACACGGACCCTTTAGTTGCACAGTGAGTGAGCTCTGCTTAGAGGACATGAGTAACTCAGTAAAATAAATATTAAGGTCTTCACATTTGAGGCACAGGGAAGTCCAGGCAGATCYAGACTCCGCTTCTTAGAACTGCTCTATAGGCATTTTTTTCAGATCATAAGGACCAGGTTTTACCAACATTGCTATCTATGTCCCACTGTTAATTGATTGAGTCCCTGTGGTAGAGCCTGATCTCTAGCTAACAATACTGAATAGTGCAATGGCTGACTAACTCCTTTGGGTTCAGTTGCATTTTTTGTTTCAAACAGGTAATTTAAGTCTCTGGATCATTTATAGCCCATTTCCATTCAGAGCTGTTCTTGCCTTAGAACAACCTGTCTTTCCTAGTCCCGTGGCGCCCGCGTTGCTCAGCTGCGTTACTGCAGCCCGTCACGTCTCCCAAGCAGCGCAGCAGCRGCCGGGGCTGTAACCGCTCGAGCTGCACCCGTGAGGAGTCCCGGCAGCGGCTCCAGTGGCACCGCCAGCTTTCGAGGCAAGAGCATGTTATCTCTTTAAAGAAACAGTCCCTGGTAAATACTGCCAGAATTTGGCCCTTCATATTCTTTTCCTTAATGCAGATTACTAGTCCAGTGGCAATGGGAAATTGGAATTTGATGAGTTCAAAGTTTTCTGGGAAAGAATGAAGAAATGGATTGTAGGTGACATTCTTCACTCTATTTGCTTCTCCATTTTATTAGCTCTTTTTTGCATAGTTTAATATGTACGTGCAGACAAAAACAGAGACAGAAGTGTTTGCAAACCACAAATTGTAATTAAAAACAAATGTTCCAAAAGTAGGGGCTTCTTTTGGATCGTCAAAGACATTCTTAGCTTTCTGTGCTGCTGAGCCATAATGATTTGCTGAACATATCAGAGATTTTCATTTGGGATAAAGACTGCAATGGGCACTAATACGGAAGCCAATCAAAATGAAACTTAAAGCTTTTCCATTACTGTTGTCTTACAGATGAAGAAAGTGATGATTCCTGACTAGTAGAAAACAATCATTTCCTAAGTCTCTGCATTGCCATTATTGATCTCTCAGGAATCAACAACACTGAACTCTGGGAAAGTGTTGGTTCTAATTTTAAACGCATTTCCCTGCCACTGTATATGGCAGTAAAAATAAGTAAGCTTGCAGCATCAGGCCAGAGACCAAATATTCAAGAAAAGTCGTCATAATTGTTTCCTCATGGTGATTAAAAGTTATTATGAATTCATGCTTCAGGCAAGCATTTGAAATATGCAGTTCTCTGCTTCTTGTCTAGCCCATCAGAAATCACAAATACTTGTCTAGGCACTAATTTCATACCCCCCTTATCAAAAGAAGTATTGTTTTAACAAGGAGGCTTGAGAAATCCTTGTTTCCTACAGGAAGATTTGCAGGTATATCTGATGAAAATTTTCCAGCTGAGGACAACAACTCTAATCAACTTGTATTCCATGGAAGGTCCATGTTTGTTGTCCTRTGAAGAAGACAGAATTTAACTGCATCATCAAAGTTCAAACCAGTTCTACCAGTTCTCTTCGTTGTACCATGAAATTTTAGATTTTTTTTTTAACTAGATGSAAAGAAGAAAGGACAATCTCAGTTTCATGCTAAGCAATTTGTTTATAGCCTTCAGGGCTATAAACACTGGAAAAGAAAATAACATGAGAAGAATGGCTCAAGAAGGAGTATTTAGAAGATGAATAAGAATGCATCTTTCCCATATAAAATTACTTTTAAAAAAATCACGGATTTTTTTATGAAGAACAACTGTTATTGAGTTCTTGGATTTGGCAGTACTTGTTTAAATTTCACAACAACCTATTCAAATGACAGAGAGAGCTGGAATCCAGATTTGGTCCTCAGTTACAAATCAGACTGGATCTAGACTGAAGTCTTGTMAGCTGTGTTAAACTTGTGCTACATATTTAAAGATATACACCTTTCTTTTGTGTGCCATATCTGTATTCCCTTTCATATGCAAATCCTGAAATTTTGCTGTGYTCCTTTCATAACAGAATATATTTCTTCAGTTTGACTTTGATAAATCTGGCTCCATGTCCTCATATGAGCTTCGCAGTGCTCTAAAAGCTGCAGGTAAGTCAAGCATTTTATCTTATTTGGGGAGCTTGTTGGGTAGATCCAAGTAAGATCTGTAGGTGAAGAGAGCTGCAGGAAATCATGCYGGGTGAGTGCCTTTGGTGGACAGGGAGGAGGACTAAACTCCAGAAAAGCACCTAGAGCAGAAAGTTTTAGGTCTGGAGTTGGGCCGTGGCCCTAGGCAAGCTCATGGCCYGAATGGAGGGCACCAGGAGACAATGAAATTTGACTAGGGCACCTTCAAAGAGAAGGGATGATCCTGATAGCTGGTCCTTGGGCTGTCTCATTCCGGAAATGGAATATTTTTCAGAAGAACTTTTGGGAGCCTCTCTATGTGAGTTAAGCCACAAAACAYAGCACTTTAGAAACCATCTCCACTCAAGGGTCAGAAGGACTATGAGCAGGGTGTTTGTCATGAAGAGCARTTGGTGGGTTTGCTTCATCAAAAACTGCTTTTATTTGAGCACCTAGCTTTGCAGAAATCCTTACAAATTTCAAGGAGGCAGAATGGTCCCTCATACAACCAAAAATGCATGGACTGGAAATTGCAGTGATGCAGAAATTCTTGTTTGGAGTTCAGTATTCATGTCAGCTTAAAGGACTTTGCAGTTAGATCCCTTTCTGGATGGATGCATGCTGTAGAGTATCCCCCCATCAACTGTTTTTCGAGATTAGCTAGTAGAGATTTGCAGATTTCTTCCTGGTCTATAGGATTGCTCTCTTTTCCTTTGTGTGCTTGTTTGGGAAGGATACCAGCTCAACAACTACCTGCTGCAGCTGATTGTTCTCCGATACGCCGATGAACAGTTCCAGATTGAATTTGATGATTTTCTGAACTGCCTAATTCGTTTAGAGAATGCAAGTCGTGAGTATCTTCTTCCTCTGCAATTTCTTCCCATTTGGAAAAAAAAACCCTCCTCTTTCAGTTGTTGTGGAGCTGTGTTTAGGATTTGCTTTTAGGATAGCTTTTCTCTCGTAAAGTGAAAATGTCCTACTGCTAAATGCAAAATTTCCCCTTGTGAATAGAGCTTTCTTCACCAACTTTGTAGCTCCAGATGTGAAGCTTCTTCATATGAAGAATGCTTGCAAAGCCCATGTTATAGCCTTTCTCACAGCTAACCTGTCTGTCTAGCAGCTCTTAACCAGCCTGTGGCTAAACCTCACTTGCAAAAAAGTGGATGGGTTGTGTCTCYCACTGGCCTAGCCACCAACACCCAAGCACTCCCACCCACAACACCCTTTCCTGGCCTATCACTCGCTCAGGTTTCCACCCCCATTTCCTCATCCWACCCCAGGCTCCTGCTGCCCCTTTGCTCCTGTGGTGCTGGCTGAGCATGTCCCCCCCGGCTCCATGCCCAGGCCCTCCAGCACCACAGTGCGTAGGACTCAGGAGTGGGGCACCCTCTCCCTGTGATCCTACTCATGAGCACAATGGCCCATTTGGGCACTCAGCCAAGGGAGKTCTTCCTTTCGTACAAGTGGTGAGAGCTTCATTTTGGACCACCAAAGTCCAAGGATCAAATACTGCTTGTGCCTCATGCATATGAGTGATGCACYTGTGCAGGGGTTTCCTGCACTTCTTTCATAACTTGTCCTGCAGAAGATATGGCTTACTCTACCTCCAGGCATCCTATGCCTCATGCCATTCACACGCAGGATCTCTCTCTTTCCAGAGGAGAAGTAGTAGAGACAGGTAAAATGGCTGCATGAACTTTGAAGGCACCTTGAGTGGTGCTCCAAACTGAAACCAAACTCAACCCACTCTGTGAGGATCAAAAGCAAATTTCCTGAGCAATATGTTTTAGTTTTGTTCTCTTTACTTCCTTGTTTAGTTTGCATTGGAGTAGAATTATAAAAWTACTGAGAGAAGTTGAATAAGATATATAAAGAAAGGCAAATTGCTTGGCTTCTTTTCAGTGTATCATCCAAATCTGAGTGTTTGGCACAGCCAGAACACCTGCTGGTAATCAAGATCTGAAGGGAGACTCAGGTCAATGAGATATTTCCTCTTATAGGGACTTAATTTTTCAGAGTAGCTACAATCACCAATCAGTCACGAGCGATGGGTYTTTGCTCTAGGTCTTTCCTTTCTTTGGCATGGCTACCCATCCCTGTGGGATGGGAAGCTTGTGTATGAATATGAATGAGGTGTATTTATAGATCTGACATCTTGTTTTTCATTCCAGGTGTATTCCAGACACTGAGTGTGAAAAACAAGGAGTTTATTAACCTGAATATAAGTGAGGTATGGGCACAGCTTCATAATCACCAACAAAATTAAGGGGCTTGTCTAGAGCTTTGTCCTCTCTTAGGAACTAGAATATTTTTGCCTGACACTTCAGGTGAAATCCATGTCCATAAAAGGGCAGGGGGAATTTGCACTGATTTCTGCAGAGCTGTGATTTTACAGCACCGTACTGATTATATCTCTTCCATGCTGTTTCCTTCCTCTCTTGCCCTATTGCATATTCGCAGCTTGCCACTGCTTTTCTGGATTCCTTCCTCTTGCTTTCCCAGGTCCCAGCTCACAATAAGGGAACAAGGAAGCTGCAGACAGGAACTGGGCGCCTTTTGCTCTCCCTGAATCACTGCTCGGCCCTGGTTTATTATTTTCTTGGGCTTCCTTTGTTGCCTYGTGGCACATGGGCTGTCTCTCATTTTACCCTCGATCTGAAAGTTCCTTGGGGCAAGGCACAATGAATTCCCAAGCACAACAAATGTGGGAGGCCATATGGGCTGCAGGGATGCAAATATAATCACTGCGACTGTTGTCATCTGGTGCTTGCAGAGCTCTGTCTCCTCCTCCCAAAATGCAGGACTAAAGATTGGATAAATCCCATTCGCATGATAGGAGAGGTCTCTACTTTCTGCTTCTCATCCTGGCATGATGTACAAGTTTACACTCAGAGTTCCCTTTCTCTCTGTGGGTCAGCCTGGGGAAAGGCAGTGCTTTTGAGCTCTTCTCTCTCATTTTRTTGGAAGTGGCTGAAATTGTCTTTTCTAACTTCGATCTCTTTTCTGATACCAGTTCATCAACCTGGCAATGAATATCTGAAGAAGTCTGACTGGGACTTTCTTRTAACAACAAATCCTGCTGAGACATCTGCCCAAATAGTGATGGTCCCCCTGACATGCAAACAGGACTGGACACTTTTGCATGGAGGGATATGAGTGATGCCCATCCATTCTGGGCTCCAGCCCTGCTGTGTTCATGAGTTCAAAAGTCAGATCAAATATGGGGCCTTTGGTTGGGTGGGGTTGCTGGTTGCTTTTTTTGATTGTTTGTTTTTTGATAAAGCCTGAGGCTGCATTTCTGACTGGGAGAGCTTGGGACAGACACACGCCTCAAGCAGACTGACACTAATGTCCCTGAGCGACCACAGGTTCTTCTGAAATGGGATTGTTATTTAGTCTCAGTACAGCACAGCGTACAGTGGTCAAAATCTTTGTTGCAGCTTGACTATGCATTGCTGTTAGGTGCTTTTAAAATACAATGTTGCATAAAACTTTGTTCAGTTTGGAATGTATTTCCAGATGTTCTGCATGACTGCAAAACAGATCTCTTGTCACAGCCAGATGAACCACAGACTGGTAGTCTGTGAACTAAGGAAGACTAAGGAATGTATAGACAAAAATTTAGCTTTGAATATTTGTAACAGAAGTCCCTGGTCCAGGCTTCTCCAGAAGGATGTTTAACCTAAGGTTCAAAAGTCTTTGGAGATTTAATTTAGAGAAAAAATGCTGCTTCTCTCCTCCCCTCAGTCTTTCCTGTAGCCCGAACCTGGCCAAAGCATTTCCCATAAGACAAATGCCGTAGAGCCGCACACGGCGGYCTCCGTCTCCAGAGACACGCGCAGTGCCCTGAGCTGGTGAACTCCTGCGTGGGGCCATCTCCGTGGGGCAAGCGGCCGGGCTTGTGTCCCCTGCTAAACSGGCCTCCAGAGGGGCTGCGCTTCATGTCCCTGCAGATGCACTGAGGGTAACCGCCCAGCAAGAGCTCAGAGGAGCGTGATCCGTGCAGCGGCTGCTGCTTTCCATCTGCCAGCTAGACGGTACTATTCCTGTGACATCGGTAGCCAGTGCTGATTTAAAAGACAACAATATTAGCAACCAGGGGCTTAAGAGGTCTTTGTAGGATTTGTTTCCAAGATTATCTTCATAAGTTATTTCTATTCTATAATGAATCAACAGTCCGGGTTTGTTTTCTAAAACCTTTCTTGCAGCAAAACAGATGGCCCTAGAATAACCCCACATTCCCTGCTGTCCAGGATCTGTCACACTGAGATAGCCAGTGTTTGATTTTTTTTCTAGAATTAAAYCTAATGAGCAAGTCTGGAAGGAAAATCAAACTACCATAAAGTTCAAATGATGAAAAAAGGCAGGGATCCTGATGTTTTCACTATAAGATACAGTGTSGTAACTGTGCGGAAAATGCTGTGGAGCTAACTGGAAGCTGAGCAAAGGCTAATGGTCGCAGTATTTGATTAACCATGATACTCCATCCCATGAGGTATATTGATTTTCAAATGCTCAGATTGTGTGCCCTTTTGACAGCATTAGAGGCGGCTGTCTAAATTTGTGACAGTTTGGATTAAAATCCACATTTAGCCATATACTTGCAAGCAAAAATCACAAATCCTTAGTCGGTTCACTGTGTGCACTTGGACATTGATGCAAATTTATTGTATTCTATTTTCCTTCTATGTTCACCAGCTATGCAGAAGAAAAGGGATGTGTCAGAGCCTGGTATCACCAGTGCAGTTTTCTATTTCTCTACCCAAAACTGGGATTGTTTTTGAGGAAATGTTAAAAAAGTGATAAACACTGAAGAAGCAGAAAAAGAGCAGTAAGCTAAATCTTCTCTACATTTAAGAGAAAATTCATGCATTGAAAATAAAAAGACCCCCAGCAGTTAGTTGCCCACTCAGAGAAGCTGCCTGCTAACTATTTCATGAGGAGTTTGAGAGCTAAGATCTGAACTCTTTACAAATTAAGCCTCTTTCCTAGCCAGTCAGCTCCCTGCAGAGATGTAGGAGCCTGTCCTGCCTTGGGGTTTACAAAACTCCTATAGTCACAGGACTCATGCATGTGAAGAGAATTAAGCAGTAGCAAACCTTGGCTTGAAYGTGGTTGCACAGACAGTCACAGCCCAGGATGTGTTAGTCCAGGCTCCCCAAATAACAACCTCCCAAATAACCAAGTGCCTCAGCCACTTGGCACCCCGTACAATCCACCGCTGCATCCCTTCTGTGTAAGGATGCTCCAGACTCGAAAGGGAACAGTAACCCTGGAGATAAGTGCACCTGAAGTCGGAGGGTTATTCAGTTCCCCTGCAGAGTTTTTCTTACTTTTTTCCTTGCTGCTCGTACCCTGTTCGTGTGAGTGAATGAGCRTGAGCGACGTTTGCCTCTGCAGCCCCGTCCGAGCCCGGCAGCTCTTCTCCACGAGGCCCGTGCGCGCGCTCGGGACGCTGGCAGCGCCGTGCCCACGAGCAGGGCATTCGATGTGCTCTCCTCCTCCGCTCGGAGCCAAGGGCTGGRGCTCGGAGCCCGGCCTTGCTGCCCCGCTGCCAAAGAACGGCAGCGTCAAGGGGGGAGCCCAAGAGGTGTTTTTCATWATTATGCTCCTAGAAAAAACACTTAGCTGTGGAGTTCGGTGCACTCTCCCCCTCCATCACAGAAGTAAAAATACCTCCCTGAACCAGCTGCTGGATCCTCAGCCAGACGCCAGCCGTGAGTGGCTGCTGCCCCCAGGCTCCATGTTTCTGGTGTCTCGTGGTGCGCCCAGGGATCCCTCAGCTCCCCAGGCTTTCGGGCAGTGCATGGGGGCAACATCTCCTGATTTACAGGCACAGCGTCGGCTGAGGGCACACGCCAGCCGAAACTCCTGCCAAGCCCACCCACTCTCATCCCCAACCATYTGGGATGGTGGACTTTGCAAAACAACTTTCCTGCCTTTGGAAAGATTCCTGTGTATCCAGAYGCTGGATCCAGAAGGGATAGAGGGGAAAGGACCATGAATATTTTCCATAAAAAATATAAAGGAACTGAAGTAAAAGAGCGGAGCTGTGTTTTGTAACTCCCCCATGCAAGCAGAGATAGAAACTGCCAATAAACATCTGGGGCACCACTGTGGACAGAAGCAATTCCAGGCCTCTTTGAAAAGCCTCCCTGGGAGTGGCTTAGCAATGCTGAGGTTTTGGCAGCAGTACCTGCCTCAGGAAACAAAACAACTCCTTTTTCATGGGCCTATTTTAAACCCTGCTGCTGGCCCCCGAGCGCTGCGTGTGTCAGCACCGGGGTGGCTGGGGCACTGAAACAGCGAAGGCAGGAGAAAAGGCGAGGTCAGGAGGCCCGACTGCTGGCAAAGCCTCCGTGCTGCGAAGTCGTGGCCTTGCACAGGACAGCGGCTGGAAGTGATGTGGCAGCAGACCTCATTTATAACCGCTGCAGTTGCTTACAGGATGGAAATTAAATATTTGCAAATAGATGGGCGGGTTATCTAAATCGTTTGCATTTCAACGGCATCTTCTCCTTGTTTCTGCCCTGCCTCTCCCCTGACATATCTGAGTCTCTGCATTTTTGACTGTGGTACTGTAGGATTTGGAAGCACATCAGAGCACTGAGGATGGCTTGCAATGTTCCCCATAAAGCTCAAACTTAGCATTTTTGAAGCGGGTTGCAAATACTTGCTGGTTGAGGTAAACGTGCAAGCTGTCAGCAGTTGCAAACAACCGTCTCTCGCAAGGCAGCCACTTCTAAGGGCAAGCGTGCTACAAACTGCGCTCCAGCCACCCCGCGTTCATTCCCATCCGCTGCCCTTTGCGCAGCCCTCCGAGGGAAGCAGGCCCCGCTGAAGAGCAGCTTTGGCCCCTGGGCTAGCAAGGAAGCCTGGAGACCTCTTTGAACGTTATCCGTAGAGGCACAAGAGCCASACTCGGCAAGCGCGAGGGCTGTGAGGGCAGCAGATTCTGCTCCCCTTTCTGTTCTTGTTCTGCCCTGCAGAGTGGCTGCCTCACCGGGTGCACAGACCCCCTGGCACGTGCCAAGGGCCCTGCCAGCCTCTAGAGACAGTTGTACCCAGCTGCCAAAGGTCCGGAGGACACAAACATGAAGAGAACCCGGCACTGGGGGAAGGTCATGGCACCCCGGGGGCTCTCCCCTCGCAGGGCGGTGCCGGGCTCAGTCACAGAGCCGCACGGTGCAGGGAGCAGGCCTGGGACACGAGCACCCCCAGGCCCGCGGCGCAGCTCTTGTCAGCCCGGTGCCTGGGAGCACCCAGCCCATTGGATGGCGCCTGGGCTGCTGTACCCAYCGTGGGCTGTTTCTGGGGGGTTAGAATGGTTGGTAGTTCAGATTCAGGACGGTGGTCTCAGGGGAGTCATCAGCAACCAAACCACAGGCCAGTGCCCAAGTCTAGACATTATTTCCTGCCCAGCTAATGTCTAATGTCGGAGTTTCTTCCAGAAAAGTTCGTTCGGTGTCTCAAGACACCCCCCTGGCCAATCCAGATGCCGGGTACGCGTTGACACTACCGGGCGCACAGTTCACAGCCAGCAAGTGAAGAGTGAAACATTCAGCAAGCGCTGCCCTGCCTGTTGCTCTGCGGTCTGGTGTGGCGGGTGCCTCCAGCACGGCTGGGACTCCACAGGAGAGAGTGCGGCACTTTCTCAGGTGGAGGGCCGAGCTGAGCTCCCCACGAGCAAAAGGTGCTGTAGCCAAGCACCCCAAAAGGCGAAATACAGACTTTCACCCGTTTCATATCCAAATCAACCTCTGTCCAGAGTGAAACTTTGGAAAGATGCCTCTTTATCATGCTCTATGCAAGAGTGGCAGAGGTCAGCACTGCACTTCAGGGCACAATTMCACGTAGCAAAACCCTTGGTGCCAGCTGTGCACGGGGGCACCAACATGAGTATTGGAGATGCATCCACACTGCACTGTGACCCCCTTGGTCATCCAGCAGCAGGCTGACGGGACATTCAGCATCTGCCCCAGCTTGAAAAGAGATTATCTGGGGCTGCAGAGAATGGATTTATCATGACTGATCCCATTCGTTCCCCCAGAGGACATGGCATGTAACAGAAATAGAAACGGGGTCAGTGATTAGCAGTGTAGCTCTCAGTCCCTGTCRCTCTATGCTGATATGACTAATGTCTGGTTTACGTATTTACCTGATAAATAACTTAGTGAAAGTTTTAGCAGGACATTGTTCAAGGACGGCTGAGACAAAAGTGCCCTGAATTTTTAGAGAACACCACTGTGGGAAAACTGCCTTCCCTAAAGTTTCTTTTCCGGTTCAAAACCACGAATACATATTTCTCCAGATTCAATGGGCATTTCTTTATATTGGTGCAGAAAGGGAAGTGGATGAGTAGCTATCAGCTGCGGTCTCAGCTCAGCTTTCTGCCTCACTAGGCTCAGCTGAAGAGTGTCTGATTTTATTCCTAACAAGGTTGTTACATATGCTACACTGAACTGGGAGAGCAAAAGCTCCTTTGAGTGCAAGAAACATACGTTGAAAAGCATCTTGATGATTGCTCCACAATGGCAACGGCCCAAGCTCAGTCCTGTGCTGGTGCCAAGAATCTCTTTAAGGCTCTGGGATGTCTTCAGTAATGCCACCACAAGGACTGCTTCACTTTCTGATCCTTTTAATAAGTCCAGCTTTCTAAAAGCTGTATGCAATAAACAGGCAATATCATCCCAACAGAATTTGCTCTGCAGATTTAGATGTTATTATTCCTTCCAGAGACAGGAAATTTCAGGCTTGTCAAAGCACTTTTCTGAGCCAACAAGAGATACAGTAAAAAATTTTGATCAAAAACAGGTGTATGGCTGAAAACCAGAGTCACCAGCAGTTTGCGTAACTCCTGGGGGAAAGGCATGGATTCAGCGTGAGGACAAGAGAACGAGCACTGTGCTAAGTGTGACTAGGTAAGCCTGAAAGGAGCCAGGGAATGATGGCTCCCTCAGCAGCTTGCACGGAGCTCCACAAACATGTCTCTGCAAGCCTGGCTTAGCTACGTGGCAAGCTGGTTTGCTAGCCTTGTTGGTAGCAAGTGTGCTGGTCTGCTCTGCCAATGCAATGAAAGCGTGCAAGCCATAGGGAGATGCAGGAGTCACCATATTGAGTCTTGGAAACCAGAAGCAGAGGCTCCGTGTCCAGCCTGAAGGCCTGGAGAGGTCTGTTTCTCAGGGAGCCTGCTGACATCAAGGAGTGATTTACGGGATAAGCCTTTCAGGGAAAACGATTCCATATTTAATTATRTATTTAAATTCTCATGCTAATCCCAGAAGTCTGAGAATTTGGCCAGTCCCTTGGGAAGAAAGAGGACAGTAAATTTCAACGATTTGTGCTGTTGGCACAGGTCAGTGTTTGGATATATTGTGGTTTGCATTTTCTGGGTAAGGKTTTGGCCTCAGCTGAGATGCTTGCCCTCTACGTGAGGAGCTCCAAGCATTTACGAGCCCACCATGCCCTGCAGGAGGTGGCCAGCTATGCTCTGTCCTGGCCAAAATCCCCAAGAGCYTGGCTACCCTCCAGCCTTGTTTTCGTGGTTGGACATGAGTGGGATAGGCAGACTGCTTCCAAGACAGCACGCGTGGTTGGGATGGGCCCTGGAGGATTTCGGGAGCTGACACAGGCCTCGGTCYGTGTTTTATGCAGACATCAACAGTTGACACAATCCATGACCTGTTCCGCAGGTGAGCCCCACCCGAGGCAGGGGCTTGAGAAGGATTCTGGTGAYCTCTGTGCACTGATAGAAGTGACCCATTCGGTGTCCCTTGGCAATGTGTCTTTCCAGCAGGTTCTGGGGATGGGACAATTTTATTCGCTACTTCAGTCTAGAAAATAAAAATAACCAGTAAAACATGAGCTTCATCTGATGTACAGATATSGATGGCACTGGGAAGAAACTTTCCTACCCTCTTGTGTATAGGTGCTGCACTCAGGAATATCAGAAGTCACTAAAAGAAATGTCCTAATGCCTTTCCATGTGTATCCTAGAGAGTCAACTAGTGTTTACACTGAACATCTGGTTTAAAATGATAACCCCATTGGAAATAAAAGAAGTTCACATGGTTTAGAAGAGTTTGCTGGGGAAACAGGGAAGGAAGAAAAAAAGAGAAAAGAGAGGTAAAGGGTCTGTACAGATTTCATATATATATATATATATACACACACACACATTTAATTTTTTTTAATCTTTAAACCACATTGATGGTTTTGATTGACTGTAACTCAAGGCTTGTTAATGGTTTAACATGTCAGTCCTGCTCCTGACATAAAACATCCCTATACTGGCTATGTTTACAGGCAGGGATTTCCTTCCCTAATAAATGATTGAAGGCTCTTGGACAATTAAGTCTCCAGAGTTGTTAATTAAGTGGTTACCTAGATCGTTAACAAACAGGTGTGGAAAATTAGTAACACCAACCTACCGCATCAGTGGGAATTAATGGTCTTAATACCTTTGGAGATGTAACCTTAGTTTTTCAATGTAGTATTTTTTAACTGAGCAATATTTCTGCCCATAGTCTTGCTATTCCATCTCAGCTGCACAAACAAGGAAGGRGCAAATAGAATATTGCTTCAGATGYACATAAATATATACATTTATTTTGTATATATATACTTAGTATATATGTAGCACAAATAATTGTKTATATATACACACACACAATTTTTATATATATTTTGTGCATATTTCATTCATTTATTTGTATTTATTTATGTATTTATTGCATTTATTTATTGTCTTTATTTTTGCAGAACAGCTTGTGTAATAGGCCTCTGTAATAATCCTGAATAGTGAGGTACTTGGTCCCCTAAATTGACAGAGAGCCAGTTTTGATTTGCTGTGCATAGATTATCTCATTTCAAAGTTAATCACAAAGGACAAGGGCTGCAGAAACCAAGCTCCTTCTGCAGAGACAGCGGCCTGTGGCCATAGRCTCATCTCTGTCCCAAGGGGAAAACTCAGTGACTCCTGTTCCTGAATATCATGTTAGGCTTGAAAAGCAAACCAAAACACCCCTCTGGCTCACGGTTGAAGCATACCTAGGGGGATGAGGCTCGTACGTGCGTGTGGGGAAGCCAGAGGACAATCTGCTGTGCGTGTTTAAGGCCAGGCTGCCTGGGTGTCCCGTGGCTGTCTCTGGTGCTGCACTCCCTCCTGCCCTCACTTGCATTGCCCCGACAGCAAGGAGCAGGGATAAAATGCTGTTAGATTCAACCTCCTGTCCACTCAGAATCCCCTCTCCACCATGAGTGGGTGTCCTGAAACACCTGCTCTCTATCTATGGAAGGTGCTTGTGTTTCACAAACAAGGTCTTTTCTATCAAGCATTCATTAGGATATTTTGAATGCCAGTGTGACTGTAAATATGGTTGAGAGTGACTTATTGCAACAAACCTTGGTGTTGTTGCATACCTGTGGGTACATCTTGTGCCTTTGCGTAGGAATTGCCTTCACATTACCATTGATGAATTGGCAGGCTGTGATTTATTACTCCAGCACTCTTGTGCAGCGCCTAGCATGAAGTTCAATGGAGCAGAGGGATGCTTACCCCATAGCTAGCCCATACTTTCAGCTAGTGGTCACAAACATGTCTTTTCCATCTTCTCCAGTGGTTTACAGATTTGCTTGAACTTCCCACCACCAGATTGCTCCCTGGTGATTCTTCATGCCTTTCCAGGATACCAAAAGGATGCTCTCCACTGCGTGCGGGTGTTGAGCTTGAAGGTGAGTGTTGACATTTCGTATCGGGAGCAGAGCCTATCGCTTTCATTTGCAGTATCAGAGCAGGAGTCTCAGATGCACTTACCGTTATCAGGAGAATGTCTAAGGGACTTCAGCATGGAAAACTTCTTTAGAGTAACTCCAGTACAAGAGCAAAAGGACGTCCTGTAGTTACAGCACTTGCTGCTTCGTTCATTTACGGGGCTACGATTCAAGAGAAGTGTTGAGAAAAGGACATCCTCCTGGGCTGTTTACAGCAAAGATCAGTGTGCTGTAATATATAAGGGGAAATAGTGCTGTCTGTGTTCTAGTGAGGCTAAGAAGGGCCAGGAGTCGCCTATGAGAGGCACTGGGAATCAAGGATATTTTTACTTACAGGCTTTCTTTAGAGCTCTCAATATTTTATCTGAAGTTGCAAGACAGAAGGAAGAACATTGAAGCTAATGTTCAGTTCACTTGATTAAATACAGGCAAAATATATTGCTATGCTTGTATTGTTCTTCTGCTGACCTGTGGTGCTGTGGGGGCTTCACAGCCCTATATTTAAAACACTCTTGAGAGTCAGAGATGCAGCACCTCATATATCCTCTTGAGGGATGGCATGGGGTATATTCACTGTTAGTGTATAAACAACATACAAATACATTTTCCCTCATTCCCCTTTACCCATCACTTGCAGGTGGGCACGTGCACACGTGCGTGCTTGGGGTTTTGTTTCCACTGCTGGCTGCACGAGCCTGAGCGCGCTGATCTGTGCCTGGAATAACCACGTTTGCCAGGTCAGTCCAAAGGACAGCACAAAAGGCACTATTGTTTTCACAAGGGCCTCTGCATGCCCCTGCAGTGTGAATATTCAAAAAAACCCAGTAATGTAGAATTTATGACCTGTTCTACTTATGGAGAGGGCCAAACAACTGAGTGCAGTTAGCAGGCACAGGGCCTGCTATCTGAGAACATAATCTTCAGCATGCCCATTTTCAGCCATTTTCAACTTGCCATCGCCTCTACCTGCCCCTTAAAGAGCTGAGGCACTGAGCTGTGATATCAGCCTACCAGGCACCAGCCTCTGCAGCCTTCAGCTGATCGCTCCTCAGCAGGTAAGGCCAAAGCAGCCTTACAGTCAGCAGGTTGGTACGTGCATTCCCATGGGAATGGGAGCTCGCAAGGGTAAGCGGGTTGCCTCAGGTCACACAAGGTTTGATGTAAGGCAAAGCCTTGAACTATTTCCTGCACTCGTCTCTCTACATCGTATCCTAAACCATCCCTTTCCTCTTCCCTTAAATTGACAGTTGGGGCTGGGGAGATGCTTTCTGGTGGGAGGCCCAGACCCGCTGCCAGAAGGGACAACAGCAACTGAGACAGCCCTGGTCCTCCAAGTTCTGCCAAAAGGGGGAAATACCAGAAGATTCCCAGTGTCGCAATTTCTGTTATTAAGATTTGACATTTCTAAGCCCTGACTTCTTGGCTTTAAGAGTATATGCGCCTTTTTGTATCCAGTTGACACCTGATTGACATCCAGTTGACATCCTGAAGGATGGTGAATGTCCCATGAGTCTGGAGTCCACTAAGGATTTGGAGTCCTGCTGTGTCTTGTAATCACCGAGTGAGGAAAGCAAACACGTCACAGAAAAATGCGGTCAGCCTCAGATAATTACAGCATTTTGCAGGGTGCAAATGCTAAGGCTGTTTAAGTCAAAAGCGATTTTAACCGTGGCAGAAATAACTCAGAGCGTATGAATTTTTAAACAGCAGGACTCTGGATCACTTTAAAATCTTTTTCTCGGCCTCTCCATTAGCAGCTTGTTTATATGCTACATGCTTTCCCTGGCTCTTTAATTAGGCAATAATTACTCTGTTTACAGTGCTGTCCGTGATTAATACTCTTACACGCCTTTGCCTGCTCTTCCTGATTCAAACTGGCAACTCAGGCCGGTTCCTTCCACGCCTCCAGCACCCAGCTGGCTTCAGCGCCTGGGCTGCAGCCAGGCTCCCGCACGGCATCCCGGCTCCGCTCGGGCAGCTCGAGCGGCTGAGCAGAGCACAATTTGAACCACATGTCCTGGGCTTCAGGGGCACGCTGGAGCCATTGGTTTCTACTGGGCTTTTGCTGTTTTGGTTTTTTTTTTTCCTCTTTTCTTTTAACTGTGAAACACCTCAGTTTCATCTAGAGACAGTGAGAAGCCCTCAGATGCTGTTTTTTTCCCCTAGCGCTGGGCAGGAAACCAGGGGCATGTCGAAGAGCAGCAGCAGTGCCCAAAGGCCGTCTGGCCAGGCTCGGTGGGATGCTGCCACCGCGCTGTTGAGCGGCCGGGCTGCACTGTGAGGCGCTTCCCTGTGCCCTAGGGCCCAGCGGACTGGACCCTCGCCGGGACGCGGAGCGGAGCCCACGGCGGTGCTTGGCAGGCACCTTCTCATGGGCAGGAYGGGATGGGGATGGCATGTGTGGCTTGGCCTTGGAGGGAAACACAGCCCCTCTCTGCAACCTGCCGCTGCCTGCAAACCTCCAAAAACCTCCTCCAACCCCCTCTCTGTCTGTGCTGAGGTAAAGGGAGCTTAGGCTTGTGCTACGCAGCAGGGAGGGAGGATCCAGCTGTAAAAGCTGGTGCCAGCCAAATCCCTCGCTGGTGCCTTGCACAACGGTGGCTTTGTCTCAGCTGTTTAAATCAAAGTTTTATGGAAATCGGGTGCTTCTGGAGAGTGCTGAGCAGGCCTTTCTTCAGTGCTCTAAAGGGCTCTATGGAAATTGAACTCCATTTTACAGGAGACCGCTGTGCTTGCCAGTCATGCTCTGAGCAGACACACGCTTGCGGCAGAGCTGGGGAGCTGGGTGAAAAAAGCCTATTGAACTTGAACACAGGGTGAAAAAGGCTATTGAAATTCAACACACGCAGAAGCAGAAGGAGCCTTGTTGGGTTCTGCCCTGAAGGCTGGGGCCTCATGGCCCAGTCGTCACCTCTCCCAGCCTTGCTGGAGGTGCTGGGCAATGTGTCGCCGCCATCTCCCACCATGCGGTGGGTTTAGGTTGGCTGCTTGTTAGGCTGGACTGGCCCGTGTGTCCTTTGAGTAGCTGGTGGCCGAGACGTCTGACTTGGTCATGGTCTGTAGGTGGTGACCTTAGAGAAATGGCCGAGACTTCCCACTACAACATGTGGCTACGCGCTGATGTGCATGGGAGCACACGCTGGTAGAGCCCAATCAGAAACTCATGTCTGATGGCCATCCTGAGCGGAACAGTTACGAAATACTAGATGCAATGYGTCCTACAAAAATATTTTTTTAAATGGAAGTTCAATAATTTCTTAAGTCTTTCTACTGCCTGGCCAAAAATGCTAGCTAAAATTAGCTGCAGCAGATAAAGACATTTTTGTCATATTTAGAATATTACCATCCAAACACTSAAAGGCAGTGGCTTGGGCTCCATTAGGGAGACCTATCTGTTTGTGAGGATGGTGATCTGGCATTGTTAGTGCTGGAATTAATAGCTTCTTTTTTTTTAATCCATCCACGTCCTATGCTCATTTTTTCCATACTAGGCTAGTGCCAGAGGAAGCATTATAAGGGCTATATAATTAAAAACAGAAGTGCTTTGCAGTGAACTTAACAGTAAATGCTAATGGATTTTCTAGGAAAATGTAGTGCCCGGTGGGATTAATTGAAAAGGAACGGAGGAGGTTTCCATGCTGTTGCTTTGAGGAGTATTAATCAGATCTGTGCAGTTAAAAGGAGTCAAAATTTTGATTTTTACATCTCAGCTAAAGCCCTCTGTGACTGTAGTCACCGACTGCTTGGTAAAATCCATTAAACTAGATGGAAGAGCCACCCCTTATTCCACTGCCTGCCAACACGTAGCTCCTCTCAGGACGTTACCATTCCAGCCTAGTTTTTCCATCTTCCTTTCCGGCTGTGCACGGCTGCAAGGCTTGCAGCTTGAGGGAGCTGCTCCCGGTTTGGATGTTGTGGTTGCTGAACAAAACACGGGGCTCGAGYGCACCCGTGGCACTGCGAGGCTGCTGCCCTTGCCGGCCTGGCGCCACGTCCGGCTGATGCCAGCCGAGATGCGGAGGAGTGGCTCTTTAGCAGGGAAAGAAGAGATCGAGAGAAGCAGAGTTATGGATTTTAAAAATGCCTGCAAGGGGCTGGCAGTGTCATGACGGCCGCTCTTTGCGAATGCGTTTGTGCCTAATTTTAAAGGCGTGCCTGAGCAGCTTGCACGGGAAGCTTTGCACTGAATGTTTGAGGACAGATTTTTCGGTAGCTGAGAAACCCTTCATGTGATCTGGCCGATGGGGCATTTGGGTTGCTTGAGGGGAGAATGCGCTGCTCAGGAAAAAGACGGACAAGGGGGAGGCGGGCAGAGAGGAGCCGCAGCCCTTTCTTCTGCTGAGGGTCACGAGGTCCCGGCTACCCAGTCGCTCTGTCACAGCTGGGCCCTGGCGCCCAAAGGCAGCTAGGAGCCCCCAAGGGAAACGGTCCCGCCCGGGCAGCGGGCCCTGCCTGGCCACTTCTGCCACAGCGAGCCCTGCCGCTGTGTCCTGACACACGACCCCGATGCCGAGGCACCAGCCGCTGCTCCGCCAGCCCCACGGAGCCCTGGAGAGCCGCCCAGGGTGGAGCAGGCGGCCAGCGCCAGCTCCCGCAGTGTGGCCCTGCGCGTGGGGGACCCGGCTTGGTCCTGCCTCGCGGGGAGACAGGGCCAACACCGGGCCTGGCTGCACGGTGCCCGACCCCTCGGTGATGAGGGGCTGCACATTTGCTCATGGAAGGCTTTCTGAAAGATGCTGAATGCGTTTCAGTGGCAGAACGTTGGTTTCCTCAGGGACACGGGACACACAATACCCAGTGTTCCCACCGTGGCAGGCAGTGGGACGAGAAAGTTGCCGCTCTCCCAGCTTTTGTCTGTGACCTGTGTCACACTCTGTTTCTGGACGCCAGCGCGGGCTGTCTTGGTCTGCGGTCGTGAGGATTTCCTGAGGGTCTAAAAGGGTTTCGGGCAGCGGTTCCTTGCCGTTTCCCTCGGGCCCTCAGCGGCTCCGTTCATCCAAAAGGCTCCGGTTGCTCTCGGCACCTACGTGCAGACACATTCGCTGTCTGTGCTGGCTCACGGGCAGCTGCTCAGTGTCTCCACAGTGGGGAAGGGAAAATAAGCTGTAGTTACTGGCCACGTGTATTTGCAGTCACCCTCGGGAGGAACTGAGCTGCTGCCAAACAAGCAAGTGAAAGCAAAAAGGTTTGGTGCGATGCACGGGCCAGGAGAGCATTTCTCGAACACAAATTCCTAGGCTCGCACCAGACCTTTGCTTCTTGGCCGGTGTAAACTCTGAAAAATGTGGCAAGGAGAGCAAGATGCTCAGTCAACCCTTTAACAACAAACAGCTGTAAAGAAGTCCAGGCTTCCTACAAGTTAAAATAAATTTTGCATCAAGATTAATGGAGCCAATACTCCAGCTCACGTAGCTGGGAAATATCATGTTAGAGAACCCAGCGTGGTGAACCTTCTCCCCCTGCTTCCAGCTTTTTTTTCTCACTTTCTCTCACCTTTATTCTCATCTTCATTAGGAAACTGTATTCCACAGCATCTTCACACAGCAGTCAGCTTGTCCCAGCAACAAAACAATCACTGGGAAATACTTTCAAACTAACTGTAAATGGGAAATATTTGAAAGTTTCCCTCGCTCTGATGATTTGACTTTAGAAAACCAAAGAGAGGAACAGACAGCTTAACTTCAGGTCCCTGGCACTCTTGCCACTTTTTGGTAAGAAGGGAAGTTAAGCCTGAGGTGAGGCCCTCCTATAGCTCTCCGATCAGCTACTGAAATTGTTTGTAAGCGCCCAAAAAACCGAAAATTTTTCCCCCTCCCTTCCCCCTTTCTTTTCATCTGTTCATTCTTTTTACAGATGAGCATTACCAGAAAATGGCAGCGTGCTATTTTCGGAGCAGCTGCATGTGTTTTTGTCTTGCTGGCATCCCAGTAAAATACTGACCTGCCAGCTATATTTTTCCCTGTGTCTTTGCGCCAAAGCACAGTCCAAGTTTCACAGCCATTAGGCAGCAGAATTGATAACTGTTGTGATTTAGAGGTTACTTAATGAAATCTTTTACCCCACAAAATATTCAGAGTAAAATCCAGAGTGCTGCTTAAAGAAACATGAAGAGCTGTAGAAGTAATGTGCCGTGAGCGGAGACACACGGCTGCAAGGCCTCTGCCAAGCCCGGCTGGGAGAAAACGGGCGAGTGGGTTGTCTACCCTGACACCCTGCTGGGCTCCGAGCAGGTGCCCTTAACCTGCTGAACACTTGCACCGTGGCCTGGCCGGAAAAAGCAGCTGCCAGTGAGGAGCAGGATGAGTTGTGCCCGTCCTTGGGCACTGCAAATAGACCTTAACAACCACTTCCCTCCTCAGTCACTGCCTCCAGAGGGTGCTGTCAAGAGGTAGATCCTATGAGCCACGTGCTTCTGGTTGAGATGCAGTGTAATGGGACAACAGGGGAAATCTTTTATTCCTGACTGCAGGAAAGGTTGTGTTGAGAAGAACCAGGCACACCTGGCTTACCTGCTCGCCTGTACGGCAGCAGGAACTTGCTGTTTGACGTGCCTCATGGGCAAACGTGGACAGCGAAGTCCCAGGATGGTCCGCGACTCATGCCTACAAAGGCGCTCTTCCCCTCTCAGGCGTGTGACTTCTGTTTTATGCAGGATGCTGTGCTGTGACTCTGCCAGCTGGTCACTGCTACAGTGCCCACCAAAGCATCCTCAAGGACAGCTCTGTTCTGCCTGCCTTCCTCACTGATCCTCAGGAACCGTGATGGAAGTCCCCCATAAATAAAGCGACCAGCATCCTTTGGCAGACATCCACAGGAGCTTTCCTACATTGCCTTTAGAGGTCTACTCAGTTACCAGACCTGCTGGCTCTACCAGCACAGACCAGCTGAAAGATTTGTGCTTTAAGAGGTATGTTTTAATATTACTTTGATATTTGAATATCTTTAGGCTGCATCAAAAGATGTCTTTTTAAAAATACAGACAGAGCTTAAACAAGACTAAAGCAAGCTGTACGCAGGATAAAATCCTACCTATATTAATATTTGGAATATCACTTCTAGAAAGCTGTCAAATCTCCCAAACTAGATTCTGCCTAAAATAAATTTTAGTTGTTGATAGAAATTCAGCTCAAATATAAATTCGGTTAGTTTACAAAATACATTTCAGGATATAAGCATGTAATACAAGAACCAACCCCCATACCTGCATCTTTGATTCTCTTATGCAGAAAGTTTGTAGAATATTGACCAAAGGCAGAAAGGGAGACTACCTAGCAGCCTCTAGGAGCACCTTGCTTTGAAAATATGCATGTCCACTACAGTGGTGTAAAAATAGGTAACAGTCTTCATAAAGTTCAAAATCTTGCCCTGTCCCAAGTTGTCCCAAAAGGATAAAGATACTTGCCAAAACACCTCTACATAAGAGTTAGAAAAACTCTCCACACTAGCAGTATAGAGAATTGATTTTTTTTTATCCTGATCTGAGGGGAGAAAAAAAAAAAAAAAGGATTTCATAGTTCTAGAGCAGATCAGTCCCGAGTGCCTCCCTGGCAGCGAGATGTCAAGATGCAAACAAACAAATGCAGCAGTTGTGAGGAAAGAGAAGTGTAAGGGGCAATAAACAAAAGCAGAACAAAAGCCTTACACATTCTATTTAAAGTGAATTTATTAAAACATTGTTAATATAAAATGTGACCAAGTACAATTGTTCTGTAAGAAGGTTTAATAAAAACATATTAAAGAAGGAGGAGCATCAACTTTTGTCAAAACACAGGAAAAACCTATGAGGATAAGTAGAAAGTTCTGCAGCATGTTCTACCAGCTGGTCCCAATGTGTATTAGGGTCGAGTTAGCCAATGCAAGAGACACACAGCCCAGGTTCTTCTTTCAGGAGTTTTAATGCGTTTAGCAGAGATTTAAAAGAACACTTCTCAACAGAGAATGAGATCTTGCTTTAAGAACTACAAATGTCAAAGTAAGGTCAGAATGCACACCTTCAGGTTGGATTTAAAACTTCTCAGTAGGTGAATGTATAGAAAATTAGATTCATTGGTAACTGTAAAACCCAGGGTTAGCATTTGTCAGCTTTAAAAAGAAGCTGCAAGTCAGTACTAATTATACACCTAAGGAATTTGTGCTAAAGCTGCTTTAAGCTGTATTAATGCTGGATGCCGGTAACAAATCCTAAAAAAGGTCAGCCAGCAAAAAATAGAAGGAAAGTTTGGGCCAATAGAAACAACAGAAGTATTTTCTAAACTGCTGAATGCAGCAGCAACAATATCCATGAATTACAGTAGTTTGTACATCCCAGCAAGGATGTAAAGAAGCTTTCAGAATTCTGTAAATAAGGCYAGACAATGACCTATACTCTGTGGCTTCTCCTCTTTAGCTAAGAAACCTTTTAAGAAAACACTTACTAGAAAAACCTTTTTTATTTTTTTTCTTCTTGTGAGCTTATAGCTTTTTTCCTTGACCAAGAAATAAGGCTTAGTRCCCTACCAGCACACAACACTTGTTCAAAGCACGCAGCACACCAACCTGAGGCAACACTTTTCCTGTAACAGGCTTGCATGACGCAGAAGAGAGTCCTGCAGCATCCAGCTCCGCACATTTAACTGCCCTTGGGAGCTAACCACACGCCAAATGCTAATGCACGAGAAGCCTGGCACAATTATGGTCTAGTCGAGGGCGACCTTCTTAGAGCTTTGGCTTGAACCCATTAGACCCATTTAGAGCCCTGGGTTTTGCCTTCTACCTCAACCAAATGCTATGGGACTACTGCCGAGGTAAAGGGGAAGGTCAGACCTTTGGCATTGGAGCAGCCCCTTCTCTGGTTGTGCGTAGGGAGAATTAAGGCTTCCGAGTGAGGTAAACACAGTGAGAGTCAGTGTGTAAATCATGCTGCATTTCCGAGACGGCACATTCAAGGGACATCTAGTCTTCTCCACATCGAAAACAGCAAGCAAAGATCATTCAAAAGCAGAAGGGGAGGCAAGCCCGACGCAGGCCTCTCGGAGAGGCTGCTCTGCATCTCAGGAACACGTATAACCCACACCTGGAATGCTGAAGGGAACGCACCCACCAGGAGAAAAAGCACCAAAGTTGCTGAGTCCTTGAGTCAATAAGCTGCTTAAAAAGCAGAGACGCCTCGCACTGCTACCACCTGCCACGAACACAGTGGTTTCCTAAACAAGGTTATCTACATGCCAGCAYGTCCAGCACTACTGTTATGAAAAGTTATGTTCTAGCAAGGAGGCAGTGAAATYTTTAGGCTTATGTTCCCTGAAGACAGTTTCTCCCATGCATTAGAGTTTTCCTCCTCCCCCTCTTTTTCTTGCCCCCACCCCCTTTCCAATCTTTAATCCAAAAAGAAGAAACACTTTCTTTTTCTTCCCCCCTGCCCAAGGTCACTTCCCTCCACCCTTCTGGCTATTTCATGAGATATGTAGGGTTCGAGCACAGTGCTGCTTTGGATCTGTCGTTTTATCAATGCCTTTGTCCTCTTCAAAAGAGCAGTGTTTGCAAATAAGTGGTACAAAAATTACACTCAAACTAAATGAAATACAGAAATTACTTCAACTTTTCTGTACGCTGACTTTCTACACTGCTTTTTTGCTAGTTACTTGAAGCACAGAATTACTTGTTTATTTGGAACCACTGAATGTTKTGTGCTCTTGCTTACAAGCCATGCCAGCAAGATTTCACTTGAAAATAGCAACTTGTTTCTGTAGTTCCATTTCAAGTCTGTTTAACATATATATTTTAACTTCCTCCATCTTCTCAATACAATAACTACAAAAAAAATAACGGATATTAAAAAAAAATCCAAATGAGACCACACCTTTATCACGGTTAAAAAAAATGCATCATGTATTACAAAAGTTTATACAAAGGCAACATTTAAGATTTTGAAAGTTACTTCTAAAAAAGACACAGATGCTAGTAAATTAACATACAAGGAGAAAATGCTCCAYTCCTTCTCCAAAATTAGTTGAACTATTTTGAAGTATCTTTTACCAGTTGTCTAGAAAATCAAAGCCAGTCTTCAAGATAACAGTGCTTGTATTACTCTGCAAGAGAAAAAAAAAATATTAAAGATGTGATTGTTAATCATGCTATTACAAACACAGCACACGATTGCCTATCTGCAAAAGAAAGCTTTATGTTGTCTGCCAATATTTCAAGTTCTTCACCTKGCTCTAGGACACCTAAGCACCTACATCAAAAAATACCAGACATAGGGAAATACTAATAATGACCAAAAAGAGGCAGTTCCAATTAAAAATACATTTCYTGTGGTGGTCTGCAGGCGAAAGGTTCTCTATTCCCTAGAAATAACTCAGAAAGATACACTTTTTGGTTGGAGTGGGAACTGCAGAGAAGGAAGAAAAAAAATCAGAATGGAAGCATCACTAATTCACACAGACTGCCTGTTACAGACGTTTGCAGGAAATTACACCTCAAACTTTGTTGACAAGTTATTTACTTGGCTATCAAAAACATGCTTATTTCTGCAGCACTTCACTTCTAGCCAGGAGATTCATGGCACTCTGAATAGTCCTCCTGAACATTTAGGGGAGACGTCTGAGTCTCTGGATGCTCTTCCCAGAAAAGGAGGCACATTCTCCCAGATCACCTTCCCTGCTCTCTGTTTGCCTTTGGATATAGGAGGCCTGTTTTTGCAGGGAGGGAAAAACAAACAAACAACTCTGCCCAGGGCTTTTCAAACTATTTCAGTTATCTAGAAAATGCTCAAGCGAGAATTAAAACTGCAAGAATGCAAGATTCACTTGTAAATAATCACGCCACTGCTTTTAACTACAAATTAAATGACTACTGCAGGCATAGTTTGCCACAGTACTGTTAAAGAAGCTTAATTTCTTAGCTTCAAAAAAATAAGCAAGCCTAGGGCTCCAAATATTGAAATGGTTTAAATAATACTTGCAAGTGTTGGCATTTACATCACTGTCAAGTGTTTAAATCAGGCTGGATCTTTTTAATTGCACATCATGTGGTTTGGAATTCAAGAAAAAAATCACTAATGTAAAAATAAGGGGCTGATATTTAAAAAAAAAAATCACACCACTATGTTACATGCTTAAGGTGTACAGTAATATGTCAGACTGATGCCAGAGTGCAATGCCACAGATTCCAAACAGAACTGCAAAACTTTTGTTTAGAGAATTACTTCTCTACTTCAGAGGCTAGATCTCGTATCTCTTCTTTTCCTTTTCTTCACTGTGTTGCATCCTGCTGTGCTTTTCTTTTTCTCACAGATGAGCATCTGCATTTTGAATAGCTCCAACTGGCTACTGAGTTGCTTAAGGTTATTTTTTGTTGCTGTTTATAAAAAAAAAATGAGAAAGCTAATTCTGGAGGCTCATTCCATTTCCATTTTGGACTTTAAAAGAAAGCATATTTGAAAATAAGCCAGCTGCTTGGGGGAAAGCTGACTACGCCCAAAGAGGTATCCTAGATTCTAGTCTGTCTACTCTTCAAGTTAAGCTTTTTGCAAAAAGTGCTTTGCTTTTTCAGGAGGAAAAAAAAAGTCTTTAATTCTTATTTGATACAGTACGTTCTCTACCCTAAACTGTTAGGTAGCTTGCTGTCAACAAGACACTATACCCAACCAATGTTTCTGGTATTATACTTAAATAATGCCTTTATCTTACAAACATAACCATGCTGAAAAAATACTGATGGAAAGAGACAATATGTTGATTAAATAGATGGCTCTAAATCTCCAGGGTGAAAAGCCAGCAAGCTTAGCTTAATGCTTTAGGAAATCCCCAGTCTTCCAGAACAACCTTTTAAGAGTCTAATGTGCTATATGCTCTTAAATTTAAAGAACYGTGGATTTAGCAGCCCTTACCTGTCCAGAAATCTGTGGGTCTGTAAGTGTAATACCATCAGGATCTTCACTGGTCGTCCTAGCAGGTGCCAGGTCCCGTGGTGGGTCAGGAAGAAAGAAGTCATCTAGAGAACTAGAAGGGAGCTGACTGGGTCGAGTTTTTTCCCGATCTAGAGATGCGGAAGGTAGACTAGGGGTGACTGGCTTCTCTGCTTTAGCTACGCTCGGTTTCTCCGCTTTTGCCACCTCCTTTGGAGCAGACTCTTGTCTGTAGAAAGAGGGAAGGGATTTCTCTCCTTTTTCCATGGACTTKATCTGGCTGGGGGTCAGCGACTGGAACTCGGATTTGTCTCCCTCGATCTTCGAGCGCTCTGCGTTTATCTTCCAGAACGAGGACTCCTCCTCCTTCCTGGATGCTAGCAGCCCGTCAGAGGCAGGGGTCTTATTAGCCTGAGAAGATTTAGGAACTTGGATACCAGGTGCTGCTTTAACTGCCTGCTTCTGTTCATTTTGCAACTGGGTACCACTTGGTTCTTGTATGGACAGAGATGCAATACTGAACTCCATCTGACTCTGTTCAGATTTAAAGAGAAATAATATTTCAAATACTTTCACAATGGAACAGTTTAAACTTCCAATCTTCATGAATGCAGACAACACCTTTGMCAATGACTAAACAGATCCCAAAAAGCAGATGCCACAGCAAAATTGACTTATTTTCTCCATGAACATGCTCCATTTCCAGCTACAAATATACATTTATTATTTTATTTGTTCATTTAAATACTGCAGGTGTATATATATGTATATAAAAATAAGCTACAAGTGAATGCAAGACTATTAGCTGTAGACTAGTCAGTTGGAGGGAAAGTGTATTAGTGTTATATAGTGCCACCCAAAACAGCAGTGCATGGCACAGCTCTAGAACATTAGAATAGACATGGGTGCTTTCTGAAGGCTATAAATGTTATGCATGATAGACTTAAGCAAAAAAGCTTTATAGTGTGGTTGAATAGGTGGCCTTCATTAGGGACTTTGAAATTGTGGGCTATGTATTACAACTTCATGTTATTACAAGATAAATATAATATAGATAAATATAATGGATATATAAATATAAATAAAGGATAAATATAAATGGATATAGATAATTATAATGGAGACACATACACACACACACATACACACACTGTAGTTTTTACAATTCTAATGCTCCTCTGAAATAAAAGAAATTACTCCAGCAGGACTGGTACTTACTCCAGAGATAAGTGTGTTTTTGTTTTTGGTTTTTTTTTTGTATTTTTTCTCTGCTTTCAGTGGGGATAGCTGTACAAGTTATGAAATGGTGCTGAGGATTATTCACAATGACAGTTATTTCCTATATTAAAGCATACAGATTTATTTCYCTAAGCTCACTTGGCAATGCTATTGAACAGAGATTAACACCCTGAAGTTAAGATGCTTTAAGACTTCATAATTGATAAAATCCCAGCTTAAAAAAAAAWTAATAAAACAAAATAACATATAGAACAGACCAGTGTTTCCCCAATATATACGGTAAAAAAATCATTTATGTAAAAAGGAATTTATGCATCTTGGAAGACCTAAGTGCCTTGCACGCAGAAATTAAAAGACTGGCACTTTCTATCATGAAGCCTTCCTTCTGTTGCCCACCCTGTCCCACTGCTAACACTAGGGATGGCAGTAGCTCAGGCCATCAGCAGCAGYCAGCTTCACCAAAACAATTCTCTCGCACTCCACCCCAAGAGAGGAAGGAATGGATGTGCCCTGGGGATGAAGGACCATTATGGGTCTCATACTGCTAATGTCAGGAACAAAATCTGAGGCTAAACRTTGATAGAAGGGGTAGCGGGGTTCTGTCAGAACAAGAATTAAGGCACTAAACTAAAAAATCCACACAACTCGACAAGACGACTGTCTTTCAACGGCAGCAAGAGACACAAATAAAGTCATGCCTCATGGAAAATTCTTGTCTTGTGGAGCAAAAGCCACTTCCTGTGGTTGTGTTTTCAGTTCTTTTACATGGGTCCAAATGTCAGCTGAGAGGTCTGCTCCGAAAGCAGGGCACTGCTGTCGGCGCCAGGCCGGGTGGCACCGCAGCCCACCCCACCGCAGGCACCTCCACCCTTTCCAGCCACCCGGCTGCAGGGGCTCGGGAAGCTGCTCTCTTTGTCCCTACAGGATGGGCACCTTGGGCTATGGGGGGAGCTGCACGCACTTCTGTATTCCCACAGGATTGTGGATGCAGTCATCCTAACCTCCCACTGAGCACTGAGCTTGGGGAAGAATGTACCAAAACAAGACTGTTAAGCATTCAAACTGAAAATAAATAAATAAGCTCGGCTTAAAGAGGAGAAATACCTACTGTTCAGTTGGGTACTGCTCTCAATTCTTGAAAGCTTTCATCTTTTAGGTATGAAAAGTCATTGAACATTCARTAAAGAAGTCTGCAATATTTCTGTTCCATCTAAACAGTATTTTCAAGTTGAAAAAATCCCAGTATCTGTTTTTCTTTCTTTTTTTTTTTTCTTTTTTTGGTAGCCTTACTCTTCTGATCCCAAATCACTGCAGGGTTAAAAACAAGGTGAACTCTATAGATGCTATATTCAAATTGCATTTTTTAAAAAAGTTGTTTGAAACAATCCATCTTTCATTTAAAAAATATTGTGTAAGGCATTTATGAATTTTAATTACTAGCTAGTTTATTTTTTTACACATAGTTTAAGTCTTAAGGCAGGGATAATATAGGAAATTCTAATACTATTTGTATTATTTTTATCTGCATCACTATGTATTCATGGCAAACAATGTATTCTAAAATAGACACCACAGACTCAGTGTCTAATAGTCTAATAATCATGTATAAAATCAGATCTCAATTCYTAAGCCCTGTACTAAAAACAAGATGACCACAGAGAACCTAGGAACTTTTTTAGGCGTGTTGTTCACTCGTGGGGAATGTGTAGTATTTTACTGAACAGACAAGCAAGCACAGCCAAAACAAATTGTTTTGCTTGGCAGCCTCAAAGATCTAAATTGTTGARACAAACACTGCAGAAACACTGTCAAAAACAACAGCTTGTTTTAAGCAGAGCCTGATATATGCAGAGGTAAGGTTAAAAAAAAGGAGATGGCTTTGGGTTGCCAAATGGACAAAAGCAAAACAAGAACGGGACCCAAAGTGGCTGCAGTTTTTACTTCCTCTCCTACGCAGAGAATGATCTTGACAAGAATCAGAAAGAACTCCTTAGGTCAGCAGAGACTAATCGCAAGGACAAGATTAGGGCAGGCATCTCAAAACAAGCTAATTTTGGTCCAAAGCAATGACAGTGCAAAAGATACAAAACACGTAGCTTCAGAGGAAGTTCCATGACTTACTATTTTGTGATATGAACAACTACCTAGTTCTGGGTGACTTTGTTACTCTAACTGGTTAGTTGGAGCAAATTTGTATCTCCGTGTGATACGTGCATGATTTTATGTTCAAAAACAGCTGTCCAGGGTGATGCTGGCAACTGCATCTGYGGCCGAGAACACCTGGCCATGCAGATTAAAATAAACCTTGAACATCCGTATTATCACCCCGTGTTTTCCACCACCCCCCTCAAGAACAGGGAGTCCACAGTACTGAGAGCAATATTTTTAAAATATCTATAGTCTAGATCAAAAAGGCTAAGGAAAAACCCACAAGCCAAGACAGCACTTTTCTTTCCCTATAAGGAAGCACTGATATTTTTGTTAACTTGATAAAAATAATAATACTGAATTACAGTTTGTAATAAAAAAAAAATCTAATATCAAGCTCTTAAGGAGGTAGCAAAAAATGTTTCTGACACTTTACAGAAAAACATCTGAGGGCTTGTTACAAATAGAGAAATGAAGGAAAAAAATAGATTTTTTTGAATAGAACTTGTTTTAATTAATAATGGCATTTGGAGATAGATTCAATTTATTCCCACTCTGCTCTGTGTGATTTCAGCGTGTTGGCTGAGGCTGCAGATTGATATTACGGCATCTTCTGTCCCTTAAGTTAATTTAAAACAACCACGAAGTTCTGAGTTCAGAAAAAGTTACAGAGAAATTTCATTTGCAAAAACGGGCATGTTCTTTGTTTTCCATTTATATCTTGGGAGAGTGCATTTATATCTCGCAGAGTGCGACTGAATTCTTAGTTCAAACAAACCAAAAAAAGCTTCAAAGGTTAAACTCAGCCAAAATGTCAGTTTTCATCTCACTTAAACTTGAAGCCATAAATACAGTGCCCTAAATTTACAAACCTGGCTTTAGCTCCAGCTAAACAACGTAACGCGCATTTCAAGATGCTTTATATTTACCCATGAACCAAATCCCTCCATCCAAGTCAATCACTTGTTAAAGGGAGATTTTACTTGCAGTGGCACAAGAACATTTTGCTTTCCTAATAGTTCTCCCTTTAGAAAGTCCTACRGTTTTCTATTTAAAATATTAGGTCTTTCAAATACTGTCTTACCGCTTAATAACTGTCTTATCCACTAAAGAAAGAAGAAAAGAAAATGCATCATCTATGCACTGCAGTTCTTCATTTTGAGACACAAAGAGGATGGTAAAAATGTTCCTGACCAGCACGGGATAAGCCTCAGACTGGGCTGGAGGAAACTTCCCTGGATATGCAAGTACTCAGAGGAAATGACCACCAGCTAAAGCCCAYGCTTTGCATCACGGATCACTGCTCAGACAGTGTAGTACAGGAAGAATTATCCCCGGAAATTTCAAGTATTCCGAAGTTATTAAATCACACGGAGTTAGCGCTGAATATATGGTTTCAGCTGCAGTGTTCCCAAGACGGGGTTTTGGTTCTGCACCAGAAAGACGGCCAGGGGGCTATGGTGACCCAGCTGACTCCAACACGGAATTTAATTCACTTATGGCCAAGGAGTTCCACACTACTATTCTTTTCTTGACAGCTACATTCAAGTACACGCACACATAAAGGCCTCTCTAGWACTATATTAAAACCAGCGGCTTCTTCTAAGCGCCCTGATTAACACGATGGGACAGCACGACGTAGCCTCAAGAGGCTGTCAAGCCCAGCGAGATACTCAGTCCCCATGACAAGGGCCCCCGCTACTCCATGCGTACCTGGGCTSCCACAGCTTACAGCAGCTTGTAGATGAATCAGTCGGCCGGGATTGGCACCGGTGGCTTTCAAACTGCTGCGCTGCACTCTGCGGCCCAGASCAAGCTACGGGTGACCTGGCAGATGCCCAGGGCAGCTGGGGTGCACAGGCAGCGACCTTGGGCACAAACACCTACAGCCCTTCTGGGGTTGGGTCGGCTGGATTAAGMCGGGATTCACTGGCATTTCCAGATAATTACTTTGTATGAGGCCTAGATTATATTCGTAAGCTCACACAGGATGTCTACACATATAGTTCAAGGGCAAAAAGAGAATAATAAAACAGCAGCTTCCTCTGGCAGATAAAACCAGAGAACCAAAAGCCTGAAACTGTGATGAATTTAGCATTCCTGCTTGAGAGGGGCACTGAATTGTGCTTCTGTCTCCAAGTTTTCTTTGACAAGAAGATTTATACTTGATTCACCACCAAAGTGTGGTACGACTCCATTTCCTCAYACCACAATTTCACAAAGATGAGGAATTCTGGCTTTATTTTAGCTTTATGAGAATCCCATTGTCCCWCTGTAAGAAATGCTTTAACAAAACATCAGTAAAATGCATAAATACATAGAAAGAGAGAGAAGAAAAGCAAATAATTTTTGCAGAAGCTGCTCTTGCGAAAGGAATCAGTACAMTGCTTCTATCATAGCCCACATTAGTGGGTTTCTTTACAATCTAATACATAACAAGAAGTGTAAGATAGGCTTTTAAAAAAATATCCAAGAGAGCTGCTAGATATCTGTACTTTTCTCCCTCCCACTCCTAACTACTTCATCCTGACTTCCAAAGGGAAATTTAGTCGTGTTTATACTTCACCRGATATGCATTTTCAAGATTAACTTTCCTTTCCTCACTAAACACAGAAAACTGTTTAGAAACCTTGCAGTGAAGGGCATTTGGGTTGGAGCAAACCAGCTTTACACCTGTACAAGGTATCAGAGCACTGGTTCACAAAGTGCCTTTTGTGTTTCTGTTGACATAAATTGAAGGACACCAGCCAAATTTCACTTGCAGTATGGGTCACTTTACAAGGCTCTCATAGAATAAAAGGTGACATTAGTGTATCAAATCCCAAAATGAAGATAAAAGTACAAGGAACAGGACCAAACKATAAACCAACATTAAAAATAGACCTGTTGCATATTTACCTTTGTTTCCCAAGAGAAAGGAGCTGAGTGTTCATCTTGCCAAGTTATGTCCTGAAATAAAATTAAAGAATAACTCTAAGAATCAGAAAAGTAGCCCAATTTGTTCAGGAGTGTTATATACAGAGTRAATTATGTTATATTTCCAACAGTAWAACAACCACCACCACAGAACTAGCTAACAAGAGACAGCRCTACTCGAAGTATATTCAGGAGTGTATGTAGGACTGGCAGGAAACAAGTTCTCTGACACAAACATTACCARTTTGTACTGTACTTTAACCTGTAATATATATGAAGGCTCAACATGGTGTAAACCTCTAGCAGAATTTCTCTAMAAATAACTTTGAAATACATTTTATTTTCAGTTTTCTGTCACACACAGAGGGACAGAATTACCTAGAGTGACTCCTTCAGGAAATAACCTTCTAGTCCCTCCCCTGCCCAGACTGAGGGCCCGTGTGGGACTGGGCAGTCCCAGACGGCAGCTGCAGATCCACCCGAGCCACAGCTGGACCYGGCGAGTGCCTCATGATGCACTTTCACCACCGGTCTCAAACAAGCAAGCTGTGCTCTTCWGAGGACAAGCAATGCAAGGAGAAAAATCGCAATCCGGGTCTGGGAACGCACAGCCACATTTCACAAYTGATCAGCAGCTCCAGGAGAACGGTTTACTGACAGATGTGCACACATTTTTGCTGGGTGTTTTTTTTTTTTGTTGTTGTTTTTTGAGTTTTTTTTTAAATGATTACTGTATTTCATCTTTATTGCTAATGGAGAGCCATTACCAGTAACAGAAAGTTCCTGCAACTTTTAAAGAAAATATTTTTCTGCAAATAATCCCAATTTGAGAAATTTTAACAATCTTTATACATAGTATGCCCTCCAAAGACACGTGTAACTAACACCTAGAATGAAGAGGTTTAGAAAAAAAAAAAAATTATAAAAGTTGTGTGCTTGTTTATGGCTTGCAACAATAGTGACTGCATTTTCAGTTCTGTTCACGGGTAAAACCTGCTTGTACACACAGTGTTCATGCTGGCAGAGCTATGACATCGCTCTTGCCATCACCACAGATCAGGGCAGTCAGAGTGAGGAAGGGAAGGACAAAAGCCCAAAGTGATCATGGACAGGGAAGGAGWGGACAGGATAAAATGTGGAGTGTTTATTTCACACTCCCATGTCTAAAGTAAGTASAGAACTAGACTATGTTCTAAGCAAACTATGGTATAGGAGCCCTTCAAACTGCCATGATCACCCTTCTCTTCATATTTCTTATCCCTGCATAGAACCACATTTCTCCATGATACCTGACAGCATTCTCCTYGTCTGCCACCTCCTACTTTACTCCAATCTTCCCTCTCCCCCCACCTCCAAAGCCTATGAAATCAGTGAGAAGTACCTGGAATCAGCTCCTAAACATTAAAAGACACTAGTCTCAAACTATTGCTTATCTGTGAGGCAGCACACAGAGCTTTTAAGCAGCCAAGTCTGTGTTATACGAGAGCGAGCCCCACTCCTGTCTGGAGATATAAAATCAAGGGTTCATCTGCCTCRCTCTTCACTGGTCAAGATCTTAGTATGTAAGGTGAGCACTGACGAAAATACTTTTGAAAGCAAATGGAAAACCTGAGCTCTGCTGGAACACACAACCTGACCAAAASGGGATCTCGATAGGCAAGTGTAACACTAGGTTCTCCCATTGCTGGGAGATAGATACTCAGACCCGTTACTATTTAAGGCAAACAAAGCRAGTAAAGTCTGCCTTTTCCTTGCCATACTTGTTCTGCGGACTGCTTCCAACCATATGGGACTGTCCTATAACACAGGTGGGATATCCTACAGCATGTGCGCTCTCGAATTATTTCAGGCCCATTTTAGGGCTGCATCCTTTGCATCTAAGACCCATGAAATTTGCACCCTATTTCTGAAGCATCCACGACGGGGATGACAGCCGAGGAGGGAGCAGATCCTCCAGGGAGCCCGGCTGCCCCGTGAGCCCYCTCAAGCTCGAGGCAGGACCGCAGTCCTCCCATGCACACGGGGTCTGGACGAACGGGCACCCAACCAGCCGCAGCAGAACGGAGCCCAGCGGACAGGGCAGCGCTCCTGTGCGGCTCCAGGGCTCCGGGCACGCTCGCGGCGTCACCGGCTGGTTTTGCCCAGGGAGTTTAAGGAGAGTTCTGACGTCTCGTCAGAAGGYGCTAGGTGACTCATGCGCTACCTGCAGCCAGGACAGCTTCTCTCTGCTCACAAGGAGCCCTTGCTGGAGAGCGGGGRAAAAAAGTGGTGCCAGTAATAAATKGKGACAGACAACACGTCAGCTAACTGCACAGGTACGGTTAGCTTAAACAAGCACCATCAGCTACGGTGCTGCAGCGRAAAACAAGAGAATACCTTGCACTGGTGACAAGCAGGCCATCCTGTAAGTRCAAATATTCCTTGCAGATTAAAGKGCCGTGATGCAGATCCATTTGCAGGTGCCATTTTCCTGCACTTGATATTAACTATGGACAGCATTGGGAGCAAACACCTCTTCACCTAAAATTCTGTGTACCTTCTTAACCCAGCAAGGACCCTGCTGATGAAAGGCTGCCTGAAGAGGAACTGGGAAGCACCATGTGGAAGACACGGTGAAGGTCTGAGCGATCCATACACCAAAAGAGATCATCTTCTACAGAACAGAGCTAGTTAACTTTCCACTCAGTAGAATTCAACTTGTTGGTATATAATCTCAATATCCATCTTTGGTAAACAAAATGGTCCTAAACCAAACTAACAATAATAAAAAAAAGTAGTAGGCATTTACTGAATAAGAGCAGYTCCCTGAAAGAGAAGCAGCACAGATTTTTCTTCTGAAAAGCATGATTCATCATCTTGCAGGAAATGGGCCACAGGAGGCCTCAGAGACAGGAGTCGTGATGCACCTTGCTCAGGTTCAGATGCAGAGGCTCTAGCAGGGTTCAGGGAGACAGAGCTGCCGACAGAGCGCGCCTGCCACTACTGGAAGTTTATCTGAAGCTAAAAGCAAGCAGATAATTACAAGGTTCTGCCACTGTCAGGGAAGGGAAGTTGGAGGGCACCAAACAGCCCTTCTTCCACACAAACTGCTTAACATTAAGTTACATGGCGCTGTTGTTAACAAAACAAAAAAAGGTTTAGTTATGTGGCATTCAGCACCTTGAGCTGCTCGGCATCTCTCAAACACTTAATACCTCTGAAAAAAATGGAGAGAGAAAAAGAAAAAAAAGGGCAAAACAAGAAGAATTAGACCTTAATTCTGTGCATGTTTCAGATATCTGGACTGAGAAGGATGGTAGTGAGAAAAGACAGTGAATTCATTGTGAGATAAATATCTAAATTATCTTCTTTTGAACTAAGTGAGAAGAATCCAAGGGCTTCAACTGGCATCAGATCAAACACTAAACACCAGTGAACTATTAYAGAGATGAAAAAGATGGTTGCTTCTCACATGCTGCTGTTTTTCTATCTACCCTCCTTAAAGATGGCTCATATTGTATAGTGTATTTAAAAAAGCAACCCATTTAYGTTACATTTGTATTCTATTTCCAGATTTCTCTCTGCTCAGTTAACCTCATTTTATATACCTGTGAGTGTTAGGCTGAAAAGCAGAAATATTGGCTAATGAAGGCTTGTTGGGAAAGAGAACGAGCATCCTGAAAGCTGCAGCCTGCCGAGACCCCTCGGCCGAGACTGTCTATAGACACATGCAGCGACGCTGAGGCAAGAGGCTCGTGCTGCTAGGACAACCTGCAGACAAGAAGCCATCTAATCTCCTGCAAACTAAATTTCACGTGGGGGTTAGCACTTAGCTTAAATGACTCTACTAGGCTGGAGGAGATTAAAATACATACGTGGCCTAGACCACATGGCATGAAAACAGACCAAGATAAGAGAGATGTTTGCTTGCCCTAGGAGCAGGTGTCAGAGTAGCAAGGTCTAAACCCTCGGCAAGGGGAGGAACTACTACTACCCCTTAAGGTAATTTAGTCTCAAATCTGTCTCAACTGAAACGTGTTATCTGCCATCGCAAGGCTAATGATGGAYACCTCGCTGCCTGGCTTTAGTAGTTACATGCATACTAACCATGGGAGCATGGTGGACACAGTGTTTTGTGTCCCACCATTTCTGTGCTTTGTGATACAAAACCACCGCTCAGGGACTCAGAGCGCTTGATTCCTGTGCTCCTCTTTCATAAAACTTTGCAGCTTCTTAAAACCCCCTCAGTTCTTTGCGTTACTTTTTGCTCTGCCATCTCAGTGTCAAGTGCAGATCTTGTTCAGCCCTGAAGCCTTCCCTACGACCTGCACGACTATTCTCTGCTTACATAGCTTCAACTATTAACTTAGCCAGTGGCAATGCTGCAATGTGCACGAGATAACCCAATGAGAGGCACAGGGGCACTCAGTTAACTCCAGGGATTTGCAGAGAAGCACGTGTTGTGCTGCAGACATTGTAGGCCTGCAAAACAGCTGAATCATGAAACAAATCTGGACAACTTTAGGGGCCACAAAAGGCTTATCTATTTTTGTCACMACCCTCTAGCACAGATTACATACTGAAAAATGCTTTGAAAACATTACAGATGCTCACRCTTCAGGAATTTAGTCTTGGGTTTAAAATTTAAGAACCAATCTGCAGTTAGCCTGTTGTATGAGAAAGGGAGAAGGAAGGAAGAGGGACACAACTGCCTGTAGATACAAGCCCAATAATACATCCTCTCTGCAACCTACTGAAAGTGGTCTTGTGAATGGGAGTGCAACTGAGATGACAAGAGTCCCTGCCTGAAATCAACATTTTCAATATTCATCCTCATTCTGCCCTCTTCCAAGTCTCCCAGAGTACACGAGGAATAAGAGATTAACTGTCAGGCCTACGCAAGCAGAGCTGGATGACCATGGATTTAGTGCTAGGGGAGACAGGAGGTGAGCAACACTTCTACTGCTGGAAAGGGGGAGCTTCTGGAGCAGCCAGCAAGAACACCGTCCGAGCAGCACGCTGCAGAGGCTGCAGGTGCTGGTTTGTGCCACACGGCCTACGCCACTTCCTTGGCTCGTGATACCCTACGCCAAGATGAACGACGGCAGCCACGACCAGCGTAACTGCCCTGGGGGACTGCGGCACGTGCAGCAGCCACAAAGCGTGACCGCCAGCAAAGGGTTACCCAAGCCTCGAAGGGATCTGGCACTCAACACGGACGCAGAGAACCTCCTTTACATGCCAGCTCCTTTGAGAAATCCTAGATGACGAATTAACCAACACAAAACATGCCAGGTAGACTAATAAAAACTAAGATCACTGATGGTGATACTGAATTCAAGCCCTGGCTCTGGGCACTCCAGCAAGGTCATGCAGAAAYGCTGACGAGGGAGTGCTCCAACGTGCCTGGCTGGGCTCTCTCGCTCTGGGCTTTACTCAGCACTACCTAAAAGYACTGCTGTAATCTTTTGKGAGGAAAAMAMGAAGGAAAAAAGAGCTGTAGTATCTGTTGCTTCATAAAAGACAACAGAACTGTCAGCTGGATCTGTAACCAACTAGTGCATAGAAGCAAGTGTCTTCTCCTCGTACACAGGAGACGGGGACTACTTAGATAAAGCTGTACAGGAGAARCATTTCATTTATTTCTACCAAAAGCAGAAAGTAATATGTAGTAAGCTAATGAAATCACATAAGATGAGAATTAGATTCTTTATATAAAATGCCTCCTGCTAGAAACATTTGCCTGTACCCCACAAAACAAACTTGCTGCAGTATCTTGGCTCTGGTAAGATAAGGGAGCTTGTAAAACCATTTCTCCAGTTCTGGAATTCAGCCAAAATATGCTGATGAACTAACTTGGGGCAAATTTTTTAATGACTAAACATGCTCAGGCCACCAAAAGTCATTGCTAAGTCCTTATCCTCACACGYGGGGTTTTCTTGCAGGACTGCTGTGAAAACAAATGATAGCTTGCACTGAAGGAGGTATGTGGCATTTCAAATTAATTTAAAAAGTGTTGTGATCATATGTCATCATATCACACAGGAAGTTATTTTCCTACCTGCATAAGACATAGCTTGGGTACATTACAAGAGCTGCAGAAGGAAGATTGTGAATTTAGAGATAGACTGATACATCTTCTTTAGAATGAAATATCTTCTTTTTAATTAAAAGGGTTTTAAGTTTTTAGGTACCAAAGTTCTTAACTCCTGTTGAAGAACCAATGTTAGAAGAAAACTTAAGAGATTTTATTTTCTTTTAGAGCTAGCAGAGCTAAAATTGCAGTGTAGGTAAGGGGGTGTGTCAAAATGTGTGAACATGCAGTTCAGAGTTTTTGCGGAATTCTCAGAAACAGAGGAATGGGAAAGAGAGAGCAGAAATTCCTTCCCCTTGTGCCTGCCAGTGAAGCAAGAGAAACAACAGGGCAGAGCGCGGGCAGGCGGGAGCAGCGGGGCGCTCCCCGGCCCGGTCCACGCAGACGTGCAGCGGCACCGCTGCGGAAGCGGGAGGCGGCCGGTAACACGGCTCTGCGGACAGGGCGCTTCCGAGCCTCGAAAGCCGAGCCTCAACGGCAAGGGACCGGCCCCAGCGGCTCTGTAACAGTAGTAGAGAARGAGCAATTAGCGAGCCAGGGCAAACGTCCAAGAACCAGGTTAAACGCCAGAAAAGGAGGTGGGAGGGGGAAGGAAGCTTTCAGATGAGGAGCCAGGAAAAGCTCCGAGGCTCAACAGAGCAGCTGGAAGAAGTAAAGGGGAACTGGAGGGTGCCAAAAAGAGCTGAGCTGCCCCCCTCCCTTTTTTTTTTTTCTTTTCGGAATATAGTTTATATTAACTTCAGCCTGGAAGCTGAGTCAGTTGAGGCAGATGCTTCTAAAATTAAACGCTCTACATCAAGCCCTTTGATGAACCATGGTTTCTTTGGTTAATGGTTACACCAAGGCTAAATGCAACATGATTTGTAGCRCAGCTGCCTTTAGGGAAAACGAGGGGGAAAGACAGACCTGCCAAATTTCAGACGGGCTGTCTCGCTGTAGTTTTGTCAAGCAGGAAATGGCTTTTTCCATATGGTGGAGCACAACAAATCTGTAACACGMTCTCTTTCCTTCTGGGTCCCTATAATTCAAAGCAGAGCGCACAGCAGAGCTCCTGAGGACACTGGGCATATTCACTATCCGCAGCCTGCAGCCCAAGCCCTTCGACGGGAGGGCAGGTTCCCTTTGGAAGGCTGCTTGTGCAACCAAGCGCGCTCACTGCTTCTTCCCATACCTTCCCCCCACCMATAACTGTGGGCTACGACCACCAAAAGCTCATCCACAACTTCTGTCATCGCTCGGCGTGACCAGTTCTGCAGCCCACGGGCTCCACGCTGTCCCGCTCGYCCAGCACACGAGGCACAAGCGAGAGCCTGAGCAGCAATAAGGCTGCTGAGTGGGTGCGTGCTGCAGGCACCCCTTGCAAGGCCCCCCGGCGCGGAGGCGAACGCCGCCGCTGCCCAGCCCGGGCCACGTGCCGACGCGGAGGAGCTCTCCCTGGCAGTCACCACCTAAATCAACTAGTCATGGGTCGCCTCAAGAGGTTCCGTGCACGCAGCGATAGATATCAGATCTGTAATCAAGCGAAGAGTTACCAAAAAAAATATAAAAAAAGGGGCAAGGAGTAGGACACGGAGTAKGACACACAGCATCTGAACAGAGCAGTGTCGCTTCTTATTTGCCAACACTAGTTAGTTTGTGTAATTCAAGGGATGCAGCTGAATAACACGAGTGATTTCCAGTCACGGAACTCTTGTACCTATGTTTTCCTGAAACTACTGTCAAACTTTGCCACTGAGTAGAAAAAACCTCAGAAGCTTCAAAACCCATACTTCTTGCCATCTACTTTCCCCACACCCTTGTTTTTCCTGGCATGTAACGTGGAAAAGGCAGATTTTTTWAAAAAAGGTGTCAAAAAATATCAAGAGCTGGAATGTTTTCAGGGTTTTATTTTTAACTGCCTCCAAACCTGCGAGCAAGAGGAASAGATCTGATTCAGTGCAAACACTGCCTGGACTCCATTTTCCAGTRCCGGATTGTTCCGAGAGCCAGCCACGCTAACAGCCCGAACCACCCATCGGGAGCACTTTCAGGAGGGACCGAGAGGGGCCAGCTGTGAAAGTCTCTTCAATAATAAATCAATAGCAGCAATAACAAACACCCCTTTCCAAACCAGCGCTGCTCCTCCCAGGCAAACCCTCCGGCTCGCCTCCATCCCGCTGCCGCCGCCGACCCTCCCGCTGGGGCGGCCGCATGCCGCCTCCCCGCGCGCAGGGCCGGGAGGGCCGCGAGCAGGCGGAGGGCTGCGGGGCCGCGCCGGGCGGCTCCCCCGCGCCCCGCCGGCACCGCGCCGCGCCGCGCCGGTACCTCGTCGCCGAAGCGCACCACCTTCTGGCCCGTGTCGAGGCGCAGGCTGGCGCCGGCGGCGGGCGGCGCGGCGGGCCGGGCGGCGCCGCGGTGCGCCGCGTAGCGCGCCTGGACGTGCGGCTCCACGAGGCACTTGTCGATGATCTCGTCCTGCTGCCGCGGCGGCAGCCGCTCCCACTCGGGCCCGTAGCGCTCGCGGATGCGCTCCTTCTCCGCCATGATCTTGCGCGCCATGGGGCTCAGCGAGGAGAAGTAGCTGAAGCGCTTGCGCTCGCGCTCGTCCAGCGGCCGGTTGCCGTTCATGACGGCCGTGCGGGAGGCGGCGATGGCCGCCGCCATGGAGGCCATGGCCACCGCGGCCCCGCACCGAGCCGGGCCGGGCGCGCTCGCTCGCTGGGCGGCAGCGGGAACCGCCTCCTCCGCCGCCGCCTCCCTTCTCCCCCGCTCCGCTCCGGCAAAC
>PTEX01000050.1:2700167-2742994 GCA_003342815.1 Eudromia elegans | reverse complement strand
CGCCCCGCAGCGCGGCCGGCCCCGGGGGAAGCGGCGGGGGGCGGCCCCGGGCAGCCGCGCTGAGCGGGCGGCGCTCCCGTTCCCACGTCGTCCCCGCCGCGGCCCCGGGAAGGGACTTGGCCGGAGGGATTGGGGCTTCCTGGCCCTTAAACAGCTCGCACTCATTTGTGCGCGCAGGCGGAGGTCCGGCGTGGGACCGGCCGTGTTGTCCCACCGCACGGAGCAGTGAGTCACCCAAGGGCATCTGGGCTCCTTGGGTAAACGAGCGTTGTGTCCCGCACGGAGCAGCCCGGCTGTTACGGATCAGTTACGCCGTTGAAGTGAGGTCAAGCGGCGGGTTTTGGCGCTGGGGAAGCTCCCCTAGCCCTGCGCGAGCGCWGCCTCCACGGGCCGAAGTGACTCTGTTGCCTCCAGCGGGTGGGCAGCCAGGGGGAGAGGCTCCTCCATCCAGATGCTCAGTGAACTAAGAGGAGGGTGGGAGGGGAGGAGATGGGAGGAAGGCAGAGGCCCTAGGACTGTGATAGAAGGGCACCGCCCTGGTACGTCTACTGCTGTCCTTGTACTCTGGGAAAACCCAGGCACTGTGAAATTCTGATTTGCGGTCTGAACTTCTGCACGTCACTGACCTCTTCCACGGGTGGGACAGGACTTCTTGCTACCGCACTGTACAATTCTGCTCCCACRTTTATAAGTTATACTTTTAAGAAGCTGGTTTTCAAACACGATGTTGACAAGAGTGGAATACATTGCTCAACCCTTCCAAGTCTTTGAATCTTTTAGTTACCAGCCCAGTAGGGTTGGCTTTAACCATAACTCTTTTCTCTGCTACARATACTATTTTTTTTCCCATACTAACGTATTTAGGGAAGATCAGCCTTGTCCCCAGTACCTCGTCCATCCTATTGGCCCTCTTCTGCACTTGTTGCTGTCTGAATTAGTTATTCTTGAACACAGTGGCTAAAGCTGCATATCCAGAATACACCAGGACTGCAAAGGAYGTCCCACCGGTGCCAAATAACACCTTGGAGGTATTCCTGGCTAGGAATATCTTTCCTGGTGTGTGCTGAGGCTGCCTGTGCCCTTTCCACAGCCTCATGACTGTGAGGAATTTTTAGATGTGCTCAGGATCAGAACTTATTAYTTGAAAATTACAAAGGACTTCCTATTGATTGCAAAACCATTTGAGGACCTTTCAGATGCTGAGTTCTCCCTACCTACTATTCTGAGCCTCATTTTATTAGCGCCGCCTCCATATTTCGCATTACTTGGAAAATATCTTGCTCTCTTTTCCTGTATTAAGTCCTAACTTTGTGCACAACATTTAACGTTTTGCTCATCTCCAGAAAGATCCTCCAGGCTCAGAAGCTTTGCTTCCTCACATGAATGCACAGGGGCTCGCTCTTCCTACTCTCTTCACCATAGACAGACAAGTACCTCAAGGAGATTTTGCAAGGCTGAATCTATTTTGCCTTTTGTCCTGAACAGCTTCATAGAAGGGGTTGTTTTTTTCAAAACAAAGACTCACAAATATTGAAGTTCAGCCTAGCAGTTCTTCATTAACTTAATTTTTTCCACTTGGCTTTCTCTAATGTTATTTCTAATATCTAAATGGCTGGTGCTGCTATACATTGGTGTTCCTGTTTGAAAGCTCAAATGATATCCAGTTGTCTAAGCTGACATAGAAGAAGATRGAAATGATGATATTTAGATTTCTCCCTTCTTAGGAGGTAATTACAATTCTCTCAGTCGTGCCATCCCAGCCCGCTTACATAATCCTGTTCTGTTTGTTAAACTTGTTTGAGAGTATTCAACTTGAGCTGACTTTCCTCCTTAGTCATTTGCATCACGCCCAGAGAAACAAGTCTTTGGAAGCCGCACACACACACTCACAGAGACGCAACACACACTGCACTGACACGCCTTTCATCTCCCATTAATATCACCGTTTACCTGGCAGCAGGGGGATGGGTAAGAAGTCACTCACAGGATTAAGATAAATGAGAAAAAAAACCTAAACAGATGCATGTGGCTGGTTTCTCCAGGGAATTTTCCTATTACTCACCCTCACTTTTCCACTCCCTTTGCTAGGGCCCTAAACCAAGAAGTATTTTCTCGTATTTTATAGTTCCCCCCACTGCTTGATGAGTACCAATGTGCAATTCCCCTTTCTCCACAAGCATGGGAAAACAAGTACAGGCTAAGGTGAAAGAGACCGTACAAGAGATTTTAGTACAATCAAGTAACTATGGAATTAGGAATCACTTCTTGGCTACTATATCTGTTCCTTCATTAGGCAGAATAATGATTAATTATGAAGTTTTTTGACTCCAAGTCAAAGACAAAACAGAAGTATTACACTTGCAATAGAGTTGAAAAGGTACTTAAACAAAAGGATGGTGGTAATACAGCTCTTTTAATGGAAATTCACAAATCTACCCTCATACTTGGTAAGAAATACTTACTTTAGCCCTTTACATAAATTCTAGTCAAGAAAGTTTCAGTATTGGCCAGCCAGGTCAAATTTGCTGATGCTCTTTTTTAATTAATCAGTCTTGGGGACACATTGAAAATCTGCTTCCATTTTATTTTCCTGCTGATTTTATTTAGTTTCTCAAACATATACCAGTCTTTCAAAATGCTGATCAGTATTACAAATCGGTACACATTAATGACCTATAACTGGGATTCCAACTAGGTATTTCTCCATCTATTTATTTCCTCTGGATTTCCTTGCATGTAGATGTTTGGACACTCATTATGTATTTTCTGCTCACTTACTTAATAACTTCCTTAAAAATGAAGGAAAGCAGAGAAAATGGGCTTCAGGAAAAAGATGCTCAGATGCACAGTAAATAAAAAAATAAATAAAAGATGAACAATATTTGATTTCTGTGAAACAACAGTTGGTTTCTGCAGTTCAAGATATTGCACATCTGAGCGTTTTTACCACTCCCTTGGTCTGGGAATTGGGTCAGTGTTTTCTAATTAAATCTAACCATGTTATCATTGTAGMTCTAGGACAGTCTATGCAAATCTTGATGTATATTCGAGATGTACCCTCAGACATAACAGTCGGAAATAAAACAAATAAAACAAACCCAGCTCTAGTACAAAATCTGTTTTCTCCTTGTTTCCCCTTCCTTCATGCAGCATTGCCTCTGTACTTACAAGTCTACTAATAGTAAACTTAAGTTATCAGGGTAACAGGTTGATGCTCTAACAGCACTTGTTCTTAGGCAGAGGCAGTGACCCCCCAGACAGTCCAGCCTGTTTCCGTGAAGGATGGCAGAAGGCTGAAGGAGTTAAGTGGTGTGGGACTGCACATTTTCCTTACTCTCATATTTTCAGTATATAATCTTTGAATATACTGAGAAAGAGGTTCTTACAGTTATAAACGCATCATTATTTTAGTTCAAGTCAAGCGCAAACATTTGAAGCGAGTCTCCTCATTTTCTCACTTAGTGCATTTGATTTACATTGCAGAGAAGTCTCCGAATGCTTTGTTTCTTCCCCAAAGTCTGCACTGGAAAACACATCGCTAAAATGAACTCCAAATGCTAACAAGCAGCCGGCTCACAGACCTGATGTGAAGGCAGGAGACAGTAAAACCCCTGCAAYGCTTACGGTGCACAAACTCATGTGTTCGCAATGAGACGCACCGTTTGGYGATGGAGACATTAGTAAACATCCACTTTCCACATCTCCTTTCCTACCTCTAGGAGAAACATTTAACATGGCAACATTGCGGTGTCTGGCTACACATGGTTGTCCTATTTTGTCAGCGACCCAGTTAACTGAATAAAGGCACCGAGGAAACATTTGCCTCACCCTTCTGCTACAGCTTATGTTTCTGAAATCACTTATCCTGACAAAGGGCTACAAAGTCACACAGCTCAAATTAAAAGGAACATAATTCAGTGAGAACTTACCAGAAGTAATACCATCATTGTATATCGCAACGTGAGCCACAGCTTGTGGTCCTGTCCCTGTTCTCGGAACTGACCCAGCGCTGCCCTGCAGGAAGCCAGTCCCTTCCAACAAAAGCAGCCCCACGACCCCGGGCTAGCTCTCCCATACATTCTCACTCCTTTGCTACCTTCTGCCAAAGAGGAACAGGAATGGGTATTTGCAAAGAGAGACTAACGTAAAATAGCTGCATTTCTAAACATTTATTCACCAAGCTAATTCTGGATATGTCTTTTTTTTTTTCCCCTCCAAAGTATGTTTTCCTGAAAACACTTCTTTAAGCTGATGGCAGTTCCTTCACTGGATTGCATTACAAGGAATGCCTGTGCATTTACCAATTACTCTCAGATGCATGCTTCAGGAAGTTTTCCAGAGCCTTTAGAGGGAAAATATATATATTTTATATATATATATWTWTTTTTTTTCAAAGCACACTAACTTAAAAAAAATACTGCAGTATGTCCAGAACAAAACTAAAATAGAAATTTCTTACTGCTCTTCAATTTGGTCTCTGAGTATTTCCTATCAGGATAAGCCCAGATATAAAAAAGTTAACTGTTACTTTTTTTCTCCTTTGTAATATTGCTAGTCACACAGAAAGAGTCCAATTTTTGGTAAGCACTCTATTACCAAAAAACAAACAACCTCTTCCGCAAAAAGCTCATAAAAGTAAACCCAAGTTTGTCTGTAATTTTCCCCTTCAAATAATTGATGAAGCAACAAGACTTGGTTTTTTTTATTGATATAAATTACACAACAATTATAGTTTTTTTAAAACAATGAGACGAGTCTGTATTCAGTACTTCAATCATTGTCCTCAGTGTTGGAAATGTCTCTGATATTAATGGCAGAGTCTTGTAAGATGGAGAAATACTGAAAAAAGAAAAAAGGAAAGAAAATTAATGAGCTTTTCCTGAATTTAATGAATTACCAGGAAGTTAACATGTGGACTTATATTTTTGTTCTTCCCTTTCTCCTATAAATTTGGAAAATGAATTCAAGAATCTGTTGCCCATTTGCTTTTGCTTCTCACTAATTCAGGACATGCTGTATGTATACAGAATGAAAATGATCACCATATACAAAAAAGCCTTCTGAAACAGCAGGAATTAAAAGCAGAATTTTATTGATTTAAGTCTTCAAGTCTTAGTTACGTTCCCACTATTATCCCTACACTGCTGACGAATTAGTAAGGTTAATTACCTTTATATGATTACTTCAAGTCCTTCATAGTCCTTCAATAGATACTTTCCCTCAATCTCATGCAAAGCCTGTTCTCCTAATTCCTGACCCATTACAGACCTCTCTATTGAGCCAGTAAAAGTACTGGTGGAACTGCACTATGAAATGGTCCACATCAAAAACAAATTTTGTCTTTGATATGGTTATTTTTAAATTCAGATCTGGTTTGCTATGGGATCCTGTAAACAGGATTCAATAGTGCAATTGAGAGAGTCAGAAAGACGTAAGAAAGATTGAAATGGCTTAAATGGACTTTAATCCGAAGATAAAGCTTGGTCTGTCATAGTAAAGATGTGTCAAAATTTATTTTTGATACACCCACAGAGGATTAAGAAAGAGGTTAAGCAAGTAAATTGGGAAATGTATGTTTAAAAAAAAATGTGGGAACCATAAACATTTTATATTTCCAAGACAACCAAATCATAATATTTGTGCAGACTACTTTTACTAAAAATCCTCTACTGCAGAAGCAGCATCAACTACACGTTCCTACGGTGTAGCTTAAATATGTCCCCACTTAATAATAGCTGAATATGATTGCGTTTACTTGTAGAATTTTAATCTGAGCCTGAACTAGATGCACCTGGGTCATCTTAACAATGTTATTTATTTTAAATGAGGTAAACACTCCAGCGAGATCAACGGCCACAGAAATAAGTTAAACTGCAATCAGCAGTTTAAATCAGCAATATGCTTATTTAGTACTGACAGCAACTGTACAAACTGTCAGTAACATCACAGGATGCCTTGGGTTGCAAGGGACCTTGGAAAGTCCATAATCTGACAATCTGTTCAAAGAACGGTCAGTTATAAGGTAGGACCAGGTTGCTTAGGGCTTTAATCCTGCTGGGTCTTGGAAACCTTCTGGAAAGAGACTGCTGCTCCAAGCAACCCACCCCACTGCCTCCAGGAGAGGAAGTTGTCCCCAGCCTAAACCTCTCTGTCCTGTTCCAACTTACACACATTGTTTCTCATCATCCCTCTGGGCATCCCTGAGAAGAGCCTGGCTCTACTTTCTCAATACTCCTCCACAGGCACTGGAAGGCTGCTGTTGGGCCCCCACAAAGCACTTCTCCAGGCTCAACAAGCCAGATTCCCTCCTGATAAGGCAAGTTCTCCAGCCCCCTGACCATCCTGGTGGCCCTTTGCAGAATTTATCTGTTATCATTTCATTTCCTGCAGTGGCAGTCCCCAAACTGGGTGAAGTGTTCTAGGTGTGGTCTCAACAGCGTGGAGCAGAGGAGGATGGTCACCTCCCACAGTGAATGGGGGTGCTGCTGGGCACCCCGGCTGCCAGGGCTCACTGCCACCTTAGCTCCACTTGCTGTTTACCAGGGCCCCCTGGTCCTTTGCTGCCCAGCTGCTTTCCARCTCCTCAGTCCCCAGTCTGTACTATCGCACAGGATTCTTCCTGCTAAGGTACAGGACTTTGCATTTGCACTTTTTGAATTTTGTAAGGCTCTGGCTGATCTTTCCTCCAGCCTGCTTAGGTTCTCCAAATGACAGTACTCTCAAGAGTAACAATTGCTCTCCACAACTTGTTACCTGCAGACTTCAAGAGCAAGGACTCCTTTGCCTCCTCCAGGTTACTGATAAAGATGCTGGAGAAGACTGGTCCTAGGACAGACCCCTGGAGTGCTCCAGTTGTTAATGGCATCCAGATAGAGTGTTACCCATTAACCATTACACCCATTTTTTTTTTTTTTTAACCAATCTAGTTGTCCATTCATTTAGACCAAGATCTCCTACCCTGCTACATAAAAATTGTGGAAGAGTGTCAAATGCCTTGCTAAAGGTGAGGTGAACAGCATCCACTGCTCACCCCCATTTACAAATCCAGTAGTTTTAACCACAGGTTGGACAGGCATGATTTAACCTTGGTAGATCCATGCTGGCTGTGCCGAACCACCTTCTTTTTGTGCCTGTAAACTGGTTCTTGGAGGATGTATTTCATGATTTTCCCAGGGAGGAAAGCTTCAAAATTGTTATGAACTTTGAAAATACTTCAAATTAAAACAGAATTAAAGGATATGTGAGTTTAAAAGTATAGTTTGAAGCAAACACCCTTAGAATAAAAAGTGATTACAGTAAAGTTTCTCCCCGCTTTGTTCTATGAATCTTCAGATTTAATAACAGTAATACACAAATTTGATCATGGTGCTTAAAATACTGTTCTGTTGGATCACAAGTCAACTACTGTGTTTGTGAACTCAAATTTTGTCTCATTGATTCCTAAACAGTGTTGAAAACTTCAGTGGATAATTTACCAAAGTCACCATTCCCAAGGGTTTTTTTATTATTATAGATTTAAATTTGACACTAAAAAGGTCTTTTATATTTTACTCCTATTTAATTTTTACAACAAAAATGTTCCAAAGACCCAGTTGTTTCTGACAAGCAATGTAAAAATATGACTCATCTCAATTCTACTGCCTTATTTTTCCCTCCAGGAGCTTAACCACTTGTTTGAGCATAGTACCTTTTATTTCTCATAAGCCTAAGCTGGGCTGCCTGAGGATTTTTGGTAAACTCAGAGAGTTAATGCAGTGGTTGACATTTAGCCAAAGACCTGCATAAACGGCTCCAATAAACAAGCTCTCCAATGAGAATYTTTTGTCAGAAAAAAATTCCTTTGGCAGCCCCCTTCCAGCACCAGCCCAACTCTAGCTGTAGGCTACATTATTCTGTGGAGCTTTTGTAGGAATAAAGTTAAATAGTGCAAAATCCAGAAGGACCTCTGCTATATTGCCAATGGAGGAAGKACGTCTGATTTCATCAGAGTATTAGACCAAACACAGTCTGGACCAAGTTTGCTGAAATGTGAATGCAAAAACTGGGGGGAAGCTTTGTGGGATAAAAGAAACATCCCTAGATATAGCCGTGTGTGGAGTAGAAAACTATCACTGTTGGGAACAAGTTCTTGAAAAACCTAAATCTTACATTTTTAAGAACTGTCTGATGAGTGACAGCAGTACAATACGCCAATTCATTACGGGTTCAAAAACAAGTTGTACCTTTTCATTTACTGTTTAAGTGTCTAGTAGTATCATATAAAAGTACCTTTTTTTAAATAGAACATCAGAAGTGTATTTTAAAAAACTCCCCCACATCTTTTCTCAATCATTCTTAGGAAACAATTTACCTTTTYAGATTCATCCAGCTCCTTGCTATTTTGCTAAAAGCTTCAGACCCCGGTGCTGTCATTGCTTCAAAATCAACCAGCTGAAATGCAACAAAACATATTAAATGAGGTAAGTTTTATATTTTTTACTTTCAGAATCTTGAATATTCTTAACAGTTAAAACTGTATCATGCTTTCTGTGGTAAAATCTCTTTCTAAAAAAAAAATTCTTGACAAGACATTTATACTAAGTATTCAGTACAGGGCTGGAGACAGACAACACCTAAAACTGGGGTGTTTCTCATTGATTTTATAGCCTGTAGTCTGCAAAATGACAAAGCAGAGTATCACTGGAAGGGCACATCTACAATGAACGCTGAGCATCCCACGTTGCTTCTTTCCACACTGGATTTTTGGAGACATAGATAAGACATCTGGGCAATTTTGTATCTACAGCTCACAAGGTGTTTTCAATGAAACAATCCTTAGTCCAGGACAGTAGTTCATTAAAACTGAAGTGACTAAGTTGAAACACTTAAGGCTCAGTGAACTGAGTTCAAGCGTTCTGAGACAGCATTACCTCTGCTCCTGATGGGTAAAGAACAAACTCACAAACTGGTTTATGCACAGGCTAGTTYGTTCCTCAGCACCAAAGAAAGATGGTTGCAAGTACCCCATTACAGTGCCCTTAGATACTGGCAGACCTGCCAAGTGACATGAACAAGACACTCTAAAGCTGGACATCTTTGGCTTCAGAGCAGTCTGATAATGTAACCTCTCATAAGCTTGGGATTGGAAATCCCCTTCTAGTGAATCTGGCAAAAAAATCCCAGACAGCTTTATTCAATTGAAAAATGAACAAACAACCCAGCAATTTCTTCCAGATGGCAAAAAAATTCTTAAAAAAGTGTTCCAGTTCAGACACAGAAGTGTCTCTAAAGTTTCTTGCAAGTGAGAAATCTTGCTTTTAAGTAAACCCGTGAAGCTGTACATAAATCAGCCAGAAAAACACACTACCCTATTCAGGGTACATACCCTAAAATGAAGCATAAAACTTCACCAGATAAATAAGTCTTCCACTTCAGCTAGAACTCMTACAGAATCCTGAAGAGGTCAGCTTAGTGACCCATGGAAGAGAAAGTTTCTTTGCTATTAAGCACATGCACTCCACTSTTAAAAGCTATTAGGCTTGGGCTATTAGGCTCTTAAATAGCTATTAGTTCAGTATAATACTTGTTTAATCTAAGGGGTTTTTTTTGTTTTTCATGTCGTAAACCTCCTAAACTCATCATAGTGAAAGGACAAACTTCAGTGTTTTCAGATGTACTGCTGSAACAGAAGGRAAAGTCACTCTCTTTAGTTATGCATGCAAGATGTTTTCTTCAAAAACGCTGATTCTCATGAGAATTTTTTTGACCCTTTGAACAATGCATTAAACAGAGGAGCTCTTGCTCCCTGCATGCTGAATGGACAATACTAAGCTAACAAATCAATAGTTGAAACAAATTCACAATCAGTATATGACTGAATACATAAAGGAAATTCCCATCATAGAGCAAGGCAATATAATTTTGAATCCAGTGACTTAAAAACTAAGACTTCTTTTTCACTGAAGCAGGATATAGATGGGAAAGGAGAATTAAGAGAAGTTGCAACAGTATTCCAGATCATTTASAGGTTAACAAGTAGACGTATATTGAGAACAAAGAAAGAAAATTTCTGTTACACATCCAGAAGAGTCAGTAATTCTGCTCAAGTATTTTCAGARTGCTTTCACAGGAACCTGAAAAGAGCTACTCAGCACACTAGAATGGCTTCAGGGTTAGAGAGGTATAATTACTGTGGCAGACAAATAATATCCAAGTTAACCAGAGAGACTGCAGATCCCACCTCTAAATCTCACCTGCTGTCAGAACACATACGAAAACTTCAGAACTCTCTCAGGCTACAGGGCAGGGTAGATGGCTTGACATCTCTTGGGCAAGTCCCTAACCATTGTTAGAGCTTCCTTCCAGCATTTATGTATTACTGCCCTTACCAAGGCTGAGTCAATGTTTCGATACTTGCCTTTCCCTTAGGGATTTTTCCTGATATTTCTTTTCCACTCGCCATTAGTGCTCCCATTATCACTGAATAAGCTATCACACTAAAAAGGAAAATAGAGAAGTSTTTCCATAATACTATTTTACATACAGACAAATTGAAGCTACAGCACAGAAGATAAATAACAATATTTTGATACTTTCTTTAGAAGCAAAAATGAACATGAAATACTTRAAACTGGAGAGTGAAATCACTTTCATTCTCCAATACCATAGGAATTAATTTACAGTCCTATGGAGATGAACTACTGGAAAACAATGTTTCTGAAGGAATCAGAATCATAACTCTGGACTTGTGAGCTCTTAAAACTCCACCAAAATTAAAGACAAACCAAACCTTTGTTTTAAAGGACATTAACTACAACTACCATCCAGCAAAATTGATGAACTCTGCTGCAACAGAGCTAGAGRCAGTGCAGAGCAGAAAGTGAACTTTTTTACCCAGGAATTGTTCAAAATTTAACTATTTTTAATTTTGAAATTTATGTTCATTTTTGCATTCTGTAAGGTAAAACCAAGGCTTGATCATAGAACTGAAAATCTCATTTTTAAAACTAAATTGCGTTTAATAACAAGGTTAAAACTCTTAAGTGCTCTGTGGAATAGATATTCAGCATAGTCGTWGATGTAACCAGCTTGAATTAAATTGGAATTTCAATTAGAGAGTTGTGTAAGATATGGGGGATTTATTCTAAAATTTATTTTAGTGACCGTATAAGCTGTAATAAATTACTGAGTTAATATTTACTGTGTAGCATTCCTTATTAAACTAAATCATCCTAAAAAGTTATTTTAGTTAGGATACATATTTCAGCATTTTTTTTTGGTGAAATTACACTACTGTAATGTAATATGGACTAGAAACACATATACTACATTTTAAAAAATGACATTTTTCAGTCTGTGAGCTGAAGTCAATAAATACAAACTAATCCTTTTAAATATGCATCAGTAATGACAAGCCAGCTTTTCAAACAGCGCAAAGTCAGCCCCATTGCCACGGCAGCATCAAGTGAGACACTGCAGGGTAGACGATTCAATCCTGAAACAAAATTTGAGTYGTTTTTAGCTACTTAAAAATAAATAGTTAAGATCACGGAACGTAGAGGCATTTTACAGAAGGTTTTGAAGAACAGATGCATGATAAAAGAAAAACACTAACCTGGATCCTCTTGAAAGAGGCATTAAGTTATAGAAGTAATAAACTAACGATAGGATCAAGTTGCACACAGCATCTGCTTCCTAAGTTTTAAAAAAGAAGAAAACAAAGACAATTAATCACTTCTGGTTCAGACAGAAAAACACAAAACCATGTATAGCAATCCATAAAGAAAGGTCTTATAATACTATTTTTTCTAAAGAACCATTTCAAATGTGGAAAAAAAATCAAGCTGATAAACTGAAGTCCAATTAACAGATATTTAAGGAAATTATTCCATTATACATTTAACATTTAGGTGAACCTGTACTGTGGTAAAGGACAAAAACCATGGAAACAACAAGCTCAAATGAAGTCAGATCCACAATTATAGCTCTTTGCCATGGATCTGTGGTTTCATGCCGCTTCTCAYATCTGGCTACCATGAACCAAATCTGTACATAATCTTAAGCAACACTTGACAGGAAAATGAAGCAGTGATCATAGATTTACTGTAGTAAGCAAACAAAAAAAAAAGCATTTTCTATGTTGGAGCATTTTGTGRCACTGGAACTTCCTTTGCCTGGACTTTTGCTGCAGGAAAGCAAACTAGAGTAACGAGTTAAAACATTGCAACTTGCTTCAACTGTCATAATTAGGTTTAAACAAGYAGTCATTTTCATTACTTAAGATCTTCACTACTTAGAATTTGGTTTTGTTTTTTTTTTTAAGAAGCACTTGTTAAACATAATGTACAAAACACAGTAGAACTACATCTAGAAATTCATAATTTYTATTAAAATAATCTTACCCCCAGCTCTGCAGATAGAGCTAGTACTTTTCCTTTAGCTGTTAGATCCTTATATAGTGCATCTATTTCTGCATGATACAGCTGTGTTCTTTCTTCAGTTGTCTGAGTTTCTACTGAAAATAGTATGTTCCCCACTCTGTCAGGCAGATTAAACAAACAAACAAAGATTTTTTTTTCACAGAGCTTGGAACAATTGAACATCCAAGGTAAGCTATGATTTTACTACGTAACATGTCACATCACAATCTTTTCCTATCATTCTTCTTAAGAATGAGAATAAATGAATTGCATGGCCCTTCCATAGCAATCACAGAAATTAAAAACATYGTGTCATACTCTAAATTTTTCTGATACAGTAGGAAGAGACTGATGCCTGGTCACAGATGAAGTATTTCCATTTAACTTTATCTGACAAGCACTAGTGTTTCACTTCAAGTGTGGGTGTGGGGTGCACAGGTAAAGAGAAGATATTTTTAAATATTTTCTTGGTTTTGGCACTTTTGTATAGAACACACACTATAGTTTTGTTAAKATGTAAGCCACTAAAATGGAACTGTCTCCGTATAATAGTGTACTTAAAACTATGGATTGAAACAGATCCATTTAAGAAAAAAATGTCAAAAGAACAAAATTATACAGTTTTAACTGCACTAAGGAATCTTTCCAAGACAGTTGTGTCATATATTTTACATCATCTTACTATATTTAGACCTATCATTTAGAATGCCAAACTAAAAATTGAGAGAAAAGTTAACACGTTAGTTTGTAAACGCAGCTTCCACAAACTGAAAATGCACAAGTTGTGGGAAATTTTCCAATTTAAAAATCCCATAATGAAGCAGAGGCAAGCACTGTGTACTCAAACTTCCAGTTAGCAATTTAGAAGTGGCTTCTGAACTTCATGAAGAAGATGAAGAGCCGGCCTCCCTAAAGGGAGGCAACTATGAAGGGTCTGGCCCACAGTCCCCTGAACACACCTTCACAGCAGAATGTCACAGAGTAAGTTGGCAATAACAGATACAAGACACAGTTCAAAAAAAAAGAAAAAGAAAAGAAAAAAAACTGTGAAGTTGCAAAACCAAATAAAACAGACAGCCTTTTCCATTCCATTCAGGACTTCTAATGTCAATAGCACTCGAGGTCTCACAAGATATTTTAGTATGGATAAAATACTACAGGAGGAAAGTCTTTATAACCTACAGCAAATAACAAGGTCTCTCTTCACCTATATGCCCTGGTCTGGAGAATCACATCAACTGGGCCTGCTCCTTAAATATTACCCATATTCCTCTTTTCTTAAGGAAAACAATAGAAATGAGAATACCTCAGATAAACAAAAGACTTATGTATTTGCACAAATGCCAACAAGGAAACACAAAATCCACTTTATGCAAGCAGAAAATGGTGTTTCAAGAACAAATTAACATTACAGTCAACAATCATCATTACAGTCTTTCATGCATATATTGAAAATAGCAAACATACTTATCTCCTGTTATTGTAATTGTGAACCCATCATATTCCTTCCCTTGATCTTTGAGGCTGGGGACTTTAGTGTTCACAGTAAACCCGTCTCTCGTTTTACTGTTAAACTGCTTTCAAAACAAAAAAGAATGTAATATTAGAGAAGATGCACAGGGATAGAACTCTTAAGTCTCAAGTATTGAATGAGGGATACTGCAATTCTACTTTATATAGTGAAAACAAATCTGCATTTCTTGTGAAAAGCAACTGTATAAAGCAGTTCAAATTATATAACAATGATTTTTTCCAAAGTTGCATGTTGAAAGCAATCATTTGGTGTCGCAATGTAAATGCAAAAGCCTCAGTTTTAGAGCCTGTATTTTCTATTTATACTGACAAATAAATGCATTAGTTTAAACTGGATTCTAGAACATAGCTCCTAGYAACAAATTTCTTAACTGTAATCCAGGCTCAATTAATGTTTATCCTCCTCAAGAGGAAAGATACCACAACATTTTAAGAAATTTACAAAGCCGATTTAGTTAAGTGTAACATGTAGCCAAAGTGTAGCATGTATAAACCATGCAGAGCTGTATTTAAAATAAATGCAGAAGCCCAGCTTTTGACATACAATATTCCTCAACTATCCAAATAACCAAACTCTGTATTAGCCAGCATTCATATATGTAGGCACTATTAATGACTATTGTGCAATAGTTACAAGTAATTTATTCAACAGTAACACCTTGGATCATTAGTATTATTTTGAAACAAATTATGGTACATTAAACCAAAATAATCTGTGTGTTTTTCTAAAGAAACAAATTTAAAAGCCTTTACTGAGAAACAGCATTCCAGGTTGATACCATTTAGAATGAAACACAGGAAGCATAGAGATTCAAACTTTTTGAATTATGAAAATGAGGTAAAATACTTGTTGCTAGTTCTTAGAAATATTATTTCAAAATAAGATACATATAGTCTGCTAAGTTTATATATTTTCATCATCTTCTAGGCATAATCTGTATTTTCAGACTCACTAATAGCATTTTTTCTGGCCTACAATCCAACCGTAGTAGTACCATATTAGGTACTCTGCAGGGCCCTATTTATACATTCATGTGCCAGTAGGGAACACTTAATTGTCTTTCCAATACCAACATCTCGTATTTATTCTTCACAAGTTTTTATTTAGATCTTGTTGTCATCCACTTAGCTTCTTCCTCTTACAAAACAAAGATGAAGACAGGAATATAAAAAAGTATTCCCAAATCTACTAACTACTCTTTGAAAAGACACTTGTAACAGTTATTGAACCACCCCATGGAAACATTTACATGGTGCCTGAGCCACAGTTTCTGTGGGACAGTTACAGTGCACAGGTGGCTCAACAAGTTCAAGGCTGGTCTCAGCACAAGCTGCATACACTTGCAAAGACTTTTCCACTGCAATTAGGCAGCTTGGCCTTGGCATCTACATATGCAACTGCAATGCAGACAATATCCTATGGGAAAACAATGAGTTTGTCTCTGGTCAGAGTGACTACTCCTTCACAAATTCTGTTCTACTCTGAAGTAAATCCTGTTCAATTTTTACAAAATAAATACCATGTAACACCATTTTCACAAATACTTGTACACTTCCCACCCTAGATTAGCTGGCAGGCAGAGGGAGGAGCATGGGGAGACCTTTTATATAAACTCAGTTCAACTCTGATACTTAAACTGAGAGGACAAAATGGTACCTTATTTTGCAAGACACAAGGTCCAATGCATTTATACATTATATATCACCACAAAGCAGGAAAAAGCCCTCAGTTCTCAGCTCTGTTTCTCACTGTCTTCTTGAGTAGAATACACTGATTATAAGTCAATTAGAAGATCACAAGCCTTCCCGGCTGATAAGATGGGCTTCAAAGAACTATGTTCAATATTTTGTTTTCCCTTCTTTTCTTTTACCAAGTCACAATCAGACCAAGGCTTTCAAGTATATAACTCATGTCAGCATATATCTAAAGGAAGGTTACATCCTGCATATACAGATTTGAAATAACCTGAATGAGTGTTTCCAGTTACTCATATAAGACCATATTCTGAAAAACTAGATACCTGCCAGTACAGGTTTTATTATTTTCAGTATATTTTAAAGATTTTTTTTTCTTTAATTTACCTTCATTATGGGAAGAAGGTCTTCTACTTTATGTACCTTCTCCAGTGCTTCCCGAACCTCTAACAGTCCTTTTGGATTATTAGCACTGAAAAAAGACACAGAATTGTAACGATTGAACCCATCCAAGAAGTCTGGAAATCCATACAGCTTTAACCTAATTAACTATACTAATGACCAGTGGAATACATTATTGAAAGTTATTTAATTATTCCTTTTCAGAAAAGTGAGTTCTTGAATATTTAGCCCATGCTTCTCTATTACAACAAGAGAAATATTTTCTTTCTTTAAAAAGTAATTTCTTCCCATACCATTTCAGATATTTTTTTCAGCTTCAAACCTCAATTTTAGATTTTAAGTTTCTTTCTTGTTTGCTCTCAGCAAAACACTAAAGAACATTTGCATGAATATGTGTGGGCAGGGGATTGCTAAGGAAAGGTAAAAAAGGAATGGGGACAGCTTTAGAAACATTCATCTCAAAAGGCATGCATTTATGTAGCCTTAAAGATACATAAATATCACAGACTGTGGGGAAACCTAATGAACTAACTCCCTAATATGTACTAATGACTGCGGCCAGATTTTAAAAAGTAGTATTTGAACAACATAGCACAACTTGCTCTGGTTTAAGCTCAAACACTGCTGACTCAGTCTGGACAAGCTTTCTCTCAACAGAGAACAGAAATCTCAGTTACTACAAAGCTTATTAAACTTTCAGCAGGCACTGTAAATGTTTTAAATTTTAAGCAATTTCAACTGCTTTAAGGAGTTTCTGCACTTTATTCTTTTGATATTTAAGTAATACAATGAGATTGAATAACAGAGCTCAATACTCACAAAAGTTAGCTGGCCAAAGAAAAATTAGAGAAATTAAAAGCTAGGACATTATTTTAGCTTTTTATCAGAAGACTATTGTCATAAATTAGACTTAAAAGACATTTAACTCACTAAATACTGACTAAAGTTTGAAATTTAGATTACCTTTAGTCATATTCCTTCATTTAAGATTCTACAACTGTCTTCTGTCCCAGGCCAACATCTATCAATCCATTTAGGTAATAAGTAGTAAAGATTTTCTCCTCCTTAAAAATTACCTGTCAAATACCACAGTTTCAATATTCAGAGAAACTGTACTATGTTCTATCAGAAGGGAATCTAGTGTCTTCAAAAAGTGGACAGGAAAGGAAGGTTAACAGTATTGATACCCACTCATATTGGAACTATGGGTACAAATGCAGTAYCATTATTTATTTATAGGTATAAGGTAATTCACATAGTATTTTTTTTCTGATTACTTTATTTCTACTAAGAAATAAGAGAGTTCAGATGCTAAGAAAACCAGAGTTTAATAGAATTAAGAAATATCCTTCAACCTTTCTTGATCTGTATGTCAATAATATATAAAGTTCAAAATCAATGTTACTAGGGAGAAGGGGGAAAAAACAAAAAGAGTAATTTACCCATGATAAACAAGGATCCTATCTTTGATAAAATGAAGAATTTTCTCAAAATACTCCATGTACCTCATATTAATGACCTGCCCCCTACAAAGAAAAAAAAGAAATGTTTAAATCCCTGGTTTTCGACCTTAACAGCACACTTTAGAGCTAAAATAAAAAGATTAAAATCGGACAGAGTTTTTTTGCCAGAACTGGTGAACTCTCCAAACCCCATTTTGAATATAATTTCAAAAGAAGACTTACACAATCTGAGGTATCATTGGTACTGTTGTTCCCTGATAAATGATATTACACGGATATTTTCCCATTTTTTTAGTGTTCCCTTGTACAACGCAATATATCTATATGATAATCATATATATGTACCAGGAAACCATTTTCTTAGAGTTATGTACCCTAGAAGAAATTACAGAATAAAGAGGGAATTATCAATCCTCATACTGATTTCTTCGAGAACAAACCCTCTCCAGTTTATATATTTGCCAATATATGTGCTGATATATTCTGAGTCCAATTTTCTCTCTTCTCTTATGTCTCTATGCAAAGTAATTTTGCTTCCATGCTTAACAGTTATAAGTAATAACTGTTATACAAAAATGATAAAAGATATATTTTCCCTTGGAACAGTAAGGAAAAAAAAGTTGGTAAAATCCTGCTAGGATTATAACCACTCTGAAAGGGAAAATTACATACCATTATTGTACTTGAAGGAGTCCTTCTTCTTCTCCCAGTCTACAAAACAAGATTTTATAAAGCAAATGTTACTGTTTTCTGTTTGAGGAAGCAAAACCACTGTCAATCACAGGAAGGTGTATATATCTGGCTTTCACTCACTTTAAACAGCCAATTTGGACAGCTTAATTCTCTAATATCTTACTACATAGCCTCACACTGACAGAATCAGCCTTTAAAAAAACCAAACAAAATTAGACCATATACATATACACATACATATTTGCATATAGGAAAGGAAGGAGGAAAAGAGAAAGGAAGAAAACAAATTCCCATATATAATTTGCCCTTGTTGTACGTCCCATCATTTTCCATCTTAATTAAAACCAAACAAAAACACTGTACAACAGGCAGAAGTGTGTCAGAATAAGGCGGTGGATTTTCTTTCCTTCAGAGGCATCTTGGAAAAACAGATCCAAGCTAGGCCATCTTGAAGCAGTAGTACTGCTTTCATGTGCAGTTTAAAGCATTTTTCCCTCCCCAATCTCCTTCTAGTGGCTTCCATCCCTCACTTTTGCCAAAGGAGCTGTGCCCATACATGCTACAACAAGACTACAAAAGGTTGCATGCAATAGAGGACACTGAATCAGCACAACTAAAGAAGTTATAGGAARTACCTGGAATTGCTGCAGTTGTGCTTACAAGGCACTTCCAAGAGATAGCACAACTTCCTTAGTCTATATGTCAAAATATTCTACTAGTATTTAAGTTGCTGCCAGTAGAACCAGTAACAAATGAGTAGGAAACTGAAAACTATCTACTCCTTTTCATACTCAGTCTCATCAGGGAACCTAGCACTTTATGCTTCCTACCCTACTGCTACTTTTACATCTATTGTTTTGACTGAGCATCTTATATTTTTGGTATATTTAATAATCTTGGAGAGTTGCCATTTGTCAGCCTGAATAATCTACTATTATATTTGGTTTCCACGTAGAAAAACTACAGAAAGAATTCCGTCTTAGCCTGACAGTACAAGAATAATGTTCAAATTATAAGCTGAACACACAGGAACATATGTCTTCCTGAAACGACAGCCCATAGATAAGATTATTTTATGGTGTTTAAACAAAAAGATGTTAGCTTTGTGGCTTATTATTCATTTCAATTAGCAGCTATTTTACAGTTGATTAAGGTAATAAAAAAAGGGGAGGATACAATCTGYATAACCCAGCAGAACTAAATTCTCWTTTAGAAATCACATGCATGCTTCAAAAGTAAAATTTTTAATTTAACTATTAGCCCTTATATTCATTCCTTTTAGCCCTTGGCTGATCCTGGTAAAACAATCCACAGAGAATCCAGTAGCAGACAAATACACAAAAATGAGCTATGAAAATAGCTATTACTCCAGATGCAAAAATGGTCAACCAGGTATAGGTTCCCAGGATGAAAAAGGATGCATTGAACATCCATAGCTAATGTATGATCAGTTCCCCCGGTGAGGGCATTTAGGTTGCTAAAAATCTACGAAAAATCCTTCCATAAAAGCCCTAAATAAGTAACTCACTMCCCCTTTGGATATCTTCAAAACCCGCCTGGATGCCACCCTGTGCCCCACGCTCCGGGTGCCCCTGCTGGGGGCTTGTACTAGATGATCTCCAGAGGTCCCTTCCAACCTCAACCATTCTGTGATTCTGTGATTAGCTGTTGAGAAAACAGAATCAAAATGCTGGTAAGACCCACAGGAAGTCAAGACTGAGCCAAAAAAAGAAAGGTTAGGATTAAATGCACTGTGGGTCTGCAATTCTGAATGTTCCTGAAGTTTAATTCAGAGTTCTAAGGAACAAGGAATCACCAAAACAGCTGGAACAGTAGTGGAGTGGGCATTCTCAGGGAAAATGAAGGGGGAGGGGAGGAGTAAGTGGGGAAAGTAACATACTTTGGCCAATAAAAAACAAAGCTGTTGACACACAGATTGTGCACAGGGACACAACTTTAGTAGATTAAATATTCAAAAATGTAGTAAGAGACACTAAGCTCCTTCCTTCCCTTTGTCCTCTCTTTCCCACAGAACTAYTCAAAAAGAAAGAAATAAAAGCAGGATAACAGACCACAGATTCCCTACTTCCTGCAGGGTGCAGAGAGGAAGGCAAGAAGGGAAATAAGATGAAACCTGGCTAGTACTTACTCGCAAAAATACACTCTACTCCTGTGATTGACAGTGATGTTGCCACACTGAACATCTCACCCTTCTACTACTCCATTGGAGGTAGCACTGTCACGACTGCAACACTGAGCGCCTTGCAGCTTGGGAGAAGATGGAACGTACAACAATGGTGGATCCTTTCATCTGGGACCTCCATCTGAAGGTGCATCTGTTCACAGRTCACTTATTTTCTCCTCTTTGCTTTACTTTTTCCTCCTCTGAGGAGACCCAAAATGCTATTTGCTTCCTCTCTATTCATTTAGAGAAACTGGTATTAAAAGTAATAGAACAGTATTGTTTCATTGTTGACGCTATTATCTTTTAGAAGCAGTATTTGTAAAAAATACATCCACAGTAATTAACTTTAATGTAAAAATTATTTAAGAAGAAAAACCATAATGTAAAAAAAATTTATATTCTGGGTTCTATTTATCTCTTCCCAAAACACAGTTGTAAAACTGAAATTTAGGAGTAAGGGGAAATGTGCTGAGGAAAAATTTTGAGCACACAGAAATGTTCCACTAGAAAATATAAATCATTTTTTTAAAAGCAAATATACAGTCAATATGATTCCATTCTGTTTCATGACTGTATATCGGTATGATTGATTGGTAGGAGAGGGTGATGAGAAACTGTTTGGTAAAARTCTCATACCTGATTAAATTAATGTGATTATTGAAACCTCTGCTAAGACTTCTGGCAGGCATTTGATCTAACCAAAGAACAGGCTGGTCAGGATCTGCTATCCTAAAAAGATAAAGAATATTAACATTGGCACATATTTCTCTATATACATTTGTAATGTAGGAAAAAAGCGCATCCTAACTTCTGAATTCACAAGAATTTTATTTATGCACATAATTCAGGGAAAAGCTAGAATTCAGAGATCAAAAAGAAATACATAAGACTTTTATAAGAGGAAGAAAACACCTCAAAATAATCTTTACGTAGCTGGTGAGTTTGCTCCAGTTACTATTTTTCATTAGTCAAGTAAAGCAGGAATGCATCTTAGAGCCCTACCCAACTTTTCTTCAAACAGAACCTGCCATTTGCATGCACTTCCTTAGTTAAAGGGGGTAAACCAGAACATTTTCAGGAGCACAGTCCTTGTACCTAAAGCACCTTCATGTTCGGTCAGAATTCTACCATGCTGTGGGTAGGAAGTATGTGTACGCTTTCTCCTCTTTTTGAATTTAATGTCAACTCAACAAGGCTGCTCATATCTGATGTATATTGTTTGGCAAGCTAGCTAACAATTAAAACAAAAGCATACAAATATACAAATTACAAATACAATAAAATACAAATAGTGTTTTGTATGAGTAGGCCCTGTACAAAGACAGTAGACATCTTGAATACCATTTGGATAAGGAAATACTGTTATTAAATCTATCCTCTTTCTACATTTCTTCCTCAACCTTGTTTCATCTATTTGTTGTGGTTTGCTATTATACTGTAGGGCATGAATCATCCTTTTCCTTTGCAAAAGAACCTAGTACCAAAGAAAAAGAAAAAAGAAAGAAACATAAAGAAAAGCTCAGACAAATGAATAAGACAAATGAAAAATTTGATTTTCATGTCTGATTCTTATGGCGAACAGCATCTATCACAGCTGCAATGAAGTTTAAGAACCACCTACATATTGGGTGCTTGCAAGGTAATGCAATCTTCATGGCAAGCCAACTGCTGTGCTTGCAGAAGGGCATTCGTGATTTTTCAGTATTTCAGCTTTTAGTGCCCTGGCATTAATTACTGCAAGAGGCTTTTAGAAGTTTTCGGTTCCTGAAGAATTGAACCAAGTGAATGAGATGACCAACTCATTCATTCTGACTTTTCAGACTTAAAAATTGAAACATACCACAATTTCTTCTTGTTCCCAACAGCAAACATTGCTGATAGGATAATGGCAAATGGGAACTTCTGGTACATTATTAATCACTTCAGGTAGATTACTAATCACTGAACTCCCTGAGCCTAAGAAACTTTCATAAATTGTGAAAATGTTCTGAGGAATTCCTTTGTGCTTGCTCTAGTCTCACTTCTTAGTGAATGTCTGCAGTCGGCTCTTGCTGGAGAAGGGATGCAGGAGTATCCCAGCTGCTGGTCTGACCCAACGCAGGCTCTCAGACATGGCCTTGGAGCCCACCTGCTAACTTTTCTTGCAAAGGTATAAGAAGAAAAGAAAAAAAAAAAAAACCCCAACACCTCACTAATCAGCACACAGCAGTATTACAGCAGCTGTTATCTATCAAAGTTATCCATGAAATGATTTTGAGGAGCAATAGCTCTGAGGTATTTCCTCTGAGTACAACTGCAGAAGAGTTTACACGAAACTGCTCAAATCTTCCTTAAGGAAGAGAGTACCAGAATAGCCCATCAACAGGAGGCATCTGCATCAGAGAAGACAGATACCTCAAAATTAGAAGACTTAGCCTCTGCCATTATCTACCTTCATCACCTCAGTACAAATACATGGCTAAAATCTGGTTTAAAGGGATGACCTAAAACAGAAATCAGTCAACCATTAAGCATCATAAATCTTTCAACCACTAGGTATCATGTATTTAACAACTAATTGATCTAATTAACAATTACCACTGCCATTATCATGATGTATTTGTATTAAGATTTACAGAATGATTTATTATGTTCATCTAACAAAAAATTCACCTTTCCCTTCATGCCTATAAAGCACTTCTATTTTAATTTCATAAAAACAGGGAAGAGGAGGGGTTCAGGGTGTGGGAGGGAACCTAACACCTAAAATAACCAAGAATAGTTCAAACTGAACACTTGGCTTGAATAAATTGTTATATAGCTCTTTATGGAATGTGCATGATTTTGTACATACTGGACCAAATAAAACAAGATACATTAAAGGACAGAGGCTGAAATTATTCACTCTTTTCTAGCAGAGGAAGAACAATTGTTTAATCTGTTTTGCCTTCAGCCCTCTAGTCAACTGAAACACACATCATTATTACAAGTTAAGGCTTATTCTCCCTCTTCTTTTACCATTACCTTCTCCACTTTACAGCAATATCAAACATATCTCTCCACTGCATCAATCTGCTTTTCCCATTCATCCGAATTTTTGAGTTTGCCCAAGTCCGCTGCACAGCTTGCATTACTTCTAATGTGGCCAATCCCATTGCTACAAGGGAAGGGGAAATCACAAGTTAAAGAAAAGAAAAAGACACTCATTTCACTCATTTTTATGCAGACAGGACAGCTATAGCAAGGAAGTGAAGTATTTACAGGGAAAGAACCTCCTAGTCCCCCAAGTGTCATAAAAACTGGGARATCATGACTTCTAGCCTCAGATCAGATCAGGAAATTGCTGATAAAGGGTTAAAATCTTTAAAGGAAATTTTTTTGAAATGTGTAGAGCATAAGATGGATTTGCAGATCATAAGGACATGGCATTAAATTCCGATTACATAGAACTCTTTTGCAGATTCACAGAATATTTTCAATATACCTCTATGTATCCTTTTATTTGGAAGAAATCCTGGTGTCTCATATTGCATCATTGAACCCAGATGATCAGCTACACATATGAGGTCTTGCACATCAGGCTTATAGCTTTCAAAATTCTGAAATAACACATCTCTTTCAGAGAAGAAGAAGGAAACATATCAGACATTAAAACTTTCAGAACCTACGCTGAGAAGTAAAACTAAGATTTGCATCTACGGTAATTAATACTGTTCGTGTGGGAAGTACTCAAAGCAGTATAAAAGAATATTCATTCTCCTTCCCACCACACTATACACACAAAACCATCCCTGAAATCAAATATTGTTCATACTGAATTGAACAGCAAATTTTACTGTTGTACAAAGAAATAGTATTTCATCTTTAGACTTTAATACTAAAGCACCAACTTCATAAATACTTCACGATCTACAAAGTCAGAGCTTATCACATTCCCCCCACAAAGGGCTTACAATTTTAACTCACTTTACATACACAAAGTGATTGCAAGCAAATAAATCTGGAAGTTAGTTTACAGTAGAAATTGATTTATTTTCTTTTTAGCCACACACACACACACAAATAAGCAGGATATTTAAGAAAAAAATTATTCACTTTATATGTGGCTGTAATCCTGGTTGTTCTTCATAATTTTCTATAAGAAAAGGAAGATTTTTGGCCCAGTGGTCCTTAAAATTTCCAGGAAGATCTGTATCAATACTGTACTCTGTAAGAGGAGTATCCAGATGTGCATGCAGGTATCTAGAATATTCTGGAGAAAAGAAATGCATTAAATACCATTTGCATAATCAGCCCAGTTGCACAGTTCAACAAAAACAACAACAACAAAAAAACCAGATTGTATATTTGTCAGTTAGCTAACAGCAATACCTTATCAAAGAAATAGCAAAATTAGATGCTTTTGCATTACTTAATTTCCAAGGTAGAAATAAGTCTTTAAGCAATCTTTACTGATACACAGAAATCTGTTATTTGATGACCCGGTTTTTAATAATATTAAGAACGAAAAAGCAGTGTGCATTTTTAAACAGGCACACTCAACACTGCTCAGTGGTACGATAATTTATTTAAAATAACCTCTAACTACAAACATGATGCTTACACTTATAAGGTTCTCTGAGGATTTCAACTTACCTCGGAGGTATTTTACTTTCAGATATTCTGGGCTGGCCTTCTGGCCTGGTAATGGATCATTTAACATAACTTTCGTTTGAGCTTTTATGCCTTCATAGAACTGTCCCATTGCAACGTGGCTAAGACCTTTCATATATTGACATACTTCGTTGTATGGTTCTAGCTGTAGACATCTCTAGGAGATCAAAGCAGCAAAGCACTAATAAATCAAGCGGGACAAAAAGTTTCTTCAAACAAGCTAAGAAGACCTGCACCACACAAAGAGACTTATTGATTTCTAAACTCCACTTTCCATCACTATTTTCTTTCAAATGACACTTGGTACTGAAAATATTCTTCTTATCTTTGCTAGCAGTTTCATTAAAGAAAGAAATGGCATATGCTCTTGATCACCCTTCAGTAATTATGCAAATAAATCACATTTACTTCAATGATATTTCTACCACAAAAGTTTCGTTAGTTTAAGGAAATTAGACAGGACATATTACAGATGACATCAGTAAACAGAGATTCTTTGATAGTTCCGCATATATATTGCGCCTTTTCTTCAAACATGATCCTGGCCAGTTCAGGCATAAGTACAACTTACAATCCGCTACTTATTATATGTTAATCACTATCCGAATTCATATTATCCTTCAGAAGTAACGTTCTGATTCTTCTAACAACTACTTCTCTTTTTAAATACACTAGTATCTATAAATTGTGTCATATATGTGGAGTATGTAGCAATAACTGACAAAAATTGTTCTCTCCTCAGATGCCGGATTAACACACTCTCATTCAGAAGAGGTGCATTTTTTCCATGCCTCATTTCATTCCTTGTTTTAAGTATATGAACATATGATTACAGTATGTGTCTTTATTGCTCTGTTTGGAAAAAAAATGTCAGTATTATTTAACATCAGTGGAAAGGGGTGAGATTTTGTTTACTTATAGAAATACAGACATTTTAAAAGCTCAATGAATGTCTAAAACCTGAGATTCTTTACAGCGGAGAAAAAGGATAAATATTGGAACTTTTCATGTTTACTTTAGCATTAAAAACTACAATAAAAACCAAAATCCTTTCCCAAATATTAAAAATCCACCCCAAACTAAAATATCAGCAAGAATGCAATTACAAATTTCAAAAACAACCAAACAATAAAGCCTTTCAACCTAAGCTTGGTTTCAGAAATTAATGAAGCAGTAGAGGTAGTGTCTAGCCAAATTCAACTTTCACTTAAAAACTTTCAGATCAGATACATCATGTATGCACAAACAAAATCTGAATTTTAATTCAAATACCTATTCAAAAGTCTATTTGCATTTAAGTTCAGAATGAAAAATCTTGCCATTTGTTTTAATTAGCTGTACTTAAAACATCCACATTATGGGTTTATTTAGGGCCTTCCACTGCTTACCTTAAAACTCTTCAATGCTTCATCTAAACTACCATGATGATAAAGCATCATTCCTTTGAGCTGTAGGGTTTGAACATGATTTTGATTTAGCAGCAAAGCCTTCTGGAAACTCTCTGTAGCAGCATCAAAGTTGCCAAGCTCTCTGGGCAATTATACGAAGTGTAAAGTGAGGTATATAGCAATTAACAGTAAAACCAAAATTATTCATTAAGAGTTGTTTTAATGAGATCATAGAAGATATCACTAAAAGAAACACGTTACTAAGGGAAAATTTCTTTAACTAAAACAGTCATTTTTGTAGTAAAAATGATAATAAAAAAAGCAGACACACAGAGATTTCCACTTACAAAAATGTGTGCAGTGATATGCAACCCCATAAAACTGCAAATATTCATAATTCTGAGTGGACATAAACCATAAAAAATAAGTCATCTCTACGATATTTCAAGAATCAAAACACTGACAAAAAGCATTACTGGAAGACTATCTACAGCAAGTCTTTCAAGCTTCCAAAAGAAACTGCCCTATGAGGAAAGGCTGAGAGAGCTGGGCCTCTTCAGCCTGCAGAAGAGAAGACTGAGAGGGGATCTGATCAATGTATATAAATATCTCAAGACAGGGAGTGAGCAGGAGGGGGCTGGCCTCTTCTCAGTGGTGGCCAGTGATAGAACTAGGGGAAACGGCCACAAATTGAGGCACCAAAAGTTCCACAGGAACTTGAGGAAGAATTTCTTAACGGTGAGGGTGATGGAGCCCTGGAACAGGCTGCCCAGAGAGGTGGTGGAGTCTCCTTCCCTGGAGCTCTTCAAAACCCGCCTGGACATCACCCTGTGCCACATGCTCTAGGAGACCCTGCGTGTGCAGGGGGGTTGGACTAGATGACCTCTAGAGGTCCCTTCCAACTCTAGCCATTCTATGATTCTATGATTCTATGAAACACTTTTGTATACACGCTATACAGATCATGTTGTGTTCTTTTATCTACTACATTGCTTAACCAGAATATTCCTCACACGCCTGTTTGAGGAGGAAAACTCCAACAGTTCTTTGGTCTTCAAGAAATATTAGGGGAAAGAAGGTCCAGAAATTTCTCTCTTCCAGTGGATAGAGAATGAAAAGAATTTTCCCTGGTAGAATGAATCTGATCACCTAATCTTTCATTTAAAATTACTAGACACTAAATTAGAACTACAAAGCAGACCTGAAGACTATTCATATAGATCACATCCTGACATAGCTACACTGGCTGCAAAGGCTACCAAATATGTACAGGATTCTCTCTGGTTTTCTAACAAATACATAAAACAGCATACTTGAAAGAACATGATCAGATTGAAAACACATTCATTAAGTTTTAAAAACTATTCTGATTACCTGTACGCTTGTCCCAGACTTTTATATGCATCTACAAAGTCTGCTTTCTGCTTTAGAGCTTCTTTGAATGATTCAATGGCTTCCTATAGAAAAATACCAGTGAAGAAAATATTTTTTCATATACTACATCCATTTAATGGTAGCATCTTCAGTTATTACGAGCCATGAATTTACAATTATTCATTAAAGTCTTTACAAGGCACACAGAAAGCATCAACTTATTAAAAAAGTCCATACAGTAATGATCATTATTTAAAAAAAAAAAAAAAAAGCAATATTCTTTACAATTTAACTAAAGCCTTAGTTGGAAACCTTCTGTCTGTTTGACAGCCTATTACAGGAACAAGCTATTCTTTCTGCATTTTAGGAGAATTTACTGATGGAATTCCTTCACATTTTCTTTTAAACTTCAGTCTAGCTGCTTAAATAACAGAACCTCTCTTTACAGTCTTACTGTTTGATTAATAACAAGTGTTTTAACATTTGGAGATCAAAAATCCCCTGTGCTATTAGTTGCACAGAGGTCCTAACACATAGAGGTACATAGAGGTCTTAATAAAACTCTGAAGGAGTGAAGAAATCACTTTCATGCAAGAGTAAGTACTACTGTCATCAGAAACAGAATGGCATAAAAATAGCTAAAATATATGGGCATGTTCAAACAAATATTTTCCTTCTACAAGTATCTTATGGAAAGAATGTTGGATAGAGGTCTTTTTTCTATGTGTAAATTAGTAAATATAATTTTACCTTCAAAAGTCCTCTGTGAAAAAAGGTTAAGCCTTTATAAAGCATAGCTATAGGCTGATTTTTGTTCAGTTCCAATGAGTGCTGAAAGTCTTCATGGGCTGTTGCATAATCCTAAGATTAAAAAAAAACCCTAGATTTTAGATGACAGAGGAAACATCATACTTGTATAAAAAAATATTTGATAAAAATTAACTACAGGGTTTTGTTTAGTATATGAAGTATGTTTCAGGGGCAAGCAGCAGTGATTGCCAACTGCTACTCCAAAGAACAAACAGAAAGGAATGTACAATATACTTTCAATTTTCCTATCAGCAATTGCTGTTTAAAATAAATCAAATGGAAATTTAGCTGGAAAGAAGCAGAGTGAAATCACAAAAATAAAGTGAGATATCAGTTACTTAGTGTACAGACAATTTTTGAACATACAATGTAGTGCAAAATAAGTAACTTTATAAACACCAACCTAGACAGAGTTCATAGCAAAATACATTGTTAGCATTTTCTGTAGAATTTTTTTTTCCCAGTATACATGGCATTTACTGACTTGGTTGTAACTCACAGCCCTTTAACAATGCTCCTTAAATGCTGCTGTAGGGTTTTTTGTTTTCTTTAAATTATCCATGTCCTACTCCTCAAACACACAAATCAATCACAGATATACCTGCAAGTAACACAGATGCTTGCCCTTTTCTTCTCTCTATTAAATAGATATTCAGATGAAATGTCCCAAGGACACCCTGAACTCTTGGAAGTCAACTACAGAACAATATTTTGTTTTTAAATGGGAAAGATGCTCTTAAACCAAAGTAGCAATTGATACTCAAAGAGAAGAACAAACACCATAACAAAAGAACAAACACCACTCCCCAAATCTACTAACCTCAGATATGAAGTAAAGGGTACCTCTATGCCTGTAGAGTCGGGCTGAGGGTTGGAGCTGAATAGCTCTGGTGAGATCAGATAAAGCTTCACTAATTCGGCCGAGGGGAGACAATATCTAAGAGCCAAAAACAAGCACTTATTTTAGACAGAACAGGCTTAGTAGAACAATTACTAGTTTTAGAAATTCGAAGATAATTCTTTTAAGTTCAGCTCTAATAGAATGAGTGTATTTGATGAAATAAACCAGAAAATATGAACCTATTACCAAAGACGAAATGTGAAAAAAGAAACCCTCAAATATCAATGTGCTTCAACATCACCACGACTATTTGAAGGAATATAATAATTCACATAAAACCAGGCCAAGGCAATATACTCAATTTCAAGTTGTTTCAACATATTCAAACAAAAACTTAAAATATTCTCATAAACGATCTTAACTTTGACAAAAGAGACTTTTCCAATGGAAAACTGTCTATTTTCCAATTATTTGAAAGCTCAACTTTTACATATTTAGACCAAGATTAGTTACAGTACTTTCAAATCATTAAAAACATGAAATTATTGAATTACAGACTAGGATAATTACCATCATTGTAAATGTTCATTAACCTCAGAACATTGTACTTTTGACATATCACAAAACTTTTGCTTGAAATCCATTTTCTGTAATTTGAGCAAAATGTGAGTTCTAAAATTAGAGTTGTATCTGAATTACAGTTCTGTTGGCTATAGCAGCTCCATATAATAAATGTTTTACCTTAAAATTAAATATTCCATAATTTACGTGGTTTTAGAACAAATACGGATATCTTAAAAACAACAAGGATTTTTTTTTTAAAGAAAAGGCATTTAATCACCAAAAAAGCAAAGAAATACTCAAAAGCATTACGGAATGTTCTGAAAAGACAAAGTTGCTCACTTCTGCTCGCTGTTCAAATACTTCAGGATGATCTGGTTCTAGGCTAATTACCCTACTGAGCTCGAACAGAGCAAGTTCAGCATTTTTCATGTCCTGAAAAGAAGAAAACAACCAATTATACAACTGAATATACTTACAATAATATATTCTAGAGACTGAAATACAGCTATGTTGGCTAAGATTTTGAAAGCACATCATTCTACATTATATGCCCTTCAATCTTTGCTGAAAATATTAAGATGCAGCATACAAGAAATATGTTCCAAAAAAGATGATATAAACAATAAACAAAAAATACTCTCTACTTTTCTCTCTGTGCTGCAATTTTAGGAACTCACTGTATTAATAAAACTGTGCATAAATATTAAGGTTACAGCTCCATAGGTTGTATTCTGGACAACAAATGTGGTTCCGGCTCTGAAACATTTCCTTCTCCAGTAGTATCAATTCAGCTACATACACAATTAACTGCACTAGAGCTCAAACACCAGTCTTCATCAGTATTGCCTATAACCTGAATGTGCTGGGGAATGTGTTGATGCTGTCAGTATCTCATTTTATCTACGAAAAATGGTTATATAGCAAGTTTTATATCAAGTTTCATTGATTTTTTTCTTCTTTTTGAACTTAAAGGAATTTTATATGAGATAACACCTTTTCATGTCTGAAGTGGTGTTCACAGAAACCACACAGTGAAGTTTTCTCAATGTATAACAGAGCTGAAAAACTCTTACTGATGACAATATGCAAATATGAAAAACTTCAACTTCCTGTCAGCACTTGTAAAGAATTAAAGACTCTGAATATTGGCAATTTTTAATGGAATTATTCAACTCCTCTGTCTTACAGAGTTCCAGTAACCACTCACATGATGATTCAATACGCTACAGAAACTCAAACTACATGAACTAGTCTACTTATGAATCTATTTTTTGCTCAGGAAATTGAGCAGTCAGCTGCTATTAATAAAAGCACTCGAGTTTTCTTCATCTTGCCAGTGCATAGAACATTTTTCTTCTTCAAGTTCAACTAAGTGAAATTGTGTTAAGATGAAAAAGATGTTAGTCAACCCTCTGTTTGTTCATGTTGCATAGTTAAAATCAATACAGACGTCAAATTAAGCAATTTAACCTCAAGCGTTTTTGCATAAAACCAAGGAAGTATATACTATCAAGATACAAAGACAACTCAAGAGATGATGCAAAGTCTACTAGTTGACAAGAGCTGGCAATCTTTTCAAAGAGCCATAAATGACTCCTTCACTTGCAAATACACACTAAATATGCAATCACACCAATGGGACTCCAGAAACCTGCATCTTAAAGGCAAGAGCCTGCTCATTATACTGCTAGATAAAACAGTGGCCTTCAAGAGCCACTGTTTCCAGACTACTATCTCAAACTCAAAGCATCACTGTAGTAGGACAATTGGTGATGTACCTATTAAGTTCTAAACAATCTAGCTCCAACAGTCATACGCCCTCATATCAAACAATTCATTCAATTATTTAAATTAACTACTCACATGTAATCCTTTTTTCCCATATGCTATCCCACGTCCATAAATTGCACTAACCAGCTCTGGCTCTTCCTGTTCAGATTAAAAACAAACACAATAATCATTACTCCCACACTAAGGAAAAAGAAAAGTCAAGATATCTTTATGTCTTTCTTCAACATACACTTAATTCTTGCTAATATTAAATAGTAAACRATGAACAAATGTTATTGCCAAGCAAAGTTATTAAACAGATTATATTACATATAATTTTGAATTTGGTRGAATTGTTCTGTAGGATTTGTTTGGAAAATAAGCTAATCTCCACCAAATTCTAAGGGAAAGGGGAGACTTCACATAAGAAATAAATACATTCACATTGCTTCTAACCATGACTTARAGCAGAAATGTCCACAAATTTCTGCATAATTTGAATTTTTATTTTGACTATATCTATGGTCTAGTTTTACAACATAAAAGGAAACAAAACTAATGACTATTCTTAGCTCTCTTTTTCTGACTTCTGCTGTTGGTGCAAGTTTCCATATATTATTTGAACATGAGAAATTAACAGGCTAGAATAAATTAATAAGTTTTGATAGCAAGTATCCAAGATATCAAAAAGATATAATTTAACCAACAGTGAAAATAATCCTACTGGCTTCATCTTTGTTTAAAAAAAAACCCAAAAAAACCCAAAAAAAAAACCAAAAAAACCCCCCCAAAAATCCACACAACAAAAAACCTAAAAAGCTTCTCCATCCCATTGTTCATACCGTTTCTGAAGCACCACCCTGCGTATATCTACTCCTGGGAATCAGAGTACAGTGACAGTATCAGAGTCCACCTATCAAAAGCTACACACATATCAGTATTCTTCCATCACAATTTCATTGCTTGTAACCTCATCATTAGTGACAAGGTATCTTCTATTTAATGCCACTGGAGTGACAATAAATGAATTCAGTAACTGAAATATTGCTTTACTCTGATTTACAGGAAGAACTCATTTAAAAGAGAGAGTAGGAAATCGTGAAATCCAGATAAAAATCTGCATACAGGTAACAGCTAACCTGAGGCATTCTGCCAAACAGTTCTGCTAAATCTGAGCARATATCTCTTGGTTGAGATTTAAGTCCTTATCTTTTCAATGGCAGTTTGCAGAACTTGAGTACTTATGTGGAAGCATCTTACACTAGGTAAAGTTATTTATTGTCCTATATAATTTTTATTTCTCCCTACAAAACAAAAGAATCACAACAGCAAAACTAATTTTCTCRGTAGAATATGTATGCAATCAGATTTCCCTGAAAGCCAGTCAGGAATTACACATCTTCAGACCTGCAACCAACACAGGCACGCAACAAGGTCTGTAGTGCAGACAACATCTTATTTAACTAAGACAACTGCCAACAAGTATTTCATTGACTGAACAGGTAACTGGTACACCCAAAGCTGACAGCTTGCCAGGTCTAAGTTGTGTTCAAGCATACACTTGGCAGTGTCAAGGTAACTTTCCTATTTTAATACAGCAGCTAAACAAGCACTGCTCTGTCCTCTTAAGCATTTTATTACTCACTTTATGTGAGCTTGAAAATGCTTTACAGGAGAGACAATAAACATTTGTCACCGTTTCACATCCTTTCAGACATCCATTAAGCGTAATATTCGTTTCTACTGAAACATGCACATTACAAATCTTCTAACATATCACATACAAACTTTTTAGAATTTATTTCTACCATTGCTATATCTTGCTTAATCTCGTTTTTATTAAGTTTTCCTCTTACTCAGGAGGAGACAGAGAACAATTTGCTAGTGAAAAGTGCTRCTTCAAAAATCACTTATAAAATCATTCCCTCAACAGAAACATATTTATGAGAAAGATCTCTTAAAAATATGATTCAMATCTTTTTGTCTTACTGATAAATATACTAAAATAACTTCATTAAATTACCATACTTTCACTAAATTGAAGCATGAGCTAYGTGATACTTGAGTCAAAAAAACCAAAAACTCACATGCCAGTACTTGGGATTACTTTGTGGCACATAAATGCAYGCTATAACCAGAGTAGATTGAAAAGCTGTCTCATGCTTCTGGTAGTTACAGGTTCTTAGCTATAAAAATACAGAGCAGTGTAGTACTTGGCACTAGCAATGTGTGATCTCTGACAGCTTCTGCCTTATGTTACTGTCAACAAGCCAGTACTGTAGCACTGTAGCAAGAAAAATGAGAGGCACACATGAAGATCTCAGCATTGAGTTAGCAAGTCAAGTTTGCGCAGGTCAGATTTCTGAAAAACCATTTTTAGCAAAATGTCATTAAAAGTGTTCCAATAGAAGAGAAAAAATACAAACCAACCAGCCAGGCTACCTAAAACACATGATTTTAAGAACATGCTTATGTTGTGAACGGGAAAAAAAAGGAGTAAGAACTTTCACTCTGAAATCCTAAATAGAATTCATTTAAATGAAAGTCATTTCATGCTTTATTAACATCATTTCATGCTTTATTAACATCATCATCGTCTCCTTCAAAAACTGTATTTAGCATAAGGGATCCAAGTAGAAAACTTACCTGCAGCATTGTTGAAAAATGTCGTATGGCTTCATCATACAAGCCGTTGCCAATCAACACATAAGCAATTGCTAATAAAAGATTACAAACACATGTGCATCAGAGGAAAATATCTGTTTTTTAAGTAAAGTTTTTAAGTCTAAAATTTTAAAGTTTTTCACTTTTTGTAAGTCCTTGCATTACTTTGAAGTGTTAAACTCACACTTCTAAACTTCCACTGAAATTATCATCTTCAGCCACTATACAGCATTCACAAATTATTAATTCATACTCATCAGAATGTTTTCAGGTTTTGTATTTTTTCTTCCTTTCTTTTTGATTTTTTTTTTTCTCTCTCCTTTCTACCACCKCTTTTTTGCAAGTTTTTCAGAAAAGAGTCTGTGTTTGCTTCTAAGGTAGTTACAACAAGAAAAATTACCTAGATCCATTTTGTTTGCCCTAGATGCTTTCTGAATTATAAGCGAGACCAACAGCTTTTTGATACTTCCCATCTGATTTTACTCGTTTCGATACATTTTGCTAAACACTACGGGTTCACAATACATTTTACTTCACTTGAACTATCTCCAAAAAAAAACCTCACAACTAAAACGAGTCAGCTGTTTATAAGAATTATGCTAAAAAAACTACAGAAGTTTTACTCCCATTAAAATACAAAAACTTTATTTTGAACAGCTCGTTTCCCCACTTTGGACTGTGGATTACGTATTTGGAAGGCAAACAGATCAYTGTTTCAGAAACTTGCTCTCGTAATCTCCGCAGTTTCTACAAAAACAAAGTCAAGACACAAGACTTCAAAAAGCTGTTGCACTCCTATGACTGAAGCTAACTATTTTCTGGAAACTTAATTTTTCAAGATTAATCAGAGTTTTTCTTTTTGCTTTGGAGTAAGCTGTGCGCACCCTGTCCACAAAAAGCAGGATGTTGTAGACCAGAGTTTTGAAAGGTAAAATTAAACTTTTCTCCTGACGTTTTGAAAAAATGGCCAACAGTGGAACTAAGAGCTGAGAATTCACCTTTCCCAAACTTCAGGTGAATTTTAGTCATCAGCTATACAACTACTGGTTCACCTATTTACTCAAATATAAGGGGAGATACATGAATAATTTTTTTTCAAGACACTTTCTGGCAGACAAATAATTCTTTTGGCAGTATTGCTACGCAATATTCACTGCAAAAGGAAAAGTTATATGAAAGAAGYGAGATATTTGTATTTCTTAAACTGTACATCCATAAGCTTACTCATCCTTGGAATATGTCTATTAATCAGAAGAAAGTGTTTGTGTGCAATAAAATCATTTTCTTCAATATGGAGATAGTTTCACTTGCTGCAAACTTGTAGCATTGTCACAAACAAAAAGATAATTGAAAGAATCAAAGACAGGTTAAAGGAATCTTGGACTTTTCTTCATTTCATTGCCATTATATAAAAGGCAGTTTGCACTTTCTTGAAATGCACCCTCCCCATCTCTTTGCTGCCTCATTATCCTTTGCTTTGTACAGAGAGTATCAGTTTGGAGAAACAGTGCAAGTAATGCCTTCCTCAAAGTGTTTGAGGAATGTATCTCTCAATGCCTTTATCTGAAAGGCAACCATCTTCTCCTCGGAGTGTCCTTTCAAAACAAAAAGTAAAAATACAACAAGCAGACAAGCAGTAGACTCTAAAAAGGACAGCAATCCAGAGAGTCTTCCTGCTGTCCATAAGATTTGATGTTAAGAGTGCATGAAGAATGTAAATAGAGTTAAAATGTATGCTTGAAAGAAAGCATATTCCCTTGGCATGATTTTCTGAATCTTGAATGGTTTTAAGTCATTAATAATACGAGAAGAAAAGCAGGAAGTAGTTGRGACTGTTTAAACAGAATTTAATCAAAACACTTTCTGAACACTTGCATAAGCAAGTACGGTTAAGAGTCCTACTGAGCAAAGCAGAAAGGATTACTAGGAAGAAATAAATATTCTCTTTAAGTAAAGAAATTTCACTAGATTTTTTTGTACCACTTTTAAATCAGCGCATCACTAAACAACATGCACCTGCACAAACCCTATGAAAGGCATCTTACCCAGCTCTTCATTTGTGTTGTCATTATCCGTAGCAAATGGAAACCTTTTTTGCTCTGCAAGTGACTTTGCTTGGCTCTGTAAAACATTAATGGTTGTAACATTTAGCACACAATAGTAAAGAATTTAACTGAAAACCGTTCTCCTAAATACTTACGAGAATTCCTTATATCAGAAAGTTAAGACTAATGCGATTGGACTGAAGACAAATTAATTCCTAGTCTTCCGCAAGGAGAAAAGCTGATTTTCAGTCAGCTGCTGCTGCTATTCTCTCTAAGGTATGGCTAAATAAATATTTCAGGTAAAAAAAAATTGTGAGCATTTTATGGCTCACAGTCGTTGCTATTTTTATATTACATCTGTTTAACATCATTTTTTAGACATCTTTCTAGGACAAGTGCTTCGTAGTTTCATTGGAAAGTATTCTTCTTCACCGCACTATTTATCCTTCATTCTCTAGGAAGGAATGGGGACTAAAAAAGGAATAAAACACTGCTCCAGTAAGAAAGACAAGTTTGACCAACAGTGCCATACTAAATAAGAAAGGCTGTYCTTTTTCTAACAAGAACTTTGTAAGTTACAGATAAGACAAAAAACAGATGAGGCGAAAAAAAAAACTGACTGCAACTGGCTGAACAYAGCGTAAGATTTCTCTCCCTTTATAATACATCTATAAAAATATTATTGACACAGAAACCCTTAGAAATAAAGAAGTCCTCTAACCCTGTTCATTTTCACAAGTGTTTTCCATAGGTAACTGTGAGCTTTCTAGAGCAGTTTATATAAAAATACACAAAGTAGTCTTTTGATTAATGGGCCCAACAAATGTTTATAAAATACAAGAATAAAGGAACAAATACCCTCTTCTCACTGCTCAGTTCTCTTATTTTGCTTCAGATACAGGGCACATCTGAACAACGCTAACTTCAGAGAAGACCGCCTTTTCCTCTCTTAGGAAAACTCCTCACTCCTCCACTTTGTCCCTCTGCAATTTTTTTGATTGGTTTCTTAAGAGTACAAGATGACCCACTATTTGCATCTACAAAACAGATGTATCAATGATCCACAGTCACAAAAGCAACTGGCCAATTCCCATTGTACATTTTCTGCCTTATTTAGCCAATAGTCTCAGGAACAAGAAGAAAGTTTAGTCTGTTTCAACAACTAGAGTCTTAAAAATTACTTTGGAGAGCATGAAAAAAAGATTAGCAAAGAAATTGAATTTGGTATTACCCTGTAAAATAATACATAATATGTTCCAAGTCCTTTCCTATTGAAAGCAGAGGTCTCTACATTATATTATAATACRTTTTATATAATATATTTTGCATTATTAGCTCACCTAATGCTTCACCTATGATAACAGCTGGGAATTTTTTTTTTTTTTTAACATAGGAAAAAGCATTTAACATTCTATTAAATATCTTGTCTGGAACATAAAGTATAGACAGAAAGATCTGTCATTAGAATGATGTCCTATGAAATACAGAGTTGCTGGTAACACTCAGCAAGAGAAGTACAGTGACAGTGTAATAAGATAACATCAAATCCATATTTTGATGTAGACTAAGATTATATACACATATTTGTTCAAGATCAGTAGACTAATAGTATTGTTTCAAGAAAACTCAAATACTTTAACAAATTTATTGAAGTCTCTCTATCAAGAAACAACTTTCTTTCATTAGAGTATCCTCCGTATACTGTATTTTATTAAACATAATAYAGATTTGGTATAAAATCTGTATAACCTGTGCACAGGGTTATGACTATAGTGACTGCAAGTTATCAGTGCTACTCTCATAAATATTTTGTGGTGCCTGAATGATTAGTCTCTGTAAAAATTAACCTATCTTTGCCCTCCTCAACCTTAACCCCTGTCCTCCTACCTCATATTAATTGGAACCTGGCTAATCCAGGTACAAGTCAGGCTTTAGTAGAAACACGACCTTCAGTTAAACTGATGACAGCTGTCGTACCATGAAATCATTCCTTCAGCTACTTCAGCTCACTGGCACTTAAGTCTTTTGTCAATTTATGGTTACTGATGAATAGATMCTATTAGCAGTTACATGCTTGTAATTAATTCCCACCGGCTATGCAGTTATAGTGATCTGTCACTACCAGCAATAATCTATTTTTTCATATATTATGTTCGTTACAGCATACCAGAATTTTTTCTGTGTTGAGAGAAATCACAGATTCACAAGATGAAGACCCTCTTGTGTCACAATCGGACTCATGGAAATGCAAAAAGGATGAATCTGAGGGAAAAAAAAATATATCTTTAGGAGCTCAAGGTATTACACATACATACTGTTATCACATCTCACATTTTCTCATTTTGATCTTCAAGAGAATTTGGAAGCAAGAAAAGTTTTGCTTAAGTATGTTCCGATTTGACACTATGTTTCTATATTATGGCTCAGTAAATTTAAGATAAAATTACCATTCAAATTCCACAGAAGAGAATTAACAGAAGGCAGCATGAGAAAACATGCAGCAGAGAAAAAGCTGTTGACAGAAGCCGAGGAAATAGAAGATGATAGAAGGTAGAAGGAATGGTTAGCCATAATTGGCTAAACCTATAGGTCCTCACAGATATATTACTAATAAAGATATTATAGAAATTCTAAATAAAATCCAGAAATCAGACATAACCAAACACAGTACAGAAAAACATTGTTAAGAAACCCCTTTGCCAAGATTTCTTGACTGTAGAAGTTAATGCCACTAACMCACTCTCTCACTAACTTCAAATATTGCAAAAGGCAGCAAGAAAAAACAAAATAGTATTATCTAATTAACTCCATATCACAAATAGATATTTACAAATTGGTGGAAGTGATAAATTTCAAGCTTAAGACTCAGTGTGACACGTTGGGGTGAGGAGTGTCTAATTTGTTTTTTTAGGCTGTGCTATTTTCTATTTTGATTATTTCTCACAAGTACAAAACTAGAAATAAGAAACAGTCTTCTTACAAACAGAAGTCAAAATAGCACCTAAAATCATTCCCCGTAAATAGAAACATGGAACTCAAGCCATAAATGATAATAATTGGTGGGAGAAGTTATACAACAGAAGTAACATTAGTAAAAAACAGAAGGTCAAAGTTAGAAAGTCCTGCAAGAAGAGCGGCTCACAACCTGTTTCAACACTGCCCTTTAATCTTCRTGTTGGCCAAAGTTTTACCCTCTCGAGCCATGGCAGCAGTATTAACAGAACATTAGCTGTTCTGCATTGGGATTCACAAGACACTGTCATTTTGAAACCACTGCTGTCTCACTAAGCAATTTTGACTTAAGGAACAAAAAAGGGGAAGGTGCAGGCACAGATCATCCTCAGGAGCACACTCAGCACAACAGCAAGAATTTACTGAGGGAGTATTTCAATGGGTGACCAGGAATAGAACAGTATGTTCATTAATGGGTGAAGAAGATGCAGGGGGAAAAAACCATGTATGTATACATGTCCTTGTTCAGTCCTTGAGATTCTCAGGGCAACAAAGTTGCTTTTCTTATAGGGAAAATGGATTAGCCTTTGTCTGCAGGCTAGACACAGTCATACTTGTACCACACTACCTCACCAGCAATATCAAAAAAAAGTAAAAAGGCTAACTAGWAAAACTATCCTGGATCTGCACTGCAAAGAGAAACTATTTGAATTAACCAACTATCAAGTCCCGTGAAAGCAGATCTAAAAGACTGGGAAATTTTCAACTGTCAGTTTATTGAATCACAGAAATTAAATAACAAAGAATAAACTGGTACACAGCTATTTTAGAGTAATTAAGGAATACTTTATATCACTGTATCTAAGATGAAGGGGGACCTAGTGAGGTAAGCAGTATAGTTCATATCAATCCMAATTACCCCCTTTAAAACAGCATTCAACCTGTGAGATCTTGTTTTACCAATAAAACAAAAATCCAACCTTGCAAACACACTCCTCCAAAGGAATATACTGAGCCGATCATTCAACTCTTAGCAATAGAAGACATCAAGGGCTCTGCTATTTATTAACCTGTGCACGATACAGGTTTTATCTCAAGACCAAGTGAAAGTCTTCTTGGTTTTATACACAAGCTTAAATGATCTGGAGCAGAGGTCAGCTGAGAGAGCTTCCCAGATTTGTTTCCACGCTGGTGTATTACGGTGACAGGCATTAACCATGTAAAAAACCCAGTTTTCACTGGGTCTATACTTAGCCGCACCCGAAGGAGCCGGGTCGGGAGGGCTGGACAGGCTGTGCTAGGGCCAGCAGAGGCAGCGGCACTTCCCCTTCACCGCCCTTCCCGCCGCCGCCCGGGCGGGTGGTTCCCCGCAGCCGCTGGWCTAACGGCCGCGCCGGTGGGTCCGCGATGGCGCCGCGCCGCCCGCCACTCACCGCACTCGGCCGAGTACTGCTCTGCCCACTCCCCGGGCGAGGCGCAGCCGCCGGGCGGGCCCCGCCGCCGCAGCAGGGACAGGTCCGGATACTGCTGCTCCGTCAAGGCCCGCGCCGCCCGCGCCGCCGCCGCCAGCAGCAGCAGCGCCCGCAGCAGCCGCGCGGCGCGGCACCCCGCGGCAGGTGCCATCTTCCAGGGCGCATGCGCAGCGCGTGCGGCAGGCGGCCCCGCGGGAGGCGGGCGCCGCCGCGCTGCACCCTGGGACATGGAGTTCGGCGCCGGCGCCGCGTCGCGAGCGGAGCGCGGTGGAAAACCGCAGTGCCCAGGATGCACCGCGCGCGGCGCGGGGGGGACGCCGTCCGAGGTGCCGCGCGGCCGGACCATGGCGGCGGCCGGGGCGTACCGGTGCATCGAGTGCCACGGGGAGGCCGCGGAGCTGTACAGGGACTACCAGCGCGGCGTRCTGCGCATCTCCATCTGCGTGAGTCCCGCGCGGGCGGCGACGGCGGGGGGCCCCGCTCCTCGGCTCGCGGGGCGCATGCGCGCACCTGCCTGCGCGGGCGGGGCCGCCGCCCGCCCCCACGCGCCCCTCGGTGAAACGGTCGCGGTGGAAACGCGTTTAATGCGTTAAAGTCTTCAAGATGTTTCTAACTTAATTGTTTSTAATATTTTATTTACACTCAGCGTTTATACAGAGTTGTCTCGAGCTTTGGTGTATTTCCTGTAGTGTGTGGAAAAAAAGTAGATCACTTAGCACCCTGTATTTAGCTGTGAAAAGAGAGGAATTCGGGGTTAAGGAATTTGCAAATGTGTCTTGACTGTTTCATAACATCCTTTATCTGTCTCCGCCTTAGAAAAAAATGAAAACACACCCCGCGTGTGTGAATCAACTGTAGGATGTATTAAAGCAGTACATTAAAGTAGTGAGTTGTGTGGCATTCCAGCTTTCTTCATCRCTGTCCTTACTTTACCCTACATAAATTGCCCTTGGCATTTGAGAATGCTCCAAGTAGGTGGGTTRATTTGCTAGTTGTGAAGCTGTAAACATGGCTAGAAAGATGGGCAATSCATTCCTCCACAACTGCATGGGTTTTTTTGAATCATTCAAGCGTTTCTTAAATCAAAAATAGAGATTATGAACAGCTACTCCATTTATGGTTAGTTTATATTTGGGAAAATAGCAATTATCTTAAGGTGAAATGTCTACTTAAATATCAAATTCTCTTATGARAAGGAAACCTGGAAACAACTTATACACAAATTATTGATGAAATTRGAAAGAGATGATTCACATCCTTTTYTCCCCTGCSGAGCTGTCAATTAAAATCTCTCATTGCTGTGGAACATAAAGCAATTGAAAATTTCTGCAGACCTTTCAAGAACTGGAGAAATCAGCAGTTTTTGAGAGGGAAGACAACAGTGTAATATATATTGATTTCTACTGGCGTTAAACATACACACTGCAAGGAAAAAATGATTTTTAGGGTTTTGGGGTTTTTTTGGTATAATATATCATCTCTAGTAGTGGAAATGGCCTGCATCAAACCAGTGGTTAGAGATAGTAGTAAAAGCTGTAGTCATTGGTTTATGACAGGAACGTACATGGTTTACTCTGGATGTCTTCAGCTTACTATGGAGCTTCACACTCATCTGGAAATCAAGGACAAGTTAAGTGCAAAGGAAAAAGTGTGAAGTGCAGCCATTTCTCATAAGACTTAKCATATTTCACAAACTCASGTTATTAATTATGGTGATTACTTGGCTTTGATAATCTCTGAAGAAAACTGAGATCCAGCAGATGGCACTCATTCCTCTTGATATTTGAGTATATGAAGACTTAATCTTTTGGATTGTGGTGTTCCATGTAAAATAAAAGACATAAGTCCCAGTTGCTGTGTTCATCATATATCCCAAACTACATTTTTTTTAAGAGTAAAGAAGTGAGTAAAAGAAAAGAATAACGAATCTCCATTGTCCTGGCAAA
>PTEX01000050.1:2681902-2699660 GCA_003342815.1 Eudromia elegans | reverse complement strand
AATGGAGAGTGTCCAGATGGATGTTTTGTTAAGAATAGTTGACATAYGTGTGTGTCTCATTCGTATTTTCAAGCAGTCCATGAAAATGCTGACACAGGAAAGAAAACATCTTTTGTTTTGTTTGAGAATGAAATATCAAGGGTTGCTCTCCTTATTTTGGCCTCAGAAAAATAACAAGCAGAACATTGCCAAGGTGATCAACTCTTACACTGACCTACTGACTTTCCTCTCAAACATTATTTAAAGTCCTCCTTGTTAATAACTGCATCTAAAAAGTCTTTGCCATCTTCAAAATGGACTTGTAATCCATCTTGAGACAAAAGTAGACGAGTTCTACCAGCAGCATCTTATCTCCAGCCCTACATTCTTTTGCAGGATGTGTTTGATTTGGACCATGTGATTTTCAGGTGGGACATCTGAATTTGCATACCTAAATAAAATACTGTGATTTTGTGTTTTGTAGTCAGTCTCTTCCAGAGAAGATTTTTTTTTTTCCTCACAGCAAGTAGAGTTCTGGAAATTCAGTCTAATATTCATAGTGCTGCTTTACTTTAGTTCCTGTAGCATTTGTCATTGTCCTAATGTTGCATGCCTGCTGAGGAATTACCTCCTCAGTGAGATCTGCTCGCAGGTGTTTTCTTCAGGGTGATAATTTTGGAGTGGGTGGGTTAGAATTGCCTCAAATGAAGGTAACTTGTGGTGGTCAGCCTGTGATTCATAGGTCTGGCTCTACTCCTACACCAAAAACGTGTTGACGTTTTCCCTGTTCTCTACCAGATGTGAGGGTGAGAGTAAGTGTAGGTGGTTCTTTGTGATGGTGATTTTAAAGTTATTTTGCTATCCTCAAAACAAAAATGATGTATAGGCAATACAATGAAGCTTTACTATATAAGTTATAAACTAACCCTAAACAACAGTAGCCAAAAATACTCTTCAAGTAGGTAACAGCATTTACTTCATTAATGATGTAGAAACAAAGCACAATGAGCAAACCTCATTCTGGAGGCRTAAATTCTGGAGTCAAAGGGTGCAGAATATAAAAGGAAATTAGCAAGTATGACATTTTTCCTTCAATTTTGAAATAAATTTACATTTTTATATTTTGTTTTTTAGAGACCATTTAAAAATATTTAATAGTTCCAGACCCTAACCAAGGCAAAAAAMATTACCCACTGCAGTATGTAGAGCTCAGCCAGGGTTCCCCTTGTGCTTTGTAATAAGAAAGCTAAATTGCCTGAGCAGGGCACACTTCRTTTAGTTTTTCTGCTATTAAAAAATAATTGAAAAGCTCCTTTCTGGCAGGAAGTGGGAGCGAATATAAATGGCATGAATGCAGTGCATTTATGTGATAAGGTAAAGAGTCTGTCAAGAGTACAAAGATCATCCTGGAAAATGAAATATGATATTTTTTCRTTCTTTACGTAACTCAATTTGCAGACAACTGACTAGTGTAAAACATTTGATTTATGAAAAATAATAAAACAACCTTTTGTAATATTTTTTTTAATTGAAATGCATATCAAACTGAGCTGTTGTGTTTTCCAGCTTATTTTGACACTTAGCTGCATCCCTARTAAAGAAGCCATTTCTGAAAGCAGCACAGCTAATTACATTTTATTGCTTAAGGRTGCAGTTGGGATTAGGGTTATTCTSTCAGTGTAATGRGTCCATAGTAGTTTGCCTTCATCTGAGCATCCTTCATTACCCTTCTTAGCACTGCTGAACCTCTGTAAATGTTACATATTGCTGTATGCGTAGACCGGAAAAAAAATGCAGTTTTAATTTGCCAAACTCCCCCCCATGGAGGTGGGGCTGCCAAAATGAGACTGCTTCATGGTGGTTTTGATATCCAGAGATTTGCAAATTTGTTGCTGTACTGTTGTAGTTTTTGTGCTTTGGGGAGGAATGGAGAGTGGATGTTCAATCTGGATTTTTACTTTCCTTGGTATGCTAGCTACGGTTTCCTCTTCCAGAAGAGGTTTCCCCCACACACCCAGTAATGCTCCTTCAAAAATCAGTTATGCTGTAATGTTGGTGAGCGCACTTAATAAACCACGTAAATTTGCCTTTTTAAAAATTACTAATGAATGTAGGTAGTTTTGTATGCTGGACTGTGTTCAGAGCTCAGTGCMTTTCGTAAGCAGAAAAGAAACGTGTCTCTTGAGTGCTGTTTTGCCAGAGGCCAGTAAATGTGCAGTTAAAGTCAACATTCCAGTACTTCTTTTACCTTAACAAAACTGCTGTTAAAATATGTTACTTTCCTAAACTAATTGGTTTGGATTTCTTGGATCAGAAAGAATTTGCTCTGCCGATCTGTGAAGAATATCATTCTACTAGCTTTTTAAGATTTCATGTTCTTATTGTTTTATAGATACCCCAGGAGGCTGAAAACTCTAACATTAGCTTAGTCTCTGCTGGAGGAGCACCAAGGGCTTTTACTTTGTACTGTTTGTAGATTGTAAGTGCAGTTTTCTTGGTTAGTGTTTTAGCTAGGACACTCTTAATTTTAAAAGATTATTCGGTACTTCTCTCAGAAAGTTAAATTGTCATCTTTTTATTTATTTATTTTTGTTGCAAGGAAACATTTTGAAATCTGTGCTCTAAGTCCTGGGATATGTAGAATTATCTTTTTTGGTAACCTTTACACCACCTTTTCTGTTTAAGAATAATCTGTTGTATGTGTTTGTCCAGTGCTTGTGGGAATAAGCTTATAAACAAATTGATTGAGTTTTCTTGTCCTACATCAACCCAGAGCTTTGACGCATTTAAATTATCACTTTTAAGAATATTTTTCATGATTTTCTTGTAGAAAGAAATGAAGCAAGACATTGCCTTTAATTATATCTGCAATCTCTTTCTGTGGTAGATTTTTCACTCTATTAAACATTGTAGCCATRGTCTTTAATTAATTATGTCCTTTTTTCCATCTCTCTGACTTTAATCTTAGACCTGTGAAACTTCTGGTTAATTGAGTCAATCTCTGTATTTATTACTTCTGGCTCTGTTGTGTTCTGTCATATGTAGTACTTTGGTTTTTTTGATCCAAATGAGTTGGGGTTTTGCATTTSCTGAACTGGAGCAAGATGCACTGACTAGTGATAGGCACATACTCTGTAGATTCTACTCAACTAATATTACTGTGCATTTATTCTTACAGTGAATTTTTGCATTATCAAATTCGCTCATAGTAATTCTGATAAATATCAAAGCAACATTTAACATTGACCATGAGGAATCCCCATCAAATTGAAGAATCCTTTAGTTCTTTCCTGAGAATTAGTTGCATGTATGCCTTGTCTACTATTGCATGGCTTGGGCTGTGCCAGGTGGAGCATTGCAGAAAGCAACTGGGAAAAGTTTTCTGTTCTGAAACTCATTAAAATGGAAACACTGGTAGTTTCTGTGGCTTTTGTATGCTAAGTATGGAAGGTAGYATGAAAGCAAGGGATCTGGGAATAGCCCAGGGAAGGAGTTTGCAGCAGAGGTTCAGTAGCGGGAGAAAGGCGACCTGCAGGCATGAGCCCTTCCGCAAGGGCAGTTGTATGAGCTGAGCTGGTGGCCAAGGTCACCTGCTCCTGCTTCTCTATGAGAGAAGGTTTCTAATAGAAGTTAGTTCCCTGTCGGGGCTGTTGGTTGAGTTTTTTTAAGGCTGTTATTTAAACCTTCWTTTCACTAAAACAGTTAAAATAGTAGCTGTTCTAAGCCCTTCTCATTTGACTCAAGCAGTCAAACCATGCAGGTAGGTCAATAAGTCTGAAGAGGGGAGGTGACAAGCAATTCCCAGTGGTCCAGGGGAATAACCTCTCTTGTTGGCATGGCCAGAAACAACAGATGAATTAGAGAAGTAGTTTCCTAATGTGCTACCATACCTTTCTGTAGCAACTTCTGATTCTTTAGCTATATCTCTAGCAAGAATGGTGTACTTTCAGTATACCAATTATATTTTGCAAGTTGGGAGTGGGGTGGGTATTTAATAATTGAAAGTGATTAGAAATGTTTGGTCTACTAACTGGTATGCAAGGACAGTGCAACAGGAAAAATTACTTAACTTTTCCCCAAAAGAGGAAAACATGGGATATTTAAGGCATCTCTTGTCAAAGAAGGATATACATAACAGAAATCCATTTTCTGTTGACAAGCATGATCAATTAACCTTCAACAATCTTTCAGTGCAGTTCTTGAGTGTTTGGAAGTGATTTTTTTTTCATCTGTAGGGCACAAAATGGTCAATACATACATTCTTGCATAGTTTATTGCTCTGTGTTCATTTGAAGTCTACAAAAGTCAGTAATATATCTTTCTGATTCATAAGGGAAATCCTTGTGTAATCTGCAATGTCAAGGGGAAAGTAACAACATTTTCTGACTGGTTTAAAAATGTATCAGGAATAAAGATTGCTTTGGGGATTGGGGAAAGACTAAAATGAATTGAATTCCTACTTGGAATTATATGATTGTACTAAACTCAGAGGAACGTTTCCTCAGCCCGTGCTTCCTTTTTTTTTTTTTTTTTTTTTTTTTTTTTTCTTTTTTTTTTTTTAATTTTTTTTATTTTGAGACGTTCGGAAATCCTGCCGAAAACCTGTGGACAAATACATTGAGTATGATCCTGTTATCATCTTGATTAATGCTATTTTATGTAAAGCTCAAGCATACAGACACATTCTTTTCAATACAAAGATAAATGTAAGTTGTTGTGCTCCTACCTATTGGCTTTTTAGTTAAAGGTGCATTTTGGTTTGATAAACGGATCAGAGTAGTTACAAAATTTAGGTGCTCTTCTTTTTCTGTCCTTCCACAGGCCCCAGCAAGCCATACTACAGTTTTATTGGTAAATAGAGCACATGAAATCTCAAATTCTAGCAATTACCAAGAAAGTGCTGTCTCTGAAACACCACCAAATACAGCTGTCTTCACTGCATATTACACCTAATTTGACTTACTGTAAGAGAAGGGTCTAATTTCGAATTCATTTTTACCTTATATTTCTGCTGAAAGTTATTATTTGTGAAAAGAATTGTATTAGTATAATGTGCCATGCAAAAATTGCTGTACTAATTAAACCTACTCTTCGACTTGCTGATGAATTTCCTCATGAGAAATTAACCATGTCCCCAAAACTACAGCAAAAGATACTGACTTCCACATGAAGCACCACCGATGCTCAGACACATGAGCAGGTTGCCTCTAAGCCAACAGAAGGGCAGAGGTAGCTATTCTGACAGCGCTGCTCATTTTCACTTTAATAGTTTATTTCCCAGGAGAGGGAAGCTAATCTGCAGTAAATTATTCAAGCATGGGTGTGTGCTGCCTACACGTTCTTAATCTCTCGACCAGACCCATGTGAAGGGGGTAGATAGATCTATGTTGCTTGCCGTGGCAGACCTGATTGAGTCACCCAGAACAATATTTTGGCTTGAATCCTATAGTTGCATGTTTTTCAAGCACAGATCTGGTTAAAGGTTTTTAATGAATTTGATGCTACTGGAGACCAGTAATTATGCTTTCCATGAGGCCTTTGGAAGAACATGTCCATATGCRGAAATTTCACCTATTTGAATAAGTGAATTTGATGTTTAAACTTAGCTTGTGCGTGTATACTTGTCCGTGCAAGTGAAAGCTACGTAACTAGACACCAACAGAAAAAAAATCTAGAAAGAGGTCAACTTCATTGGTTTATAAAATATGTTTAATATGAAAGTATGMTAAATATGGACCTTCATGACACCTCTTGTTGCAGTTACTTCAGAGGATGCTTTAACTTTTGTTTGGTTGCATAGCTATCTACTTTTGTCTCCTCACTCTTCTCTGAAGTAAGGAATGTTTTTAGTATAACTAAATTGCCACCTTCTTCTAATGGAAAAGCAAATTTTCTCMGAGAAAACAAAAACAAGGCGACTTGAAACATTATACTGAATCTTTTGATAGGATAATTCTGTTAGCTAGGACATGATTTTGTTTTTATATTCCTAACTGAAACATTTGTCCCAATTTTAAAAAGTGTGGAGAAGACCTTGCAAACTGCAATTATCTACTTTCTTCAATACAGAACTGTTCATGCAGTTTTAACACCCTCTAATTTGYCTATCATGTAAATGAGCCAAGTGATGCTAAAAGGGATCTGCTGAATTAGTGGCTCAACAAAAGTTATTTGCTTACATTTCTAAACRTACCTAAAATGATAAGCAGAGCTTGTTTGTGAAGAGATGTCAAGAGGTATTGCAAATTAAACATTTATTACTAATACGTTTATTTTCCATTCTTTTAYCAGATTCATGGAAAGCTCTGCATATTCTGTTTGCTCTGTGAAGCTTACCTTAGGTGGCTGCAACTACAGGATTCAAGCCAAAATACAGATCCTGATGACTTAATCAGATATGCCAAGGAATGGGATTTTTATAGGATGTTTGGCATAGCTTCCTTAGGTAAGAACTATGATTATTTTGTGTAATTATCAAGRGTACTCTTTAAGGATTCTGCAACTGCATGAGTCTTTCAAAAGCCTTCTGTTGAAAAAAATATTAATATAGAATGGTTGTCATGTGCAACCCAGCATGGTTTAATGACTTTTTTCTCACATACTCGCTCACTTGTCTTAAAGCATATTTATATCTAAGTCACCTGACTGCAGTTTAGACTGCAATGATCAACATTAGACGTCAAATCACCAGAAGATGGCAATATTCAGAGATCTTAGTCTGAATGCATTTATGTTGTTTAAAGACCAGTGCAGAGCTCTGCCCCATTCCAAAGACTAACGCTCTACATATTGTCATTCAGCTGCAGTGTAAGATAATCGACTCAAGCACAACTTAAAACGCATTCTCTGTARTTTGCTTTATGTATCATTATCTGGTATGATACTTTAATGCCACTTGTCTTCTGCAATATAGAGCATGGTTATTTGTAAGCTCCTGTTTGTRGAAGTAATCTGTTTAAAAGAATCCTCCCAATGTTCTCTTACTTGTCTTAAGGTCATGAGAAAATGTGGGGAGATGATACATTCTCTTGAAATATATTGAAAAATGAAAGATAACCAGGCTGCCTTTTGAGTGTGACTTTTTCATTATTATTATTTTTAATTCTAGCTGAAATCAAAACCATAAATATCTTTGGATTTACTCCAAAGTTTATTACTTACAAAAATGAGACTACTTGCAAAAGTAAGGACAGATCAGGAGAASCTGTATCTGTTTAAAATGAATTTGCGATAATCGGTATTTGTCAAACAGAACAGTGTTACCATTTCTTGTGCTGTGTAGTGTCAGGTATTAYGAGTATGACCATCCTACGGATAAAGTTGATTATATTATTTTAGTGGAGTTATACAGAATTAGTATATAAGTAGTAGTAATTTTTGCCTGTTAAAGTGAATATGGGAAATGGAGGGCATTAGCATGTTTGCTTATAAAATGACTTTTAAATAGCAGTGGTTCAGTTGCATTTGGGACCTGTCATTTCTCTAAGATTGATCATGTAAGGATTTCATGTTTGTGTTTCATTCTRTCTTTCCAACTCCTCTTTACTTCCTTCTAGAACAAACTTCATTTTTACTTGGCATTTTTATTGCCTTATGGCAGATGAGACCTGAGATGCTGAAAACGAAGTCTGACTTCATTTTACTTCTCAAAGCACTGCTRTTGTCTAGCTATGGAAAGCTTTTACTAATTCCAGCTGTTATTTGGGAACATGACTACACACCTTTGTGCCTCATGCTTATAAAAGTATTTGTCTTGACATCAAACTCTCAAGCAATTAGAGGTACTTTTTTGCTTCTTTATTAGTATGCAATGTGTAAAGAACTTGTGTGGGAGAGGATGTAGCTGTTATGTATTGTATGTTGTTATTGTTTCTTTATTTTTAAGTCTTTARAGAAAACACTATTTATCAGTAGATATGTGATGGGAATAGTCCTAGTCTAAAACTGTGATCTTTGGACTTTCATAAAAAGTGAATGAAACAAAACATTTGTTAAAAAAACAGCACAAAGCTTTTATCTTACAGTCATGTCTTTGTAAAAGCTGTGTCCGTCAGTTCAACACGGACCGCTGAAACACAAAGCAGAATTCTTTGTATGTCTAMAAGATGAAAGAAACTTAGTTTTTATGTGTGAATGCAAATGTGGTTGCAGACTTCAGTGGATTTGTGTTATTTCTTATGCATATAGTTCCCACATGGTTTTCTGTGACCTGAAATGGATACATTTGTTCTGTTTTCTTTTACAGTTACCTTAAAYTTAAACCGAACGCTGCCTTGGTTGGCCATCTTCACTGGATTAGTTTTGGAAAAYGGTGTAGTTTACTTGTTCAGGAAAATGGGATGGAATGTTTGAAAAGTCGGTCCAGATCTAAAGAAAAACCAACAGCTCTTGGGTGATCTTTGCCAACATTTCTAAGGATCATCTCTGCTAGTGGTCCCAAAGTCACTATYTTCATAGTGATAATGAAAATGATAGGTAACAAATTTTCATTAGTGGTTTGCTGGAAACAGTTTTAGTATAAATTAAAATGGGAAACTTCAGAACTTCAACCATTTAATGTGATGAGACGTAAAACTTCGACCTTAGTTTGTTTACTTTCCCATCAAAAATATGCATGTGTCACTATAATAAGAGCTTTATAAATCTGGCTGTAATAGCTGTGGCTGTAGCAAGAAAGATACATGAAAATAAAAAAAAWTACCACTGCTACCAATCTTGCATCTTGGAAGAAAGAGCGGGATGAATTGTTCCCTTAAGAGAAAGAAAAGCAGTCAGTGGGAGAAGTGCAAAAGCCAAAACTGGTATTTCTGCAAAAGTTGGTTTTCAGAGRGAGAAATGAACACACACAAACAGATTATTAGAGAAAAGGCAGGTATTGTAGAGTAAATAATAAAACTACAGTGAAAAAACTAGGTTGTGTTCTCTGGAATGTCTAAAGAAAAATCCAAAATAATAAAATACCAAGTTCTAGAGTACTCTCTAGGAGTTATGGTTTTAATCATTTTCATTTCAAATTTTGTCTGATCTTGTAAATCCTGCTGCACTGTTCTGGAAGATGAAGAGAGAAGAAGGAACTCTGATGCCCAAAATAYGAAGTGTTACAGCTCCTGCTACAGTTGATACTAAGACATCTCCCCCCGAACCAGCCCTTACCTGACAGCTGGTTTAGTGGAAACAGAAAGGGATGTATGAGGCTACCTAGCAGAGTTCTTTTATGGAGTAGTACATACTGAAAAAGAAGCAAAGTTTGGATTAAATTAGTGAAGAAATGGTTATGGAAATTCCAGACCTTTCAGGCAAAGAGAGGGGGCTAGATGGTCTGCAAASGCTAGAAGGAATTGGCAGAATCATTTTCCCAAGCCAGTCAGTGGTCAGCACACAGACCTACTCTTTTTCTGTAGACCAGTTTCCGCCGTGTTACATCCAAAGTTTAATTCTCCTGCTTCATTCTGGAGGGCTGTAGTTCTGTCTGTACACACCACAGGTACAGCTTCGGTTCTTTGTTTTCCTCAGCTGCCGTTTCCTGTCCATCTTTTGCAAAATTTACTAAATAACATTTTACAATATCTTCAAATTAATCCTGAGCAGATGTAGAGTAAGTCTGGATTATGAGCCCAGAAAAAAAGGGACATCAGATGCGTTAAAAATGTTGCAACTGCAATGCCATAGTAAGCTATTTGAGAAAGGGAAGGAAGTAATAAACTATTTTGAGAGCAAAGCAAATGRTTGCCTGTTCTGTTAGAGCAGGACAGAAGCTGACCACATTTGCTGAGTTTAGTAGCTTTCTGAGCATGTGATGGTGTGGCCAGGGAAGGCAAAAAGAAAAAAAAAAGAAAGAAGGAGCAAAAAAGTGCAGCTGCCCTTGCCAAGCACACAGTTGTGAAGCTGCATGAGGAGCCCAGCTAGCGATTGGTGTGAATCAGCGACCAGACAACGGGCTGTGGGCTGCAGTTATCCCCTTTTGGCTGAGCAGCAGCTTTGGCAACACGGCAGTCTGAAGGTGCTTGATTTGCATGCGTAGATTTGGGGAGAAACTGCTGTGGAACAGCAGCCCATGGTGTTCAGAGACGAGGGACTTGGGCCATTGTGCCTTGTGTGGCGGCTTGATGCTGCTAATTAACCAGAGCTGACAAATACACAAATATTCTGTAAATCATAGAATCATAGAATCATAAACTGCTTAAGATTGGAAGGGACCTCTAGAGGTCATCTAGTCCAACCCCCCTGCACACACAGGGTCTCCTAGAGCATGTGGCACAGGGTGATGTCCAGGCGGGTTTTGAAGATCTCCAGAGAAGGAGACTCCACCACCTCTCTGGGCAGCCTGTTCCAGTGCTCTGTCACCCTCACTCTTAAGAAATTCTTCCTCAAGTTCCTGTGGAACTTCCTTTTGGTGCCTCAATTTGTGGCCATTTTCTCTAGTCCTGTCATTAGCCACCACCGAGAATAGGCCAGCCCCCTCCTCCTCACTCCCTCCCTTGAGGTTCTTATATGCTTTAATCAGGTCCCCTCTCAGTCTTCTCTTCTCCAGGMTGAACAGGCCCAGCTCTCTCAGCCTTTSCTCATAGGGCAGATGTTCCAGRCCCCTAATCATCTTTGTGGCCCTGCGCTGGACTCTCTCTAGCAGCTCCAYGTCCCTCCTGYACTGGGGAGCCCAGAACTGCACACAGTACTCGAGGTGCGGCCTCACCAGGGCTGAGTAGAGRGGCAGAATCACCTCCCTCGACCTGCTGGAGACGCTCTGCTTAATGCACCCCARGATCCCATTGGCCTTCTTGGCCACGAGGGCACACTGCTGCCTCAYGGTCAACTTGTCGTCCACCATGACGCCCAGGTCCCTCTCTGYGGGGCTGCTCTCCAGGAGGTCGGTCCCCAGCCTGTAGGCATGTCTAGGGTTATTCCTSCCCAGGTGCAGGACCCTACACTTGCCCTTGTTGAACTTCATGAGGTTACTCGCCGCCCAGYTGTCCAGTSTGTCCAGGTCCCTCTGGATGGCAGCGCAGCCCTCAGGGCTATCAGCTAYTCCTCCYAGTTTKGTATCATCAGCAAACTTGCTGAGGGAGCACTCTATCCCTTCATCCAGGTCGTTAATTAATAATTTGAACAGAACTGGACCAAGGACTGACYCTTGGGGGRCACTGCTAACCACAGGCCTCCAACCRGACTCTGCRCCACTGATCATTACCCTCTGAGCTCTGCCATCCAGCCAMTTCCTAATCCACCTCACTGTCCACTCATCTAACCCACTCTTCTGGAGCTTGCCCAGGAGGATGCTGTGAAGGGACAGTGTCAAAAGCCTTGCTGAAGTCCAGATCAATGACATCACCGCTCTGCCCTCATCTATTGAGGCGAAACGTGAAGATCGGGGCAGGGAGGGCAATGTGTGTTTTTTGATACCTTTAGGAAAGTGTGGTGCTGCAGACTGCTCTAAGTTTGAGAGCCTTCCTGGTTGAAATAGCCATCTCCTTCACGTTTGTTTCTTTTTTCCCTTTGATCTCTACATCTTTCGTAAACTCTTTGTAATGAAATAATCTAATAATATTACTTTTTCCTTGCATGTGCTGGAAGACATTACAAATAGCTTTTCTATATATCTTCAGTTGCTTCATTAACTTATTGTAAAAGACTTGGGTTAAAAAAATAAAAGTCGCCAAATAAGCCTTTGTAAACTGCCTTGTTTTGCTTAGGATCTAATGAGACATCATAGCCTATGGGAAGGAAATAATTGCAGAATTCTGTTGGGTGAAATGCAGTGATATTATTCAGAAYTGAGCTGAGCAAAGATGTAGATGATTAGGCAGTGAAGGTTGAAAAGAACTACTGGGAACTTTAAGTGGCTCCACAATACAGGTAAGGTAACAGGGGCTTGGAAATTGCTCTGTACTGCACTGAGCACATAGATTATAAGCTATGAGGGAACAGTTTGAAGAGTGAGGGTGCTAGAAAGCTGCAAAATTAAGAGCTGAGAAGGCTGTAACAGAGATAGAGGAGTGTGAACAAAAGTTAGTGTGTAAGAAAAGATTAAGCTCTGCTTCCAGATGTAGCATGAATGTATGGTTAAGCAAAATACGTGAACGTCCTACTCTTAGAAAGGGTGGACATCGAGAAAGAATGTTACAGACATTTTGGTAGTAGGCAAAGASATACCATGAAATAGCGCAGAATGTCTTCCAGTTAGTCTGCCATGTCCTGGGTTTCCCTAGAGGAGTGAGCGATAATCTTATCTAAGCCGTTTGGTTTCCGCACTCTGATTGTGCTGCACTGGCAGTCGTGCAGAGGTGGCACTAGTGGCTTTGTGGTCAGGCAGGGGCAGCAGCAGAGCTGCTCGCGCAGCAGCAGTCACGCTGCGCTGCGCTGGGCGCTGCTGGTGGAAGGAGGGTCTGCAGCTCCTGTGACCCGGGCGAGCGGGGACACAGGAGCCCTTCTCAGAGCCCCGGCGAGCGGCGGCTCAGCCCCATGAACTGCTGTTTGTCAGGCCCGGCCTAACAGAACTGGAAGCAGAAGAGCACATCTGCGCTGGAAGGCTGTGAGCTGTGAATTTCTCCTAAGACAAGAGAACCRTTGTTTCCTTCAGGAGCTTGCACGCTCTTGCTCCATCAGTGCTCTCCCCGCTGGGGGATGCTAAGCCCCACAGTGCCACCTGCAGCATAAAGGTACTCTGGTTTGCGGTACTGGCGGGAGGGAAAGCATGGCCACTCTAGGTACATTTTCTGTAATTAATTCACGTTTTATAGAATCACAAATTCAAGCTTTTAAAATTARCATACATTTCTAGTTTAGAAAAGCATTAAGTTGTTGATCAAAACAGCCTGCAGAATAATTGTTTTGGTGACAGTCAAAGTCAATTCACTGTATTTGCCATGAAAGCTATGAAATTAAGATTATTTTTTCATGGCCATCTGTTTGTTTAAGAATTGCAAGATCTTGCAAGCTAGGATTATTCTAAGTAGTCTCACTGAGTTCAGAGGAAATCCATATGGCAAAAGGCAGAGTGAACACATTTCACTGCTGAAAATCAGTAGGAATTTTGTCACTGAATTCATTTGAAATAGCATCACACCCAGGTTGCAACAGTTAGAATGTGCAATGCATGTAACGAGAGCTCTGCTTTCTGTCCTGCTGCTTTTTAACACCGTGCTGACCTTAGTCTTTCCAATAGTACCGTAGTACTGTGGTGGCCAGAAAGAAGGTCTGAGAATGAGGAGCTTTGTGAAATCTTTTCCCRAAATATGATATTCTGTCCTAAATGTGCAAAGTGCTTCCAAGCACTATTTAAATAAAGGGCAAGTCTGCAAAGCGCTTAGGAAATACTGCCAATTAGACCTCAAGTGTTCTTCATCAGGAAGAGAGTTTTTTTTTTCTGGGAAAAAAAGGTTTAAATTCATTTACACAGGAACACTTCGGCGTGTGAACATGTGCGGTCTGACTACAGACTGCTACAGAAATAAGCCCAGCTGACCCCACAGTTTCTGTAATCTCCAGCAGTACGGAGTGCATTTTTAGGCAACAGAACTGTTGTCCATAAGCTGCCCGGGGACGCGTCCCGTAGCCATCTGCACACGAGAGCTGAATCCTAATCCTGAGCGCGAGGCCGCCTTCTGCTGTGACCTTGAACCCGTCGCTGACTGTCTCCGTAACGTGGTGGTGCCRCCACCTTCCCGAGCGTGCGGAGACAATTCACTTGTCGTTCTCCTCTTAAAAACACGTCCTCTTAAGTCCCCTTAGCTGTGGGTTACTGGGAATCAGTTAACGCTCTGGACCTTGGATATTAAAACTGACGTGCCAAGAGMCAGAGAATATGAGATACTGAGCCTGACGTGTTTAAAGAATTCTGTGTTCTGTTAAGGGAAGCTATGACTGATCCTCGCTAGCACACAGTTCTACAACATATATATATGTGTGTGCATGTTTGCTTTGAGGRGCATATGTGGTCAACTGTGAATCCCTTAACATAAATTTTAGAAGTTCCTACAGCTGCTATGTGCCAAATAAATACAGTTAGTACTAAAATGGTGTGAAGGGAGCTGGCACATTAACTGATCTGGTATTCAACTATCTGAGAAGAAAATTACAGTGTCCTATTTCATTTGCAAGTATGAGGTTTTGAGGTATAAAGTACGGCCTTACATAACTTTGTTGAAAAAAAAATATCATGAATCATTAGTATGCTTTCAATAAATTGATCCAAAAACGCTCCACAAATCTCAGCAGCACAGAAGCGTTCTGTCCTCAGAACTGCTAATTCCTCTGCTTGCAGGCGTCCACGGCCATTGCCCCGAAGCAGCGTCAGGGCCCACGTGCCTCATGCCGTCATAAACGCACCGCTCCCAAACTTTGCTGCCTTCTCTGGCCTCTCCCTCCAGCTCCGGTGCAGGGCTTTGGTTCCGAGCTTCAAAGCCGCTGACGTATCGTGTCTCGGCTCCGGCAGCGATAGCATCTCTTTCCCTCAGTCAGTAGGACTACAGCACTCTTTTGATCAACAGAAATCAAAAGCCAGCAGTAGCCTAATAATAACCAGGAAGAAAACATCCTCCGCCGAGAGCATCAGCTGCATAATAAGGCRCCACAGAGCAGCATTAGGGAAAGAGGGCTTGGACTTCGCGAGGCGGGGAGCTGGAGCGGGTGCTTTGTGCGTGCTCCTCTCRGCGCTTCTTCCATAACAAGGATCTCTGTTTCCTCACAAGGACATTTGTCCTATTTAGCAACGCGGAAGTGGCAAGAGAGCTGTAGGGCTCGGAAACACAACCCATCTCATGCTCTGCTGTCGTGGGAGAGAGCATCCTGAGAGGAAGACACTGCCGGTTAGTGAAGGGTTTTTTTCAGCCACAGGAGACACAGCACAAAGATCGCTGCAGCTGCCTGGCTCTAAACAGACCATTGACAAACCTTGCCATGGAAGAAGAGCAATGGACTTTGCTGCACAAGATATACTCTATGGTGGATATACATTCCTTTACATAACAACGTGAAGAGACCTGGTTTATATTAAAACTTGTGTATTCTAACACTTCCTTTGATGCTCCTTCCACTTTGAGTAGATTTTTCTCCAAAAACTTTCCTGCTCATGTGAATTATGCCACATGTGTAAATCATGTGGGCGACAGAAAGCAAAGGGTCAACCCTCTTCTTTCAGCATGTGTGTTTCCTGCCTTACCTAACATGACACTGCCTAGTTTCTAACCACGACACCTTGCTGACATGAACTCGGTTGCAGCCCGTAAGGACTCTCCACCAAAGCATAGGGCCCCTGCCAGAAAGGCGCCTTATCCTTGAAATAGTTTGGATGCACAGCAGTACGGATCATAGCAGTTGAAAAAAAGAAAACACTTAAAGCCATGTCTTTGATGAAGCAGCATCAGAAGTGCATATCGATCTCCCTTCCCTCGGTGTTACCCAGCTGCTTTCGTTACAAAAATGAGACTTGTCATTACAGAACAGCACGCTGATGTAATTCGGCTGCGGGAGCCCTTCCACAGGGAGCTGGGAGGGGGTTTGATCGCTGCGGTGCGCCCCGGGGCAGGAGAGCGGGGCAGGAGGCTCTCACGCACGGATCCTGGCCCCGGTGCGCGTGCCGCGTGCCGGAGCGCCGCGGGAGCCTTCCCGCCGCGGGAGCCTTCCCGCCGCGGCCGCAGGGTCACACGGGCCGAAAGCCAACCCGGGAGGCCGTGGGCTCCTTCCCGCAGCCACCCGGGAGGCCGTGGGCTCCTTCCCGCAGCCACCCGGGAGGCCGTGGGCTCCTTCCTGCAGCCACCCGGGAGGCCGTGGGCTCCTTCCCGCGGCCGCCCGAGCTCCTGGCCGCGGGAGACCGAAGTCAGGCTGCGCTGCCTGCGCCGCGGGGCCGTCAGCCCTGCTCCGAGCCCCGGCAGCTTGGTGCCCGGCTGCTTTTCAGCTTCTACAGCCGCTTAGTTGAGGAATCTGGTTTTGAGAAGAGAGAAGGTTTTGCTTAAAGAATTTGTGATGAAAATGCTAGTTTGCTGTCCTGGTAGTCTAGAGCCCTCAATTTTTGTTGTCCAGGCTGCAAATTCCCTGCTCGCCGCTGCAGCAACCTTGCTGAGCCAGCAACAAGGCAGCGGGTGAGTCAGATCCCGGGGCTGCAGGGCCGCCAAGTACACAGGGCTTTAAAACACACCAGGCACCGGGTATCCCCCGGCCTCTGCAGGCCCCTTGTGAGGAGCTGCGTCCTCAGGGACACGGTGAAGGTTAAATGAAATTGTCGTCGCTGCCTACGGATTGAAGGATTTCGGAGTGGARCAAAAGGATGAGTGTGCTCAATTGACATCTCTGTTCTTGGATAATAAATCCATCCAATCCAGCAAATCCAATAAATTTTTAATTTGTGAAGGATATTGTAGTTCTTCTGTTCTCTGCACATTTTTAAATAAATGCTTTTATAAATGAATGTCTGCAAYCACAGTGAGGTATATTTGGCTTCTCTACCACTCACTGGTATATTTTGTATGGACATACCTGCATTTAAATGCATGTAAAAAAAAAAAAAAAAAGTTGCATTCTCTGTGAGAAGAAATTATTCTGGAGCTACAGAACCATTCCACATTTGCAACATAAATGCGAAGGCCTTTCTGAATGACTGGCTAGTGATATGAGGGAGAARGAAGCCCCATTGTGTAAACATAAAAAGCACTGAGGACAAGACCAATCTGTTTACGTATGAAAACTTACACCTCCACTCCACAATCCTGCAGAAAGAGACATGAAACAGGAGAAGAGAAATGTGTAAAACAGAGGAGGAAATGCTTTATTTATTTTTTTTGCTCTCACAGAGATTGCTACCAATTTCTAGGTCACTTATGTATCATTAAATTTTAATCCTTTATGCAAGTGCCTGTGCAATGACTGACCTCAAAATATACTAAGCCTTTGTTCATAAATGTCTTTCCTTTTCTGAAAGTGCAAACAAGGTAATAAATAATATTTTGGACAGGTGCTATTCATTCCATTTCTCTCTGCAAGATATATTATAGGATACAGTATATTTGAGGAAATGTTTCTGCTTGAGAAACATGACTAAATATCAGCCAGAAAGAGCAAGGATAATTCAAAGATACTAGGAAGGATTCTATATGATTTACACAATATTAAACAGAAGAACAAAGGTATAAAAAGATTCCTAAAATAATTAGAGAGGATACAGACGTGCTGTGTTCAGAAGGAAAAAAAGGATAAAACCCAAACGGTAATAGGATTTTGATATTCTAGTGCTATGAGTAATGAGTTTTCATCTTCATATGATGTATTATTTTTCTTCCAGCAGATTCTGCTAAGATGCCCTTCCCCTATAGCGAAACAAGTGTTTCAGTAAGTTTCAGKAAGTGGTTATCTTCTGTGTAATGAGGCCTATAAAAACATTCATTCCGCGGCCCGGGCAGCCCGTGACGCTGCGAGCAGCGTGCTGCGTGGTGAAGCGGGGTGCCCGTGAGCGCGGCGCGGCGAGGTGACGGGCTCGGTGCGCGGGGCTGCGCGGGAGCMGCGGGCGGTGCCTCGGCCTTAGCGCGGCTTTCGGCAGGGTCACGTCGTGCCCTCGTCAGACACGCTGGTGGCGTCCGGGCTGCGTAAGTGGGCAGTGCGGGACACGGGGCACGCAGCGTGTGGCCAGCGATGGAAGGAGGGCGACAGGCACAAGCTGAAGCACGTGAAATTCCACCTGAGCACACGCACAAAAACACCCTGTTGACCATGGGGAGGTTTGAAAACTGCACCAGGCGGTCCAGAGAGGTGGTGGAGCTCTCTCGGAAATACTTAAAACCTGACTACACGTGGT
>PTEX01000050.1:2658514-2681622 GCA_003342815.1 Eudromia elegans | reverse complement strand
TCCCTTTCCACCTCTGCCCCATCCTGTGGTTCTGTGAAGCTGTACGCTGCAGGGGCTTTTAATACAAATAATCAGTGCTACAGAGAGATTTTTGTTAAATTAGTGATATAGTTAAACTGGAAACACTATGAAGGATTGCACTTAGAGAAAAAAAAAAAAATCTGCTATATGGGCATGTTATCTAGGTGCTTTCATAGCTGAAGGAATGACCTTACTGTGTTTCTGTAAATGATTTARAAGGTTCTGCTGCTTGACAAGTCAGAACAGTTAAAGCAATAGCTGGGAGGACTCAGGCAGGCAACTTTATTGTTTGTGACAGAGCTTGGTATCCYGAGCCAAAATGAGCTCTAAAACTATTACTCATGTGTCTGGCCAGATAATCACAAAGAAGTATCTGACCCATGCAAGAAATACTTGTGATTTCTGAGAGAGAGTGATTGAACTACTTCCGTTAGCATGAATTTAAGGTGGTGGTTTGACACACAGTGAACTCGGTGTGAACCAGCAATTCTAAGCAGCAACCTGGGCAATCTGCTTTGGTCACTTTTTTTTTTTTAAACGCTAATAATCCAGGATTTGCATGAGATTTCTCATCTCATTTTAAACTGAGGAATTCTCGAAAGAATGTATTTTAATAATGCCTTAGCATGAATGAATCTGAAGTCATGGCAGAAGTTCAGCGAGGAGTGGAAACAGTCACAAGCCTGTGTATTTCAAAAGCAAATGTTTTTGTCTCTTTAAATTACATACCAACCTTATCTGAAAAATGTAAATTCTACAGCTGAAAGCACATTCCTCCAAAATCAGATYTGAGTTGATTACTCAGTGCTGGTTGTTTCCACATTCATCTAATGAATTTTCCTGAATAGAAAAGATGAAAGGAAGCCAAAACAAAGTAAGGAAAGCAGACTTCTGCAGTGAATATTGCTGTATCACCCTCTCCAAAATTATTCTGTCATTTAAAACCAAATGATCAAACCCACTGTTGATCTGAAGCTGGAATTCCTTTCTAGCACTGCCACTTATGGAGCATAATTGCCCTGCAAGCAGGAGACACCAGGCCAGGACTCACCTATGGTTTAATCTCTTGCATCTGCCCTTGAGCATATTCACATTCTTTGGGCTGGCTCCACTTGAAATCTGCTTCGGAGAGAGCTTGCCTCTCCTTGCCAGCCACGGACACAGATCTCTCAGCCTCTTTTCACCTCAGAACACCAAATAAGCTAGTGCATTGCAGCAGGTCCAAGGATTTGCAAAGATTACTATGAAGGAGTTTGGAGGCTTTAAAAATAACAGAAAATGTTAATGTAAGATGACTTTGCAAACCTTTGACACAAGGTTTCCATTCTTAATACTTGTAGTTGAGTTACTGATAAAACTAACAAGGTATGCAGTGTTAGGCCATGCAGTGTTGTCTAGAATCAGATTTAGTAAATTCACATAAATCAGTAAGATAACTATAAAAGCCTTTGTGGATAGCAAACATATAGTTGCAGTTATTTTCTGAGAAAATTRATGTAGTGCAGGAAGGAGTATGAACCTCCAGCTAGTGTCATAACGTAGCCTCCATAGCAAACATCAAGAAACCAGAAGTAAATTCTTTAGAAATACCTCAAGGACCCAAGCTGCACATTGAGCAAGGAAACAGGCCTGGTAATAGGTTCTCTTGGCATGTACGTGTATTAATCCACCCATTTCACATTCCTCACTAGCAGTCAGCTGAATGACGAGCGGGGAGAATTAGTTCCCCCTGTACTCCGAGCAATCTGATTTCCTAAGCAAAATTAATGGTTCTAGCTGGACAGCAAGGCTAACACAACACATTCTTTCCACTTCAGCAACATTGTGTATCTGCAACAAATGACTGTAACGTTSAAAACGCAGCACAGGGAGTGCACAGCCAGAGTTCACAATGTGTTGARGAACAGTCAGAGCATCCCTCCCCACCAGGAGCAGTGGAAGTGAAGTCCGATGGGATTGTGCAGGCTTGTGTCCTGCCTCCTCAGCCTCCCCTCTCCAGCCTGCAGCCCCCGAAAGCTCCGCGACCCTCCTCGCCACAGCACCCAGACATCTCCCAACAGCGCCTGCAGTCCCAGAGGCGGGAGCTGAAGCCTGCTCCAGGCCTTCCCTGTTTCTGTCCTCATTCTTTAAGCGGAGGCTGGAGATGTACACACGTTCCCACACCACCCACCTGCCTCTGCTTCGCAGTGAAGCAGCCGCGGGGGCTGCTCCGGGCTGCGTGTGGGCAGCCCACCCACTGGCTACTCCTTGCCCACCAAGCAGAAGAGGGGCCAGTTTTGCCTGTGGCTCCATGGTTGAAAGCAGCAGTAGCCTCCTCACTCTACCCCGGCTGCTAATTTYGACAAGGCTTGTAAAACACAGAGTAACTTTGCAACTTCCGCCCCCCTAGATGTGGTTTACAGCAAGCCACGTGCTCAGAGGCAATACAGGAGGTACCAGCCAACCGACCGCAGAGGATGCACGGACCATCATCACATGAGCTTTGTTTCCTTAGGAAYGGGACTGAGAAGGAGGCAAAACCTCTGCTTAGTACATAGCTACTAAAGGGATCAACTTCTGGTATACAGATTCCAGGAATTTGTTACTGTCTTTGTTGAATTTAAAATTTTGCAAACCTAAATCAGTTCCAGAAAATATGAACGTAATTTAAAAAGGAGCTTATTTTAAAAASTTATGCAAAATAATTTGGTTACCTAAGATTAGGAACTGAACAATTATTTTCAAACCTTTTTAATACTTAACTTTTACATGACCCTTCTCCCAGGCTTTCCATTTCACATGACTACATTTAATTTTGTATTAAAAATTCACCTTTAATAAGCATCCAGAAGGTGAATCTAAGCTGCCCTTAAGTGGAGGGCATGAGATTTTGCTCCATCTTTATTGGAAAACTCTCCTGAGGCAACCCTGAGCCTTTTCCTAAGTTATTAATGGTTGCCTACTGCAGGCTTCATTGCTGCCAAGTAAGTAGCTCCTTTGGAAGGTATTTAGAGCGTTTATTTGAGCACCTCTTGCAGGTTAACATCAGCTGTGGGAGGTAACGTGCTGCTCCTCTGCAGTCTTGGCAGTGAAGCAGCGTGAGCTGCAGCTGCGATTTCAGAAACTCTGACTTCTGCTTCCCAGCCCATCCCCATTAAAATCACGGGCCTGACRGCAGCTTCACCAGCAGCGGGAGCAGGGCTTGTACCCCCCAGCCGGGAGGGCTGCTGGAGTATCTGGCCACGCGGCTTCCCTGACCCCYGCTTTCCGAGAGCAGAGCAGCCCTTCCAGAAAGACTCATCTCTGTTTGCAGACTAAGAACACTTCAGAGGGACCAGGCTGTAATTTAACTGTGACTGTGGGGCACTGCAGTGCCACAGCAGTAAAACRAGGGGGTATTTTGTTAAAGACACTTAGCTTTACACACAGCTAGCACAGATACAGTAATACCCTGTGTCCAGGCTCTTCCCACCTCCATAGGCCCTCTGGAGAAGAGATGACAAGGGCAGGTTACCTCCTTAGCCACTGTCCTAAGAGCTTTAAATCCCTGAGCAGCACTAGCTGGCAGTCCATACTCGTTTCCTTGAAAACCTGTCGCCTTCAGCTCTGGCTCAGCAGTGGCTAAGCTGACAGTGGGCAGAGCTGCTCCGCACTCACTTCTTGYGAACACTGCAGCCGAGGCTGAGAAACATCGTCCTAGCTGCTTTTCYCTGGGGCTCAGGGGCTCCTAGGAAGCTTTCCTTGGGCTCATGCTGCTCCAGCCTGTGTCCCACCACCACCACCTTGCACAGGGCTCACGCTGCTGGGGGGGGCACCGTGAGCTACGCAGCTACGCTCAAGGGGGAGCAAGCGGCACCTTCCCATTCCCCTCTTTTGGGGTTACCCGGTGCATCGCAGTCAGGAGTTACCCTCCCTCATGCTGCAGAAGGCAGGCAGTCCTAGGCTTTTTAGTTAGTACTTACCTACGCACAATTCATCATTATTGACATAGGTAGCAACTGCTGCCTTTTACTGCGGGGCAGCAGCACATGAGGCCCGTGCTCAGCCTGACCTTGGCTAACAGGCTCACGCCAGGGCTGGGGGGAGTCCTCACAAAACCAGCAGAACGCAGCTGAGCCGCTTGCCWCTTTGTTCGTACACATCCTGGCTCAGAGAGGGAGAACCGATAAAAGCCTTGAGGTATCTGCCTGCAATATGGACAAAGGAAATACSGAGGTGTCTCTTGCAATATCCACTTAAAAGGCTGCCTGTAATTGAAATGGGTTTTAGAGAGGAAAAGTGGAAAAGCCTTGTTGTTGGTACGTGGTTTGGACCCAGAGGAGCAAGCTTTGGTGGCGGCTCAGCCTGTCCTGTCATGCACACAGCCAAACTCCGACCTGAAACTGCATGTAACGATTATTCAGGATTTAAGCTRTACTTTCTCACCACACACGTCTCTTTCAAAGCTATTTCCCTACTTTGTGGCGTTATGTGGTGAAGAAACACAGCTTGGCAACTGAAACACCAGGTGCACAAATATTTATGCTTTGGGAAGAGCGTTTGGGGAAACTCAAACAGCGGGTTTATTGACTTAAATTTATTATTTTTAAAATGTTTGTCTACCTTTCTAGTCTGCATTGTATTTGAATTAGAGTTACAAATATGGACCATGAGTTCTCTCCTATGTAAGGAAGCAGTCTTAAAAGCAAGGACAAGGTGCTGAATATTTAGAAAATCCTAATGGCCCATCATATTTTCTGTGTCGTTGATGTCAGGGAGTGAGGCCCCAAGACTTATCAGGCCTTAAACACCCGACAGACATTCAAAGCTGCCCTGCACAAACGTGCTGTGCTAGAATTAGCACAGTGAACTGTTTTGCTTTTGTTTCATTTATGAAAGAGAAAGTCTTCCTAATCTTGCACACGTACATGCTGATGACAACGCCACTGGGACTTTTATTGTGAATGGCACCGTGTAAGGATTTATTGAACAGAATCTGAAATTCTTGCAGAGATTTTTTTTCTCCTCTTACTTAATTCAGAAGTAAAATCCAACAAAAACAGAAGTAGGAAATTCCTTTTGCAGAGACAGGCAGGTAGAACTTCTTCAACTTGAAGTTAAACACTGCTTGCCTCACATACARATGCAATGACTAGTCCAAGGGTTTGTTTATTTTTAATTTACCAAAATGATAAATTAAAATGCATACAACTTTAAAAAATTTATGCTAAACATCATGCTTTTATTTTTGGGAAAGAGCAAGAAAATAGCAGTATTTCAACAGACTAGAAAAAGCCTCATATAAATACCAAAAGCACAGCAAATTATATTCAAAGCCAGTACATTCGTAAGTCAAAGCAYACAGTTGTGTATGTATTTATACACATAAGCACAGGCAACTTACTTAAATACAGGTATAGCCATTTGGATGATCTGTGTTAACTTTATCATTCATTTTAATTTTGGATGAGCAATCAGAATTTAACATAAAAAAATCCAAACACTGTCACAGACTAGCTTAAGAACTTACTTAGAGAGATACAGCACAGAATCTTTACTCTTCTTGCCCTCAAATTCCAGTAAAATAAGCTGTTTTTTTAAAGGGAATGCACTAAAACACCACCTTAGAACTCTTTGCTTTTTATCACTGCAACATCATAGCCTTTGCTGAAAATTAAGAGGAGCTACCCCAGAATTTCATTTCCAGTTCCTTCTGTAAACTGAATATGCACCAGATGTGAACCATGCAAAAACCCTTTGAGATTTAAGCCCTTAATTATTAGCTTCTGTCAAGATTCAGGCACTATGTTTTACAGCAATATTTAGTATTAAACTGAAGAAATTAAAATCACSTGTTGGGAGCAGACTTTACTTAAAACAATAGAAGGGTGAAGACTAAGATAGTTGGCAACTCATATATTCCAAAATAGTTGAGCATTACATATACACATTATGAAATAATAAAAACTTAACGTGCTTTAGTAAGTTCTTAAAACAAAAATAAGTTATAGTTCAAAGATCAAGTTAGTATAAAAAGTTTTAACATATGCAAAGTATGTGCTCAAAATACTTATTTTGCATTTTAAAAAGAGCTGTAGTCTACCTTACAGAAACAAAGTTCACCCAGTATAAAATATTGCAATTTGTCCCATTTTGTCATATGAGAGGTTTTCCTTATTCTTCATATGATTGAGAACATTTGCACAAGAGTTCATGTTATTCCAAGCCACATAGTGGCAGACAGACTATGTTTGAATCTGTGCTTTTACTATTTGGTGTAGTAAAAGCCAAGGAAATTGTTTGAGAACAGAGTTTAGCAGGTCAGAGAACTATGTTTATGCGAGAAATCTAGACAATAGTATAAAAGTTAATGCCAAGTGGCAGTACCAAGAAAGTGAATTAAATCAACAGAAAAAAAAAGCTGCTGATAACATTCACTATTAAATGTTGAGCTCTCAGGCTACGAAGAAGGAAAAATGAGTCAAAAATCAGCATAAGGAAAAAAGAATTAAAATTGTGTAAACAATCCACCCAGTACAAAACTGGATGCAGCTGATAAGAGCAGAACTAGCTTAGTAGAGCTGAGGATGTGAACGCATCCACAGACCTGTTCAGAAAGSATTTACCAGTACTGACAAAAGTGTTGACAAAAAAAGAGTCACCTATAGCTATTTACACCACAGTGGAGGCTTCCCTCCCCTCTTAAGAAGTTATTACAACTCAGAAGTCATTGCTGTCTTCTATGATTAAAATTCCAGTTATATGCTACCAACATCTGTAAGTTGAAAACACCCACCTTGCAAAATAAATTGAAAACTCTTGTCAAACATGCTTGAGGACTCTCCAGAAGTTATAGTACAGCACTTTCCTCAAGTGGTATTTGCATGTGTAACTCGCACTGATAGCCGGTTAAAAGCGAGAGAATTTAACACAACTTGGGGTAGCTGGCTGTTCTCCACAAGGAGAGAGGCTCATACAGATTCCAGTCATTCCAAGTGATGGGTTTTTTAGGGAGAGAAGGGCAAAAGAACCTAGATCATCCTGAAGAAGCGTCTTCTTGTTCCTAGAAGTACTCCTCCTCTTCATCAAAAAAGCCATTTTCCAGAGCATACGTGCAGTCTGCATTAGAGTCAGCTTGGCACGCACCTTTATATTCTTGAATTGACTCGTACAGGGAGTAGAGCTGACACAGTAATGACATATCTAGCTGCCGAAGGCCAACCTGATGAGAGAGGGAGCGGGAAGCGGGAGGAAAAAAAAAAGTTTACATTACAATTATTATTTTATTGGCAGTAGGATGCTCTTAATGTATATTTTTCATGGCTAAACAGGCAGAGCGAGCGGCCTCCTGTTTACCTTGAACAGTTAGGAAATGTAGAATCATAACTCATTTCCCAAGATGCATGACACCACACTGGATAAACCAGAGGAAAGAACAAGGAACACAGGGATGCTACACAGTGCAACACTGGCAAAGCATTCTTCCACATCTAGTCATATTACCATGCCCTATTTAACTACTAGCTATCAGTGCAATCCTCTCCACAACACGACATATAAACTCAAGCTCTGTATGTTTCACTATGCTTTACCAATACCACTGTGTGTCTTTTAAACAAAGATGATGTTGTGGGGGAAAGATGTATGAAATTGCCTGAATAAAAAGTGGCAGACTGTTTTCCCACTTCATGGCTATAAGGGCCCTACTACAATTTACTATAATCAACATATATAGGCAGAGGACTTCTTTGACAAAGCCAAGTACRTCTAGCACAACAGAGTACACACCACTTGAGAGCAGCAGAACTGAAGTGAGATAAGGGCATGCATTACTGCCTGCAAAAATCTCCAGAACATCTTCGTGTGCTAGTCAAGAGTCCTCCTGCTACTCTYTGAGACATATGGATTAGCTTACTTTGTATTTAAGTGCTCTATATTTTCAAAGATGGAGACAAGAAGAAAAATATTAGCTGAAAATCTAAGTCTTTGAGCAACATTTAAAAAGTTAAAAAACAAACAAACAAAAAATCCTACAACTTTAAAAAAATCTTGCAGCCTGCATCTTTATATCAAGTACAAAACAAGTATTCTACCCTGTAAAGTAAAACAAAGTCATTTAATTCAAAGAAGCTTCTCCTCTGTGAAAACAAAATAGGGCATTCCGTTGACATCTTCCCCTGTCCAGGTGAAATCAAACCAAAATCAGGTTTTCTCGTGCAACAACTTAAAACTACCGCATAATTTAATAACTTAAAAATAAAGCAGCTCTTCCTGTCTAGGTTTTACAATAAGCATTAAGCTTCTGCTTTTTATGTCAAAGCATKGAATAAGGCATGAAATGTTACGCTAGCTGCTATCAGATTATAGGCAAACCAGATCTAGGCCGCTTTTCAACTCCATCTTTTCCTTTAATGGTCAATACCACTTTCTCTCTCCTTGTTGTTCAAGCATCTGTGACGGGCTTTGCTTGCTGCAGAAAAGTCGCACACTGTCTGCTACTCTTCCTTTCTCTGGATTTCTGTAAGGAGAAACCAGTACTTGTGCAAATTCCCTTTTGAAGGGGTTCTTAGGAGAAACTTGAYATCATAGAGGGATACTGGTACTGTATCCAAACACCTCCATCTACTCAAGTCCTGCTAAAGTAACTTCTTCAAACTTGTTAAGCTAATGAAGGCTTACCTGCCCAAGCCTAAAGTCTGAATGTCCACCTGTGAAGGTRGCAGTTAATGAACTTTTGCTTGCTCCATTTAAACAAATTACTCATCTAGAACAAGAAAGTATTCTGTGAAACTGGACTTAATACTATTACATATAAACATGAGAATGATTAGGCAGACTTAAATCACAGATAAATGTTTGAAGGACAACAAGGCTGTGGTGAAGAACTGTTCAAAAAAGCCATCAAAAGTTATGAGAATGAAGTGAGCAAGAAAACATTCAAGTTGGAGACAGACGAGATTCCAGACACAAGATCTTTGTCTCTTAAGGARAGCATCACAAACTTCATAAACAGATTTCCTATCTCAGCTAGGTAAAAACACTTCAGGACATTCTGTGAAGATCAGTTCTGCTATCTCAAAACTAGAAGCTGTCCAACTGAGTTAATTTAGCAGGCCTTAACAGAGTTATATTTAATACCTTATTTGTCTGTGTTCATCACTAGTGTCAAGCAATCAAACAAAACCAGTAAAATCTATCAAGAAAAAACACTTGAGCTCTTGGCATCTCAAGAGTGGTCCCCAGGACAGCAAAACCCCGAAGAAATGTCTGAGCTATCTCRACAAGCATTAGTTGTTAACCCAGCTAATCTGCATTTGACTGAAGTTTTATCACGAGAGCTGCCGGACAACCTTACACACCCCACCATGTGATCCACTCCACCTCACAAGCAGAGAATCCCACTTCTAAGGTGACCTTTTACTTCATCCCTCCCCTTAGAAAGTGTCTAAATCCACCACTTTCATATTCCAACACCCAGGGAGGGTATATTGCTTGACCATACGTGGAAAGATACTGCTACATCCTTTTCCCCCGATACCAATACACCACTAAATGTTTCAGCTCATTGCTCAATGAATATTTTATCTCTGCCTTGTGCAAGGAAGAGTGTTCAGTATTAATAATGATGTGCTATTATTCACCTAAAGAAAGGCAGCTTATTTTTAATGCAAGAACCTCTATAATTTGTACAGGCCTCAAAAAAAGTACACCTGATAGAGAATAGACTCTTGCTCTACTTATGATGGAGTCTTTAACGTGTTAGGAGTTAAAAGACATGTTTTATCACAAAATCACTTAATCACAGAATCCTTAAGATTAGATGGGACCTCTAAAGGTCACTTATTCCAACCCCCCTGCTCCAGCAGGGACACCCAGAGCACGGGGCACAGGGTGACATCCAGGCGGGTTTGGAAGATCTCCAGAGAAGGAGACTCCACCACCTCTCTGGGCAGCCTGTKCCAGGGCTCTGTCACCCTCACAGGAAAGAAGTTCCTCCTCACATGGAGATGGGACTGCCTGTGTTTCACCTTGTATCCATTACCCCTTGYCCTCTCACTGGCCACTACTGAGAAGAGTTTGGCCCCCTCCTCCTTACATTCACTCCTCTGGTATTTGTACATATTCATCAGATCTCAGCCTTCTGAGGATGATTTCATCAAATCATCCTCAACGATAACACAGCATCAAAGGGGAATCCTGGCGCTAAATGACTTTAACGAGCATCTCGTTTGGTTTTCCATTAGCWGAACTTGGACGTTTATCACAGGAGCTGTGTCTGGCTTCTTGCAAGAGCGRCACGCCAGCCCGCGGCCGCTGCACCCCGTGGCTCTGCGCAACGCCTCGGGCGCGGGTGCCTCGCGCAGCGGGAGGCGCGCGGCTCCGGCTGCATGGCAGCGSGCGGGCCGCGCCACGCCGGGGGTGCCCCTCGGCCCCCACAACTGCGCCTGGCACCAGCGAGCACCGACACCCACAGCAGCGCGTCGCCCCAAGGCGCGCCGACCGCCCGGAGGCCTTTTACCAGCGCCGCCACTGAGCCAAAGCAAAGCCCTGAAAGAAAACTGCGYGTCTAAGCGCGCTTCATCTGATCCGGATGAATCAGCGCTGGCGCTTACTTATTTATTTTTTGAACCTTGATGTTTTCAAATGGGTGTCAGGTTCAAATGGACGTCCCTGARGGCAGCGCTTGTTACACGCAAACCAGAACTTCCAGAGGATGGAAGCAAGGAGGAATCAAACCAGACCAAACAAATAACAGAACAAACACCAAACCCAAAACGCGGCTCCCGCGGCAGAGGCCGGGCGGCCGCGGCGCCCCTGCCCGAGGCTGCRCGCTGCCAACGGCGGCGCCGCGGCGTGACGAGCGAGGCGGCGGCGGCGGCGCGGGGGGCCCTTCCGGCCGTTAACGGCCCCGCCCCGCGGCCGCTGGCGCCCCCGCCGCCCGCAGCGCCGCGCGGGGCACCCCCGGGAAGGAGCCTCCCGCCCCGCAGGGCCCCGCCGCGGCCCCCGCGCCGCCCCGGGCCGCGGCCCGGCCCGCTCACCATCTCCTTGCGGAGCAGGGCGAGCGCCGCGTCCAGGTTGGGAGGCTTGGGCGGGCGCGGCGAGCCGCGGCCGCCGCCGCTCAGCTCGTCCTGGATGCGCGACTTCTGCGCGTAGAGGCGCTCCAGGTCCCGCCAGCGGCCGCCCTGGCCGCCGCCCGACGACGAGGAGTTGAGCAGCCCGCTGAGGCTCTTGGGCAGCGGCGGCAGCCCCGAGCCGCCGCCGGGCCCCAGCAGCCCCGAGCCGCTCATGCTGCGGCGGCGGCGGCGAGCGAGAAGAGCCGCCCCCGCCGCGCCGCGGGAGGCGCCGCCGGAGCCCGCCCCGCCTCCGGGCCCGCGCGGGGAGGGCGCTCGCGGCCCGCGGCGCCGCTGCGAGCGCGGCGGGCGGCACTGGGTTGTTACCGTTCCCTTTCCTTTCCTTTCTCGGCGTGGTGGTGGTGCCGTTTTGTTCGTCTTTGGATACGCAAAGGGCCCCCTGAAAGAAGAGTTACCGTTTCTTGTCGTTGCATCCCCCGGTGCTTCACAGTCGTGTTTCCCCTGCCTCCCCTTACAGTTAATTTCTGCTCAAAAGCGTTTCAAGTGCTGCACTCCTGTCGCACTCCTGAATATCCGCTCTGAGGGCCACATCACTCAATCCGAATTGGGAATTGCACCCCCTTTTGCTCCAAGTTTGTTCATAAATCAGTTAAATGCCCCAGTTTACAAAAACACCTGCAAAGTTTAGTGCTAGTTTGACGAAAGGGCGCCCGGCTGCAGCGCAGGGCAGGAAGGAGCCCAGTGGCCTTGGGGCAGAGGGAACACTGGCCAGGAGACTCCAGGAGCCTCCAGCACGGCCCAAACTCCCGCACCATGGGAGCCTTCTCCACCTCTTACCTCTCACTTCTGCAAGTGAGAACATCCCGCATGGCTCTTCTGCTATACAGGAGTCTTGTTTCCAAGTTTCATCCCCAAATCTCCTTTGAGAGATGTAAGTTGAAAGAGTGTTTCCATTTACCCTGTTTTTGCAGAAGGTCAGTTTCAAGGTGGCAGTTTCCTTGCTGCACAGAAGGTTCTGTGCTTCCTCTGCACAGGAGCAGCAGGGGTAGCTGCCCCTTCCCCTGAAGACCCAGGCTACCTAAGGAGAAGTTAGGATTTCTTTTTTGGCTGACATGGAGATGTATCTTCATATACGTCCTTTCGATCTTGCTTGTAGCATGCAGCAGGTGCCATCTATGGTAAATGCCGAGTGGTATTTGGGGCTAATTAAAGCCAGTGCTTGATTTTTCGGGTCTGTGCATTAATACAGTGTAAGAATCTGCCAAGCATAAGAAAAATATATATATATATATTTCCTCACAGGGTTGCATCTCTGCAATCTGTTGAACAAATCGTGCCAAATTTGGCTTATCAATCTGACCTTGGATCTTTATGAGGCTYACGAAATGCCAAGGCAAGTGGATATTTGAAAAAGGAGAAAAGTTAAGCTCTGTGAAAGAAGTTTCTTGACCTCAAACAGAGCAGAGCTGACACTTTCTTGTAGTATTSCCATACCTTACATCAACTGTTAAAGTTTCTGTCACTCTTCAAATGTGGCAGAAAGATACTGAAGATCTTTCAGTAGTTTTTTCACAGCTAAGACTGAAAAGTCGGAATYAAAGCAGCATACAAAGCTGGGGATCCAGGAGCAYGTTGCCATTGCAAGTCTRTCAGAAATGAGGACAAAGAGGTGCYGTCCTGTTGCCAGAAGGCTCGTTTGTTTTTGGAGCTCTCTGTTCAAGAAATAACCCAGCTATGGAATTTTTAGTATTTGAGTTAAACCTCTCCGTTATTAATAGGTTTTCTTTAGCACTCACATGGCTTTTTCATGGTTTATATCTTATCAAACTTTGTGGCAACTGTTTTAAGCCCACTTACAGTGGAGGAATATCTTGCCAGTGTGTATTTACATGCTGCTTGGGGGATTGACTGTAAGACAATCTGATCTACATTTTAGTGCTTTGTAGATTAGACTCAAGAAGATTTTTTCTTCCCATTTATCATGATACCACTTCTGCCCAGAAGGTTGATTATGAAAGATAAAACAGTGCTGTTAGCTTTTATGAAACTGAACACAGTTAAAACCRTCCCTATAGGAGATTAAAAACATGAACAAAACCCTCTTCCTTCTAGGCCAAGAGCRTAAGAGTGCAAATATACTGATTGCATTTGCTAAGAGTAGAGGTATWGTATAATCCTGCCTGTTAGTGGATGTATTTATTTACTCCCATTCTAACACCCCTCAGATGACAGCTATATGGAAAAGCTTGCAAATATTCTCTTTTTTTATCTAGACTAGCTTATCATGCTTTTTGTTAAACACTTTTCTGGTCATATTAGATCTTAAGCACAGTTATYTTTCACACTCAGGTCCTTTAGATACCTTGCTACTGTATTATTACTATTGTAGAAATCTTTTTACTATCTCGCTGTACAATTTTGCCAACTGAAAAGTCAAACAATTTACTCTTCTGGTTCTGAGTGACTCTCCTCTTGGTTGGCAACCTTATCTAGCCCCTGTTCATATTAAATTCATAGCTATCCTTGAAGATCTAAATCAACTGCTTTATTTAGTCTGACCTAGTTATGACATGGTGATAATGGGAGCCAGGGTCTTTTGCAATCATGTCTTTCGCTTATGGAATAAGCTTCCTTTAACTGTATAAATCCCCCAGTCATCACTGTTTTTTTAAATTGAACTACAGAAATGTGTTACTCCTCTTAACTCTTCTTTGTTAAGGACATTATCTAAAAAATACATTAAAGTGTATCTAATTTATGCCATGAAGTTTTAAGTATTACCAGAAGTGTTCTCTCCCATTTCCTATGCAAATGTATTATGGTATTTTTTAATTGTGTATTCATAAGCAAATGTCTTCCTTTCTTCATTCATGAAGAGTATACGCAGTGCTTGTATATCGTTTGTACATCACCTAAAATTATTCCTCTTTCCAAATGTGGTGGTGATCTGTATTCATTACAGTGTGGCTTGAATTGATAAATTAAGACGATTTCTTACTGTTTTTTTCTGCAATATTCTGCCCCATAGTACCCGACTTACCTACAGGTGTTAATTAATTCATCTTTATGACRATCCTGTGATAGAAGATGGTATTATTATCCCCACTGTACATAYGGAACAAAGACACTAGGAACTTAAATTTTGTCATGGTAAAAAAGGTCTATTAATTTTAAATGCTGGCTTTGTGATTCTTAGGGCATCGAACAGAAATCTGGCTGCAGCAGTTTGATGCAGCAACCCCAAAATGTCTGTTTAGCCCCTTTAATTGAATGTTGCTCCCCGCAACAGAACTGACAGGAGGACATGTGCTGGCAGCTTAAGCTACCCTGAACAGAACAGCACCTTTGCTCAGCCACCTTCATTAATGATTTAAAATTAACCTCCAGACTTTGCAGGGCGGGATTTTGTCCACTGTGCCTCAGGGAATGTCTTAAACTCACCAAACCGAGAGCACCAGAGCTCAGCTGTCTTTGCCATCAGTGTTTTTAAGTCCTGTCTGTTTTGCAAGATGTCCCATATTGTGCTAACTGGGAAACACAGTTGTTCAGCATGTCCCAGGTCATGTTCCAGGTATCACAAACTATGGAAAAATATGAAAAACAGACAGGTAATTAGCAGCATGTGCTCTGCTTTTCCATTTTCTCGTGTTTTCCAAGCCACTGACTGCATTATTCCTCATGAGGCCTGTGGTCTCTGTCTTTGGTGTGAGAGCACAGAGATCACATTGATCTGCAATGCTCTGGGAATGATGTGAAATGTAGTCATTTCCACTGAGGAAAACCTAGAAGATTCTGGGCATACYTGGCACCCAAAATACAACTCCACACTGTAGTGTATTCAACTAGAAATTAAATTTTCATCAATAGACCATTCAATTCTTCAGTGTTGTTCTTAATTTAAAAGCATTTCATTAAAAGTTTTAAAAAGCATTTAAATAAAAAGTTTTAGAGCCCTGTTTTTGATTTTTTTTCCATGTGTGTTTCAATTTTTATATTTTCATTCCAGGGTATTGAATACCATGGTGGTCTCCACATACATTTTCAGCAGGGTTGGTGTCTTTAGACCCAGAGCACAAGGCTCTCCTGTTTATCTTTTATATGGGTTTGCTACCACATAGACACCCAAGAAAGACACCTCCGATGTTGACTGTGTGGTTCAGAACTCACTGCTAGAAACCAAAAAATTACTGAGGGAATTCAGGCTCATTTTGAATTTCTTGGGGAAAGAAATTTGTTTTCTGTTTTCCAGAGGTTATAAACCACTTGTTCTCCCATTCCGTTCTTCTTGCCTTTGTTGCTGTTGTTTTCACCAGTTCCTGTCCTTTTCCTTGCATGATCTCTGCTCTACACTATTGTCTTTTAGTTTATTTTCTCTGACCCCTTAGTTCCTGTTCCTACCTTCTGCTTTCATCCTGGTTTCTCCAGCTGGCTCACATGCATTGCCACTGCTRTCTTCCTCAGCTTCTCTTTGCCATCTAAATCTGTCCTTTATCCTTCTGTACTGAAGTCAGGCTGCTTATTCTTACTCTTTCATCAAGAATTTAAAAAAAAAAGGCAAAATTTTGTGATCAGAAGAGAAGCAATTTTTTGAGGCAAAGCTAGATACTGTGGAAGGCTGCTTAGGACTGTGCCAAGCAAAGACAATAGTTTCAGAAGGAAGCAGGCCGCAGACAGCAGTTGAATGTAGGGACTRGTACTTAGAGGTCCCTAAGTATAAATGAGTAACAAGTTTGCTGCTGCAGGCATTTTGCAGCTAGCTGTAATGTAATGTGCATGTTTTTTTTTTTTTCCCAGAGGTGGCAGCTASTCAAACCAGAGCTCTCTTACTTTCTTCTAGGAGTGCGACCCTTTTTCACAAGGAGGATGATATGAATTTGTGAAACAATTTTTATGCCCAATGTAAAGCAGTGAAAGACGGTGTGAAAATCCAAGGAGCRGCTGCATATGGCAAATAGCCAGGTATGTTTCTGCAGTGACTACTGGCATGATTCTCCCCACACATTGGAATCGGTTACAAAGTCCTTCTGGTTTGTGTTGCAGAGATAAAAGACAAAAAAATGTGTTGGTGTTTTCATGTCAGAACTTGTGATTTAGGATCATAARAAGGATCATGCCTGGAAGAAACACAGACTTGGTGTGATAATGTAAGTAAAATAGTAAATAGACTTATAGTTAAGACACGCATCCATTTATTACCCTGATATTGCCAAAATCTGGCTTGTTTATGTATCGGTCACATTGTATCACTTTCCACTGCAACCCTGCTTTTAAAATTTCTTCGCTTTGTCCTCACACTTTATTAAATTAGCTGTAACAGTATCAGTCTTTTCTTTCTACCTCTCCACTCTCATAGATTTTTCCTCATTACATTAACTACTAGAAAATAGATTTGTCATTTAAACCACATCATATTCATGCAGTGTACTTGTCTTCAGCATTTCTTTGTAATTAGAAAGAACAGCCATTTTAGTGTTTCATAGCAGCTGGCAAAAACAAGTCCACTGAAATGGAATAAGAAACAATGGCACATTGTAGGAATTAATCATTTCAGTATTATCTGAAAAGTCATGGGCATGAAAGGGCACAACAGAATTTTGTGAGGTAATTATATAATAAAATAGCCTCGTGCACACAGTTCTTACTGACTTTGAACATCTTCCCTTAGTCTCTTTCTCCTGGGTCGGAAATACCAAAGGAAAAAAGGGCTTCAAACTACCTTTGGATTTTTTCCTCCTATGACTGTTATTGTTCTGATATGTTTTGGGGTAGAAAAACATTTGTCTATTGAAAATGACAGCTTGAGGGCTATTTAGTGCTGCTGCTCTTCAATTCAATGTGTTAGCCTCACAACAACAAGCTTCTTACTCTTAGCAGTACATACTTGACTTACAGTAACAGCTTTCCAGAATCTGATTACTGAAAGCAGATAGCCAGGAGATCAGAGCTACAGGCTTTAAAGGTATTTGTCTTATTATCCTAGTGACACTGAGCAGACTCTTTCCTTCAGGGAGAGCTGCAATGGGGTCAAATCTTGAGGATGCTCTCTAAGCTGTGCTGAGGTTATCTGAGGTAAAAACGACAGAAGTTCTAAATCTGCAGGCAAAACTGTATGGCAGAAATTAAGTGCTGCTGATGTGCACAAGGAGTAAGGATGAATTGTGCTTATGGAGTACACAGCACTCAGATTCTCTAGCAATTTGATATCTGTCTTGAAGCAATTTTTTGAGGAGGGAGTAGTAGTTATTTTTGAACAGAAATATTTATTTATCTGCAAAATGTACTTGAGGTTCAATTGTAAGCAAATATGGAAGTTTCTATACACTATTATCTTCAAATAATGCTAATAAAGACATAATATTTCTTACTTTCTTCTTCTGTGTTCTCCTCTAAATAAATGTATAAATATATTTTTTTACTGTCTGAATACATGAATGAGTTAGATAACATAGCTCCTTAAGGCAGATGTGGCTTATGCTTCTCTCAAGATGAATACTCTCTTCAGCTATGAAAGGCTATAATGCATGCTCTTGGGTGGCATAATTTTATGTTCACATGTGCCTGTGTTCTTGAAAAATGACCTTCTTCTTCCACAAACGCAAGTAGACACATTTGTGCTTGCAGTGCATTACTGTATAATCAAATGCAAATCCGAGGCCATAAAAAAATTAGAACCTTTCATTTCAGGTAGGCCAAATTCTATAATCACATACCACCTTCTGCCTGTACTGGAGTACTACCTGGAACAGTCTATTCCTATTCAAACTGTCACACGGGAAATGATTAATAGATGTGAACAGATATTCTTCCTTCCAGCAGCTCTGCACGGAATCAGCAAGGCTGGAGCTATGTCTGGGAACTCACAGTCCTGAACCTGAATAGAGGCTGGGCCAAAGCTTGTGGAATAACAGTCAGATATCCTCATAGATACCTGAATATCTTTACCTAATACTGAAATTCATCAACCTCTGAGGTAGGACAAGGGTGATGGTTTAACAGTGCATAAAATTATTTCTAAACAGCTTAGAGGAGAAAAGTACTCTGTGTAATTGAAAGTTCATTTAGATAGATAGAATGTAATTACCTGGCACAGTTAGAGAAGCAAAGCTATTGTGAGTCTCTGATGAAAACTGTCATCAGTTATTTAATGGCCAACATGTGATTAGAATTTTTGTTTCATATTTCATGCAAGAACAGCACGTTCAGCAACCCAGTGACCCCTAAATTTAATGCAGGGGCACTCAGTGATTACTGATTCAGAGGCAGATGTTCTATTAGGTCATTGTTTCTTGCACCATTTTAGTATATGACGCTTAAACAGAGGTAACTTTGACCCATAGTTAGTTTGCGGGATTTAATTTTTCAACAGTTTAGGCAAAGGAATATATTTAAAGTAGTACCAGTATTTAAAACTTAAACATATGTAGTAAACAAAATACTTGCAAATAACTTCACATAAATACCTGTGATATCAACTTCTAACCTGAAATGAACCTGTCTGAGAAATAGTATCTAAGCAGATCACATTTCAGATAGTACGCGAAAACAGTTCACCCTTCTTTTTTTTCTCCTTCCATATTAGAAATGCCCCTCTGCAAACTGAGTGGTTTCTTCCCTGACTCCTCCTTCCACACAAGAACTGCAGCTGCCAACAGGGAGGCTGCTGCCATCACAGACTGAGCTCCTGTGTTCCTCACAAGCCCATCACTCTTCCCAACCTCTTCCAGACAGACATCATCACCTCAGGAAGATGCCTAGACCAGGAGAATCGCATCCAAAGCGGTGGGGCATCCCCCAGGCTCAGCTCATCTTACCTCTCTGAAGTCCTGCCTGCTCCCTTTGCTTTTCAGAGTTGTTCTTCCTTGGCAGAGCTATTGGGGGAGGGCTTTAACAGTTGCAGCCGTAATTGCCAAGTGAGAGTTATTCTGGACTACAATGATTTCTGCTCATACTTTAAGCACCTGTTGTATCATTGGAGACAAGTCACATGTGTGGCGGGATCAAACTGTATAATAATTCAGTCATTATGTTGCCATTTTATAACTTGATGCCATCTGGAACATGACATAGCACCTAAAATTAAAAGCAATCTACCGTGTATAAGACTGCAAAAGGAAACAAAAAAAAAAAATCCCCAAACAAAAACCAATCCYCCTTCAGAGGGAAGTGTGATAGCAAGTATCCACAAAGACGGGAAGCTGCAAAAATCAAACATCTGTGCTGGAAATGAGATTGGATCAAGCAAATTACTCCAGCCTTATCAGTCACTGACATGAACAAACAGGCATACAAACAAGTCAGAAGGAGAGAACATGGATTTTTGAAACGTTTGCCAAAATAAGAAAYATTTTGCCTGGGCAGAAATGAACTAAGGAGTTCTTTCCCATTTTTTGTTGAATAGGCAAAGGCAGATGGAGATCTGTAGAGACTGACTGAATACAAATCATCAGAAATATGATTTCTAACAATTCCAGCTCTTATCATGGAAATGAATATTTTGATAACATGACATTGTATAAATTCATTGTTTCATGGATTACTATTTCTTTATTTATGTACAATGTATGCTTCAATAACAAGAAACTTTATGCTGATATGTAAATACAGTTAATATAAAAAAAATTAGCCCGACTATTTATTTACAGTGAAATTCCCCTATCAAACTTGATTTCCATTTGCAACTGAAAAGACTTCTAATAAGACAAAAGTGTTAGAGATATTTTACAGCTTTGAGTTATAGATCTAAGAAGAAAAAGGAAATTTTCCTTTCCAGTCTCCCTTCTCACTTGGCTTTTCTTTTAAACTGGAACAGAATTTGAAAAATGAATTTTATTTCAGGCCACAAAAAAAAATAATGTGAGAAATAAGATATTGAGTGCAAGGTATATATGCCTTAAGTTCAATTTTTCTTTTTTACATAGTCACTTTTTAGGGTACAATTGTTCTTTAATTTTGAGTTTTTGAAACTTGTTTTTGGAATCTCAGTGACTTGAAACAACTTTAATGTATTTCATAATTCCTGTCGGTTTTCAGCTATAAGCAGAAAATAACAGAAAACTAGTTCTTTTATGTTTCAAAATATTATTATGTAAGTTTTCAAAATAGAATCAACATTATTCTGTCAGGGCTCTGAAGGCAGGTTACTTGCATCCTGTTCTTTTGATGAAGTCATTTATATTTACAAACTTTATTCTTGCCTCATCATTCCTTGCTCTAATTCTGCTTTGAGATAGTTAAAGAGATTTATATCACTTTGATGAAGTATCCCAGAACAGAAAATAAACAAGTAATAACTAAAAAATACCACCATTTTTCATGGTTTTCAAAACTTCAATATTTGAATACCTTTGCTCTAGGTTGATTCTGAAAATGAATGACTTGTAATGCCATTCAATGAAATATCAGCAAGGCCATAGTGAAAAAAAAMCTAAGATAATTTCCAGATTTACAAAGGAAGTTGATACCAAACTGGGAGGAATAGCTGATAGCCCTGAGGGCTGCGCTGCCATCCAGAGGGACCTGGACAGACTGGACAGCTGGGCGGCGAGTAACCTCATGAAGTTCAACAAGGGCAAGTGCAGGGTCCTGCACCTGGGSAGGAATAACCCTAGACATGCCTACAGGCTGGGGACCGACCTCCTGGAGAGCAGCCCCGCAGAGAGGGACCTGGGCGTCATGGTGGACGACAAGTTGACCATGAGGCAGCAGTGTGCCCTCGTGGCCAAGAAGGCCAATGGGATCCTGGGGTGCATTAAGCAGAGTGTCTCCAGCAGGTCGAGGGAGGTGATTCTGCCCCTCTACTCAGCCCTGGTGAGGCCGCACCTCGAGTACTGTGTGCAGTTCTGGGCTCCCCAGTGCAGGAGGGATGTGGAGCTGCTAGAGAGAGTCCAGCGCAGGGCCACAAAGATGATTAGGGGCCTGGAACATCTGCCCTATGAGCAAAGGCTGAGAGAGCTGGGCCTGTTCAGCCTGGAGAAGAGAAGACTGAGAGGGGACCTGATTAATGTATAAATACCTCAAAGGAGAGAGTGAGGAGGATGGGGCTGGCCTATTCTCGGTGGTGGCTAATGACAGGACTAGAGGAAATGGCCACAAATTGAGGCACCAAAAGGAAGTTCCACAGGGACTTGCGAAGGAATTTCTTAAGAGTGAGGGTGACAGAGCCCTGGAACAGGCTGCCCAGAGAGGTGGTGGAGTCTCCTTCTCTGGAGATCTTCCAAAACCTGCCTGGACACCACCCTGTGCCACATGCCCTAGGGGACCCTGCGTGTGCAGGGGGGTTGGACTAGATGACCTCTAGAGGTCCCTTYCAACCTATGATTCTATGAAGTCGCTTCCAATATGTTCAGGAGACCTCTATGCATTTCTATGTAGATGAGACCCACGAAGTCTGATCCAAATCTCATTACAATCAGTGACAGTCTCACCCCTCACTTCAGCTGTAGAGGGGATTTGGTGAGGCCGTAAGATGGAGATAAGCTCTTTGCAGAAGGCGTCCGTATGTCCTGTTCCCTCTACAAGTGGTGCTCTGTCTCCGAAGACAAGCTTGCTTTGGTTTTCACAGGGAAAGAGGCCTTGTTCTGTCCTGTGCAAAGGGCTGCGTTTCACCTGGTAGCAGAGCTGAGCACATCACCCTAGCTTCGCTCCCACTGAAGATGGGCACAGGAGTTGGTGTTTTGCAGAAGAATGGACAAGTGACTTAGGACCTGACCAAGGATGCCAAGCAAAGACACTGACTGCACAGATTGCTCATTCTCTAATGTTTGCACTGATTGAGAACAGGATTCTCCAAAAGCTGAGCTGCAAATCCCAGAGAGATTATGCAGCTGAGGCACTGCAAGGTGCTGAAATAAAACTGAAAACAGATAAAGTCTCAGTCCACCAGTTCTGCCCTATTCTAATCTGCAAAGGGGAAATAGTTTCCCTTGCAGTTTCTACAAAGCAGACATACAAATAYACTTACCACATATCAAGGCTAACCATAGCTATTGCAGATACACTATTGATATTCTTATTTTCAGAGTAAATAGTTATGACTGCTCTGTAATTCAGATCAGRTGTGGTCACTTGAAAAGACAGAGAAACATTTGTCAAATGGCAGTGACTCCAACAGCAGTAATGAGTCTGGCAGCTCTGATGCATCGACACACAGCGCTTCACAGAACAAGATCAACACAGGGAGTTTTCTGAAGCCAGCACAGAATGCCCCTGTGTTGTCAAAGGAGGAGGGGACATGCAGCCTTCTTAGCCTTTCATCCTATAAATCCACCTCTTACTGAACTACCTCTCTGGCACTGTCCTTGGGAAAATGGGCTTTGGGGAGTAGTGCAACTGCCGAGGTAGATTCACAGAGCTCTGCTGGATCAGTACAGTGACAGTATTTGGAATTTCTTGTTTATGTCTGGAAGACACAAACAATAATTGTTGATTGAGCTGAAAACCTTTTCCTGATCGTTGTGACCAACTGCTACATCCTGCYCTGGAAAAAGAGTTTGATGGCTGTAGTGTCGGTATGTCATACGATTCCTAAAAGACTGGACTTACAAACTTGCCCTTTTGCCTAAGGCAGCTAGGTCTGTATACCAACACTGATTTACCAAACAGAGTTGGTAGATAAGTAATAGTTTAGTCACATAAATACGGAACAAAAAATGACATCATTTGTGATATTTGCCCATGTAAAGCACACCATAAGATAGTTTTAGTAAGAAAACAAAAATTTGAGGAGAGATTTCACTGAGTTAAATATTTGTAGAAATAAATGCGTTTATCACATTTCCCAGATGCCCGCTAAACACTTTTCTTTGTTGAAGGCAAGCGCTTACCATGCGTGCCTTGTAGACGTTACTTGCCAGGGACGTGCGATGACGCGAGGGACCGCAGGTGCCCCTGCCCCTGGTTGCTGCTGTGTGAGATCATCCCTGCCTTGCTGCCAGACCCCCAGCGGYGCAGGTGACCTCTCCTTTTTGTTGTCTGCAAGCTACTGCTCCCTCTTACTGATAGCTCTCAGTGTACTTCGACATTTCTCTGTTTTAATTCTCCTCCTTATTTTTTTTTTTT
>PTEX01000050.1:2593929-2650410 GCA_003342815.1 Eudromia elegans | reverse complement strand
CTTTCTTTCTTTCTTTCTTTCTTTCTTTCTTTCTTTCTTTCTTTCTTTCTTTCTTTCTTTCTTTCTTTCTTTCTTTCTTTCTTTCTTTCCTCTCTCCTTCTCTCCTTCTTTCTCTCCTTCTTTCTCTCCTTCCTTCTTTCCTTCTTTCTTTCCTTTTTTTTTTTTCCCAGTTCATGGCCACAAATTGACGAAGGATACAGGAGTAACTGAGGAAGTGTTACTATATGCCAACTCTTATCTTATATTCTGTCCATATCCGTTAGCGGCCACTGTTAAAGGTGGGAGGTTCATCTTAATGCTGATATGAAACAGCCTTTCAGATGTTCTTCCTTGGGTAATTACTTTCTAAAAAAATAATAATTTGGTAAAGGACAAATGAAATAATCATCTGAGATTCTTTTTTGCTAGGGTAACATAAGACCATGTGCATAACATTTTGTTTGAATTAAGACTAATATACACATTGCTGCAACTGCTACATTTTATAATAGGGTCTTATTATTTTCTGCACATTTGTGTGTGTGTGTGTGTGTGTGTGAGAGAGAGAGAGAGAGAGAGAGAGAAAGAGAGAGAGAAGTTTTTTCTTTCTAATAAATTGCATCTCCATGGAGGATTTTGGGGCACTCAGCCAGTCAATCCAATTTAGAGTGGGATAGCAGTTATTGTGGGCTAAGTCTCTTATCTGTCCCCTTCAGCTGTTTTATTTTTCTGCTATTCACAGAAACATAAAATTAAAAGTGGAATCAACTCAGAGCCAAGAACCCAGCAAGAGACTTAGGAGAAAAAAGTTAGGGGAAGAGATCCTGACTAATTTCATGCAGCTGAGATGACGTGCTGATGTCTCTCTTTTTAAAATATGCATACATTAGATTTGTATTTCACAAATATTGCTGTTTTATTTATCTTTGTGAGTATCAAAGCAAGTATCAGAAGAAATTTGAAATCAGATTTGTAATAGGCTTTCTTTTTAAGAAGTGGGATTTGTGGAATTCTGCTTTACCACGTGTGTGTGCTGAGAAATTATTAAGCTATGGGGAAGAATAGGACGCCTGAAAATGGATTAGCTGTTCCTATAGGAATAGCAGAATTTTAAAGAGGAACAAGTCACCACATAYACTTGATTACATGCATGCTTCATATTATGTGCAGACTAGTGGGAATCAGCAGCTCATGCTATTGAATTCAGTGGTTACCATGTTGTAAAACTGATATAAATAAAAATTAGGTCTGACGGAGCAGGCTCTCTGTCATGCTTCATAGGAAACATAACTGTCTTGCACCCTCTGACCRTGGACCAGGGAGGGCTTTGCATTTCTTCTTGCTTGCTACTTACCAGTCCTCTAAAGGGTGACAGATCCTATGTCCCCCRTTGACCTAGATTGCTGGAGGTGGAGATGAGTCTGGTCATGCTGCCTTTTTCAAGCAAACCACTCTGCTGGGCTTCTATTCTGGGGATGGCATTAGGTAATGCACACTGACAGATAAAATCTCTTATGTAAGGAATTCTCCCAAGGGAGGATCCTCTGCCCCTTGTATCACAGCAAGGTAAAAAAAAAATAGAAAAAGAGAAAACTTGCCTCTTGTATCCCATCTGCTGCTTTCTCAGTCTGGCAGGTCCTTCCACAATGCCAGTAAGCGAGATTAGCACCAGGGTTCAGGAGAGAGATTTGCACCTACACAGAGCACAGAAAACTTGTGACATGCAGAGAGTGTTCTGCACTATGCAGCAAAGTGCCTAGCATGGAATCTGCAGTGAGGGCAAGAAAAGGGAAACTCTGTAGTGTCTGGGGGATAGGTAGGCAAAATCTCTTTTTCTTGGACATAATTGTCTTGCCACGGCCAGTACAGATTTACATGAGGAAAGACTAAGCAAGCTGGGCCTGTTCAGCCTGGAGAAGATGGAGAGGGGATCTAATCAATATGTATAAGTACCTGAGGGGAGAATGTAAAGAAGATGGGGCTTCTTGGTGGTGGCCAGCGAGAGGACAATGGGTAATAGGTACAAGTTGAAACACAGGTAGTCCCATGTCCATGTRAGGAGGAACTTCTTTCCTGTGAGGGTGACAGAGCCCTGGAACAGGCTGCCCAGAGAGGCTGTGGAGTCTCCTTCTCTGGAGATCTTCAAAACCCGCCTGGATGCCAACCTGGGCCCCATGCTCTAGGGGTCCCTGCTGGAGCAGGGGGGTTGGACTAGATGATCTCTAGAGGTCCCTTCCAACCTCAATCATTCTGTGATTCTGGGATTCCATGATTCTGTGAAAACTCGTAATTCCTTTGCATGCAGGAATCACACTCTCCTGTCTCTCACCTCTGGACTTTTACCCAGACACAGRTGCCTGGGTTGGGCGTAAGGTGGGAAAGAACCAGAGGACTGGAAGGAGGAGGCGTCTGCTGTGAGACCAGCAGTGGGAGAAAGACAGAGAGAAAGTGATGGATGTCAGAGTAGGTGTAAAGGAGCAAGTTCCAGCTTCCCTGGAAAGCAAGAGAACATGAGTAGCAAGGGAAAGCAAAGTAAGAAAGAGAAAGAGAGGAAAGCAGAGCCTTTGTACACTTTTAACAATATTAAAAGATATGGAAGATACAGAAGAAAGGAAGATGCAGAAAAGGATGCAGAAAAGACAGGACAAAGGTAGAGCTTAGTCATTTTTCAGTGCAGAAAATCTAATGATAGATGAATAAATATAGAATATTTCTAATGAAAACATGATTGGTTTGGTTGATTTTMATTTCTTCCCTATTACTAGGTAGCTCAATTAGCTCTCTGAAAGAGAGGGGACTGGAAAAGTGGTAAACTCCGCAAGGTGAGGTGGTGTGTTGGTGAAAAAAATTGTACAAATTCAGTGTCCTGCAGATTTGTCTCTTCACTTGTTTAATGCTGATGTCTCAGGCTATGGCCATACCGCTCTTTGATGTGAATCCTCAGTGCTGCTGCAATGGGTCCCTCCTTCCTGCCCCTGTGATTAACTTCCTACACTTATTCCTGGTGATTCTGCTTCTTTATTTCTACCTGTTATTTCTCCATGTAGCTGCCAAGTCTGCTCCTGGTTTTCAGTGCTCCTAGGCAACATTACAGTAGATGGAAGAGACTCTGTATAAATTTTGTCCTAGCAACATTATCCAGGCCAGATTGCAGAGGTCCCTCAGGCTACCACATGAATCTGTTCAGGGCACACTTTCTGAGAGGTTCTGATCTCTATCTACTCTCAGAGTGAAGAAAAGTAAAATCCATCTTTAAGGTGGTGGTAAATCCYTTATGGCTCAGCAGAATTCCTCACTAGCTATCTTCTGCTAAACAATGCTAGCATTTTCTATCCTTTCTCACGTGTAATAGAGCTGTAGAAAAACTACTTAGACCTCTGTTCTTGATCAAAGATCTTTCTCACTGAGTGACAAATGGATCAGCTTGCTAGCTCCATTCAAGGCATATTGCCTGCTCTCGTAGGGCCAAAAAATCCAAACCTCCTTTATGCAAGTAATTTCTTTATATGTGAAGAGGTTGCCACCTTTATATGTGGAGAGGAAAAAAATGGTAGTAATTCCCACCCACCCAAAAGAATAAGAGAAAATATTTGTATTTTATATAATCCTTGGTTGGTTTACCAAAGCCAGACAAGCTCCTCTTCCTCAGTTGACTCTGAGCTGGATGAGCAGGGATAAACACCAAATGCAGCAGGTAAACATCTGCAGTATCTGGGTGGTTCAGACCTGACCAGAGAATAAATGGCTGGTACTTTCTTTMTTTATTTATTTATATTGTGGACAAAATGACGGATTTTTCAGAGCCAGAAGAACTACTTCAGCTGTATTCTTTGTATTTCTGAAGTAATCAGTCTGATGCTGAYTTCAGCCCCTCAGGTTAGCTTTTGTCAAGCTGTAGGACTATATAATGGGAATCATCAGCCAGTTTAACAGTAAGAGATGTTATCTTCTGCCCATAATACTCAAAAGTCTTTCATGGATTATTAATGCTCCACAACTCACAACTCCCAAGAAAATCATTGGAAGGAAAATGTGGTGTGTGTGTTTTGGAAGTGTTTTTGGCAAGTGCCACTGAGGTGGACACGCATTCACCATGAGGTTGTGGCTTCTCCACTCAGTAGATTTCAGACTCTTGAGGCATTTCAATGGCAGCCTCTGAAGAGTCACCAAGACCAGCACCCAAGGCTGTCTCTGGCACAGGCYGCAAAGAAGCAGACACAGACACCTGCATCTCCTGCAAAACCCAGGAGGKGGCTACTGAGCATCGAGGAGGGCAGCCCTTGTTGGCAGGAAAAGTCCCGGTGCCCCTCCTAGCTCTTCCGCCCAGCACGGCCGCTTCTGCTGGCGGCTGCCATGGACAGAGCACTGTGCAGCGGCAGAAGCTGTGACCCAGCACATGCAGGGCTCTTAGGGCACACAAGGGGCTGTGGCCAGGAGTCACTTTTCTGTCCCCAACACATGGGCACCTACGAGAACCCTGCGGGAAGGAGCACAGCAGCTCAGCAGGTTGCAGAGCAGGAAGCACAAGAGGTGCTGGAAGAGGGGAAACAACAAAACAGGAAGACAAGACCAAGCGACTCTTTTATTGAGCTTCACCAATAGGAGCTGGGGAGCTGCTTTCATGTGCTCCTGTTGCACACAAGCATGGTCCTCACCACCAAAATCTCCTCCCCGACCTCTTGCATTCCTATTTGGTGAGGGAATTCTGCGCCGGTAGCTACAGGAATGAGAAAAGAGAAAGACAGGAATAAAGGGGAATCTTTTAGGAGCCAGGAAGGGCAGGAAGGGGGAGCTGCTTTTCCTTTGCTGCCCTCCAGGGAGGCCTCCAGCAGTGCTGTAGAAGAAGCCACGCTGAGCACTTGTGGCCCACACCAGCTCCTGCTCCTCACTGAGCTGGGAGCAGACCATGTCTCTGAGCTGCCCAATAGCCTTGGTGCCTCTGACTGAAGAGCTCCTGATTAGCCCAGTTTCCCCAGGCCTTGCTCTCWACTCACAGTGAGACCATCAGACACTGGAAGGTCTGGAAGGTGCTTTCCTGGGTCTTTGACCTGCTCTGCGTGTCGGCTCCCACAGGCAAAACACCCCCAACACCAAGCAGTCTCTGCTGGCTCACAGGCACCACAAGCTGATGGGGAGTATTGCGGGGAGCTGAGCGCAGGCAGGCCGAGCTGACAGTACCCTCTGGGGCACAGCCCCGTCTCCCACAGGGCGCCTTTCCCTGTGCAAACGCTTTTCTGTCTCACCACCAGCAGTCACATAGGCTCCTGTGGCTCCTACTCACTCCTACCTTGTCCTCCTGGAGGCTGCCCTCCTGCTCCAGGGGGGTGTTTGGCCAACGCGGCACCATCGGCCTCCATAGCCTGGCACACGTGGGCCAGCTGCTCCTCCGCCTCCATTTCCAGGCAAGGCTGCTGCACTGCTGTGTCCACGAGGAGCTGCAGCAAGGCCTGCAGCTCCTTGTCAGAGCGCAGCTCCTGCATGTGGTGGGCAGGGGAAGAGAGACAAAGTGCCCTTTGTCACCATCCCTCTCCACAGAGCAGCAGGAAAGGAGGAGCAGCAAAGCACTTCTTGTGCTCAAGGCAGCGCTGAGCTGTGCTGCGGGGGCCCACGAGCACGGCCACGGGACGAGTGACAAGTGGGGCGGCTGTGGACCCTCCATGCAGCCCCCACATTGCTCCTCACCTCTAGTGGTGCTGCCTCCACCTTGACCTCCCTGGAGGTTTCCGACAGCTCACATAAGGGAGAGGGTGACCTGGCCAGAGCGGCACCTTCCCAGCTCTCCCCGTGCAGCTCCACTCTCTCCTGGGGGGTGTCTTCTGGAGGCAGCTCTGGGAAGGAAAGGCCAGAGGGTGGGAGGTGTCTGTCTTCAGGTCCTTGTGAGGAAGCCCRACACTTCTCTGGGGAGAACAAGAGCCCAGGAACGGTCAGGGAAGGGACTTCATCGAAGGACACCACCCAAGGCTGCAAGGCAACTGAAAGCAGGTCCCAGGCTCCCCCTCTGACAGGCCCAGCTCCCTAGAGCTCGCTGATGTCTGCGGCACTTTCAGGGCAGCGGCTCCTGGAAGGCCRTTTCCCGCAGCCTGCTTTGGAAGCCAGGGTCTACACCAGGAGCTTTCAGCAAGCCCCCCTGGGGAAGAAGCCCCCTGGCCAACTGCCACAGGCCCCTYGGCAAAGGGCCTTCAGTCCAGGGCGCGGGGCACACGGAGAGCCGGGCTAGCMGGGTCTCCCAGGGCAGAAGGCGGCTGCACAGGGTCCTTCGCAGACTCACCGGTCGAGTTACAAACTGCCTCCTGCAGGAAGTCCGGGAGCCGGACCTGGTACCGCTTGGCCTCGGCCTGTGGGAAACGTGCCCAGGTTACAGAGGCACCCGCAGCAGCACCAGGGCCCCRAGGCAGGTGCTTCAGCAGGGCCCCRTGTGCAAGCAGGGAGCAGCCGGAGCTGCTCAGGGAGTTGCCCTTGGAGGAGGMGGYGGCCCTGGTGCAGCGAGGYCGGTGCCCCAGTGCCCCCAGCGCTGCTCCCGACCAAGGCCTCTGCTGCAGCCGTGGCCAGCGCGGCGGCTCCCGTGCACAGGGAACATGGGGCCCCCACACCCTGTAGAGYCGCCYCCRCCTGCGACGGCACCTCCTGCCCTCGCACCCTCCCTRYCTCCCTCCATCCCACCAGGAGCCGGCCAGGGCCGGGAAAGGGGCCCCTGCTCACGTCCGCCAGGACCAGYCTCTTCACGGCCTCGGCAGGCAGCCCCTGGGCAGGAGAARAGCAGAGCAGAGGAGGGAGCRTGAGCAGCGCGGYGCAGGGCTCTGGGCAGGGCAGGGGCTCTCGGGGYCRCCCGYGGAGCCGGCCGCACTCACCGCCCTCGAGAAGSGRACGGCCATCATGAGGAAGTGCAGGGAGGGCAGGYGCRTCACCCTGGGCCCCTCGGCTCCTCGGCTGGGCACGGCGGGCACAAAGGAAGAGCCCTGTGAGCCCCAGCCCTCCCTGCRGCCCCTCTGCCGYCAGCAGCGCCTCCCACCCCAGCACAGGAGAGCACGGGCAGCACTCGCCCTGCGGGCAGCCCCGCTCTCGAGGGAGCCCCTCGTGCTGCCCCTGCGCGTTCACGCCTCTCGCACAAGGGCATACGGCACGACGGCTCGGGCTGCCCGCCCACGGCCACGTGGGGCTGCGGGGACGGCTCCGTGCCGGGGAGCTCCTTCCCCAGCCCCGGTGCTGCCCACAAGCAGCCGCGTCCCCCGCAGGGCCCACCTGAGCAGGGCCTGCAGCCAGCTCTCCTTCACGTCGCGCGACCTGCGGGCGCGGGAGAAACAGCCTCAGGCCTCACGGGGCTGCTCCCTGGGCACCCGCAGCCCCGGCACGCGTGGCCGCGGGGCAGCGCTCCCAGGCTGGGGTGCCATCCTAGTTCTTCTGCCCAGCACAGCCGCTTCTGCTGGCGGCCACGGACAGAGCACTGTGCATCGGCGAAAGCTGCGGCCCAGCACATCCAGGGCTCTTAGGGCAGACAAGGGGATAGAGCTGGGAGCCGCTTGTCTGTCCCCACCACATGGGCACCATGGGGAATGCTCCCCCACATCCTCCCTGAAACACAGGCAGCCATCCCCACTCCCTGTGAAGACCGGCCACAGTCCCCTTTCCTTTGATGCTTGAACACAGAGGCCTTTTGTATTTAGTGACATTGCTGGCAAGTACAAAATGAAGGGTCATAATGCGATCCCTTTCGCAGTATCTATTGAAACTCAGTCAGCTCTGTAGTAAATGTACACACTAGCTTAAATAAAAATGTAGCAAATGTTGCAAGAGCTTTGGGTAAAAAGAGTGTGGTGAAGACATTGATTATGATTCCATACTTAATAGTGCCCTGTAACAGGTTTTAGAATAGGGCATCGTTTCCTGTTCTTATCTATGTGTAGTTGTTCAGGTTCCAGSCTTTATTCTTCCCATTCTTAGTTTAGATTTTAGCATAGAAGGAAAGGCTCTCACTCCACTGTAAGAACAGGAGCACAGGGAGTAGAAAATACAAAATGYGTTCTGAGGGGTTTTTACAGCATCACAGGAACATGCGATCTGATCCTTCAAGAGTATTAATTAGTCCCTTTTGCGTTTCCTTGTCTTGTTTTTTTCAAAAATATGCAAAAAAATGTACTGAAATCAACCTCATATAGAGATCTGTTTGTGTCAGCCTTCTATTCTTTTTTGGCTTAAAAGTGTATTTTTCTCTATATCAAATTCCATAAATAGATTATAGGAGTAAATTTAGCCATTTGCATATGTCTTGGGAAACACATTTAGGATCAAACACTTTTTTGCCATTTTACTGTGATAACAAATGTATACTCAGCAGACATTCTGGATAAAATTCCATTGTATGGATTTGGCCTCAGTTTTGTATTGTATTTTTCTGGCAGATTTAATCCTCTGATGGAGAAAATTCAATATATATCTGCATTTATAATACAGATAAAGTCTCCTCCTGCTAGCCAACAGATAAGCTTTTATCAGCAGCCATGCTTCTGTGGCACTCTTCTGGGCTCCTGCCAAGCTCTGCATTCACTCTTCCATGAGCAGATCAATGTGCAGGCATTTGCAAACCCTAAATAACATTACTTGAATGCATGTTCAAAAARAAAARGRAAAARRAAAAARGACTTTGAAATTGTTGTTTCTACATAAAGTACCTAAAGCAAATCTACAAAAACAAGCAAACCAGGAGAAATGGTACAAAGGTTCCATTTCCAAAGTGCTCTGCTCCACAGATTGTGTGTATCACCTTGACTCGAACCTGCGCCTCCTGCCAAGGCAACTTGCCACATCAGCCTTCAGGCAGAACATAAACCAGCATCTAATARTGTTGGAAAGAAAGGTATGGGTAAAAAGTACAGTGAATAAAAAGAGAGAACAGACCACAGAGCAGTGTATTGTTTGTTATGTAAACAGCAGTGCCAAAGTGAGAGGAGTCTGTGTGTGTACCAAAACACGTATCCACTCGCTAGTACAGTAGTCTAAAATTCAGAGGTGACCAACAGCTGCAGCTGCTGTGTCCTCTGTGGTTGCTGAGGGCGTCCTCCCCTGATAATCGAGTCACATGCATTTGTAAGGATACAGCAAGACTCTTCACCTTACACCGTAACACAAGCTGCTGGCACTCGCCCAGAAACACTTTTGTCTTTTCTGTATTGTGAGCAGTTCCTTTGTAGCTCTTTTTCCAATGGAATGAGCACCTGTGGAGACAAGAACTTTTTTTTTTTTTTTTGTCTGTTACCCTTCAAACCACGAGACATGTGCTTTGAGGGATACCAGTTAGCAGGAGCGATGCTGAAATTCTGAAATCTAAATGTTCCCCACTGGTGGGGAAAAAAAAACTGAAGAAAGTGAGGTGACCTTAGTGGACAGCTATTGAGGAAAAAAAGCTGAAAAAGGGAGAGAAAACTAATAGGAAAGAAGGTTAATGTGAGGACAACCTAAAATACAAAAGACAGCAAGAAAAGGAATAGGAAAGCACAAAACAAGAAAAAAAAAAGAAGGCATGAGCAATGAAGTAAAGGAGACAAAAGGATGAATCAAATTGCTCTTTACTGAGGCGTTGTGTTGCAATATGACCTGCCTTTTTTAAACAAATTTATAAGTAAACTCCATTAGCTTTTTCTCCGTCATGGTGATATAAAAGATGCTAATAAGAAGTTCTTATAGAGGGTAAATAGTTTAAGGGGRTGATACTAGAGATACTGAAGCATTATAATAAAGATCAAAGCCGTGACTACCAGAATAGGGTTTCTAGGTTATCCACATACAGCTTCAGTTCCAGCAGATTAAAGACTCATTTGAACATGAAAAAAAAGAATCATACGGATCATCTCCATTTTAAGAATGGCTTAATTGCAAAACATAATGAAGGCCACATTCTATTAAGCTCAGACTGAATGCTGCTTTATGAATAGCTCCATTGAAATTAACTGGGATCTACACCATATGACTTGCTCCTCAACAAAAATAAGTGTGCCCAAAGTTAGTGTTTGGAGTTTACAGGGATCACTCAAGCTAAGTGCAATTTTCCATTACTAACATAATTTTCAATTCTGGACTCTGAAGTAGTACAGATGATAGCGGCATTTTGCTGATTGCAACATCAGTAATACACTTAAAATTAAATAAAATAAAAATCTACAACCCACCAGAGCATTTACTATTCTGTGGTGCCATATGGATGAATGTTTCTGCATTCAAAGTCTGCAATTATTTGGAAACCAGAACTGCTCTGGGACCAGTAGGATAGGTAAAGTGGTGYATTAGACTGCACAGCTCTTCCTCCTATCAAAGCCACAGCTTTCCTGAACATGAACATTTGAGACAAACTTATGAAATATGTGAAAAAGATCTTCAGTGATGTAAAAGAGACACCACAGTGCAGAGACCAGACTAATTTTCAACACTAGTTTTTGGTTCCACAATCTGCATTTCAAATGTCATCTGTTATAGAAATATGCTCTGAGGTTGTATCAGGTGTGTGGAAAGGATGCCTAAAGTTCAATTTGAAGAAGAATGGTGTGRTTGGTTATGGTTGTACTTCAGAGATGGCAAAGCCTGTTTGTCTTGCTTTCCTGCTAGTTTCCTTTGTAGTGAATGGCAAATAATATTAGAGTTTTATGTACRCTATATTGCAGTGGCCAAAATGGAAATGTAAAATTCGCTGTACTGAAATGCCTATAATGATGAACTCTTTGGGTTTGGTTGGCTATTCATTTTCACCACTCCCTGTCCAATTGTCCATTTTTATTTGTATCTCTCAGAATTAATAGCATGGTAATATACATTATGATCGCTGGCCGTGAACATGCAAGGAAGGAAAGCAGGCAAAACTCCAGAAACAAAGTAATCAGGCCTTCTGAACTATCTTTAGGATTAAGGTTTTCAACAAATACCATGCAATTTGTAATTCAGATCCACCTATACGCATGCAAGAAGCATTCAGGGTACCTCCACTCCCACTGCTCACAGATGGTAGAACAGAGACCAACGGCTATGAAGATATCAACATTTCACCCACAGTTTTTTTCTTACTACATAGTAGCATACGGTGGTTGTGAAAACGATGATATTTAAGAACATTTCTTGCACTGCTGAGTTTTCTGGGTGGAGGTAGCCCAAACATGCAGTCATTCTAGGGGCTCTGAAACTTGGCATAGGGGTCACAACAAAGGAAAAGAAGCCTGCCTGGTATTCAGCCACAGAATAGTTTATGTGGGTCARTGTGATTTCCCTAATGTGCCAGAGGACAACCTTGGACATTCAGCCTTGAACTGTGAACTACAAGGCTTTAAACCCCCCCGGGCCTTCCCTCCACTCCATAAGAAAGTCTAGGCAAGATATTAGAAGGAAAACAGCAGTAAGGAAAGAACAAACCCTTCTCAAAACCTTGAATATGACGATACTCTCTGACCCTGATCATGYTTTTTATGCATCAATAGCTAACAATCTGTCAAGAGAGAAATCTGAAACTAGAATGGGTTTTTTTCTACCCGGCATGACAACATGTTCATAATGCATTAAGAAACATTATTATGAGAGATGATGTATTTAATGTGTTTATTATTTTTTTCRTTTGACACCAGCTAGTGCTGCATTTTTAAGTAGCTGCCCCGAAACAAACAACRTGCATTTTGAAACAAGGAAAAAACTTTTGACTCTGTGTACAGCAATGAAGTTAATACAGAAAGGGCTTTTAAACAAGGTACACAAAAGTAAAAAACCTGGTGAAGTCACTCCTATTTATAATCTCTTCACTGCGAAAATAAACCACCGCTACCTCCACGCTAAGCATATGGGGAGTAAACAAAACAGATGGGGGATTTCCCACTGCTGGTTTCTTCTGAGGACACTTATTTCCATCTCACAAACTCTCAGCTGTCATCCCTGATTTATTTTCGCAGCACATTTGTGTTGGGGTCACACGGCTAACACCAGCTGGGGGGATGCGGCCCCTACGCGGTCTCCCTGCGCCTTACGCTCATTCGCCTCCTTCCACCCAGAGTTTGCAGCGGAGGTTGGCGCTGCTTTCTGTAACTGCTTCGTCCCTCCGCCTCGAGCGGAGCCTGACATTCGGCGCCTCTCGCTTGTGCTCAGGCATGACGAGGTACATGGAGAAGAAGCACACTTGGGGTTTCGGGCGGGCTTGCCAGCGGCGGAGGCTAACGACAGCCCAGCGCGCTTCCGTATCACGCTGTGGATTATTTACACACACGAGGGCACGGCCGGGGAGAGACCCTTTAAACACGAATAAATAAATAAATGGGAAGCACCATGTTTTCGGAGCCCCTAGCCCTGCGGCAGCCGCCACCTATTCGCTGGAAAGGGCTCCTCCCGCCGCTGCCTGCTCCTCCCTCCCTCCCCGCCTGCCCCATATAGCCCCTCCGCTCCGTGCCACGGGCGCCCGGAGCGCCGCGTCGCGCCGCGCGCCCGAGCCCAGCCGAGGCGGAGGGCGAGAGCGGCCCCCGGCCCTGAGCGCCCCGCGGCAGCAGCGCGGCCCGGCCCGGCCCAGCCCGGCGCGGAGCTGTCTGGCCGCGGCGGGTGCTGAAGGCGCCGGGCGCCGCGGGGATGGGCGCAGGCGGCGCCGCGGCYGTGCCCGCCTGAGCCCGCGCACAAAGCGGCGGCCATGGAAGAGGAGCTCAAGTGCCCCGTGTGCGGCTCGCTCTTCCGCGAGCCCATCATCCTGCCCTGCTCGCACAACGTCTGCCTGCCCTGCGCCCGCACCATCGCCGTGCAGACGCCGGAGAGCGAGCAGCACCTGCCGCCGCTGCTGCACCCGCGGGGCGCCGCGCCGGGCCCCGCTCCGCCGGCGCCGGGGCCCGGGGACGCCGAGAGCGCGGCGGGCGGCGGGGACCACGCCGACAAGCTGAGCCTCTACAGCGAGACCGACAGCGGCTACGGCTCCTACACGCCCAGCCTCAAGTCGCCCAACGGCGTGCGGGTGCTGCCGCTGGTGCCCGCGCCGCCCGGCGCCGCGGCGGGGGCCCCTCGCGCCGGCGCCGCCGCCGCCGCCAGCTCGGCGCTCACCTGCCCGCAGTGCCACCGGAGCGCCTCGCTGGACCAGCGCGGCCTCCGCGGCTTCCAGCGCAACCGGCTGCTGGAGGCCATCGTGCAGCGCTACCAGCAGGGCCGCGCCGCCGCCGCAGCCGCCAAGTGCCAGCTCTGCGACCGCAGCCCGCCCGAGCCGGCCGCCGTGCTGTGCGAGCAGTGCGAGGTGCTGTACTGCGCCGCCTGCCAGCTCCGATGCCACCCGGCGCGCGGGCCCTTCGCCAAGCACCGCCTGGTGCCGCCGCCTGGCCACCCGGGAGCCCCCGGCGGTGGTGGCGGCGAGGCCGGTGGGAAGGGGGCTGGTGGTGGCGGCCGCAAGGTGCCGACGTGTGCGGAGCACGACCTGGAGAACTACAGCATGTACTGTGTGAGCTGCCGCAGCCCCGTGTGCTACCAGTGCCTGGAGGAGGGCCGGCACGCCAAGCACGACGTCAAGGCGCTGGGCGCCATGTGGAAGCAGCACAAGGTAAGGTGTGACGCCGCGGCGTGAGCTGCCTGCCCCATGGCCCCTTCACTCCCCTTCACCAGACCTGCTGCTGTTGTGGGTTCTTCACAGGRTGCCAGGGAGGCCTCCCTGGCCACCCTGTCCCCTCGCAGGCGGCTGCGAGCGCAGGGAGGGTGCAGGGTGCTCCTTCTGCTGTGGCTTCCCATCATTTCTACTTCTGTCAGTGAGGGAGGGCTCCTGGGGCCTCCAGGACCTTTTGGTGTGAAAGGGATGCATTGGAGGCTACCTGGCCCCATGTTGTATTATGGGGCTCTTTGAGGATGGAGGGAGAAGGAGATGCTCAAAGGGCAGCAACAGTGGTTAGAAGGTCCTGTTGCGACAGAAAAACATACCAGAAAAAGCAGGATGGGGCTTGTGGGCAGGTAAAGCACTTTCTGGTTCACTTAATGTGGTGGCTTGATTCATCCCACCCTGACCCGGAGGCTCCTTTGCTGTCTCTGAAGCTCCTCTAGCAGATTGCAGAGCTGCTCACTGGGCAGCAAGGGCAGCTTGCTGAAACCCAGGAAGATCGCTGGGCTGTTTGGGCACAATCTCTTCTTTAAGACATTCAACTATTTGAGTAAAGAGCAAGGCAGAATAAACTTAGAAGTTAAAAAAGAGCACAGAAAGTTGGCTCATTCTGGTTAAGAACTATGGGCCCAGGGACAGTTGCCTGTTATGAAATATGAATGTGGAGACTCCAGCACCTCAGTGCCGAGGGGGGCTCCTAGGAGCTCCCAGCTGTCCTCTGGGAGAAGGACTTGTTCTACAAGCAGTGTCACAACCTCAGGCAGCTCTGCTGCCCATGGGGCCTCTTCCATTTCACTCCATGAGAGCCCACAGAAAAGGAAGCCCTGAGAGACCATTTCAGACTCTGCAAGAAAGGCCAAGGTCAAGACTGATCCCAGCTGCCTTCAGCAGTGTACTTCTTGAGCTCAACCTAACCCAACTGGCAAGGGAAAAATGACTAAATTTCCAAGCTCAGAAAAATAATGCCACTTGCTGTGAACTGCACTGTTTGTCCGTCTGAGAAAGATAAACTACTTCAATGTGTTTCTTAGTTGGAATGCTCCCTGCCAACAGCTTATCCATCTCCTCGCTAGCATGTGATTATTRCTTGTTTAGAGGAGAAAATCTCTCGACTGATAAGCAGCAGATCACAAATTCACAGCTTTTACTACTTATGCTAATGGCAGAATCCAATACTGAGCAGAATTATTTTAATGAGCAGTGACAGAATTCAATGTTCAGATATGGCTAATCTCTTGCAGATTGTGAGACCCCAGCTGGTGTTGTGTTGAAGTCTACTTTGAGTTAAAATTGTTTAATGCCTTTTTGAAGAATATAATAAACTCTGGGGTAATCTGAATGCATAGTCAWTTTTTTTTTCTTTTTTTCCTATTGTCAAATACTGTCAAAAGAATGAATGATACTGTGCTGTTTTATATTTTCATCATATTTTTTTCTGGGAGTACACTGTCACAGAATGTGATTTTTTTCCCCCTTKTTATATGTAGTCTCAATCTTAATGTGAAAATTCTAGTGAAATAAAAAACCCCCTCAAAATTAACTAATTTTGTAGTTCTGAAATTGTTCCCTCATGGACATTATTTTTTCCCAGCACAATACACTTGGCAGAATAAATATAATAGAACCATATAGACAGACACCCTAAATCATCAGCTCATGTCCATTCAGATAAATTGCTTTGGAATTAGATACTTGTGCTTGGAAACTGTGGTCACATACAGCAATTTCTACAAGTTTATTACCTGTAGCAGTTTTGGCCAAGCCATAAATTACTTCCATAGAAATGTTATACATTGAATGGTATGCCAAATGTAATTCAGGTTTTATGTGTTCTGTCCGTATAATCCAGGCATAGCTGGTAGAGAGGCAAGTATAAAGGCTTGTCTGTCGCACRCACTCTTAGCCCGGTAAATTTAACAGATTGACATTTTTCTGTAACAGTATAGTTAGTGATTAGCTGATAGGCATCTGCTTATCTCCTGGCAAGGCCAAGTGACTGCTTTTCTTAACCTTGAGAGGGCTCTCAGTTACATTTCCCCACCTCCCGCAGGGCACTTTGATGCTGYAGCACCAAACTTAACAAGACAATTTTACTACTGACTCAGGTCGACCTATTTTTGACAAATATCATGCCCATCCTCAGATTCAATTCTAAATCTACATTAGCCTATTGTAGAAATTGTTTACTGCTTTGTCTTAGCCTTATCTAATGATATAATGGTATACTACAATGTATAGTGGTATATCACAACGTATGTAAGCTCGTTTATTTACTGTTTTAGACTACRTAATGAGAAGTGCATTTACACCCTCAGCTGTAGTATCGGCCTGGCAGTTGTACACAACTAGTTGACCCCTGTTAACAGTGCAGGTTTCCCCATTACGCTGCCGTATGCAACTTCTCTTYTAGAGAAAGTAAAAAATGATGCAACTCTGCCCCCTCCATATGGATACATATATATATATATATACACACACACATGTGCATGTATAAATGCTGAGTGGTATGAAGGAATAGCATCAGAAGGTGCAGCTGGATAGAGCTGTAGAGATCTATGAAGGGCAGGCAGCCTGRCTGTCAAAGGCAGATATTGGTGCCAGAGTGCCTCTGTTTTATGCTGACCTCGAGAGTTGTGTTCCCGAGAACGTGAAGGTTGTTTCAGGACTCAGCACCAGGATGAGTTTATCTAATCAATAGTTAATCTGCTGCTAGAGAGAGATGTGAGGAAACAAAGTTAAATGAGCATGAACTGTTTGGTTGAAAAGGGCTATGGAATTATCTGGCTCATTTTCTAAAATCAAGGGAAGCATGAGTCTTCCATGCCTATCTGGATTTAATTATATGGTCTCATTATCTCTCTGTTCCTGTATTTGATAAAAGCAGAAACTTTGTGTCCATCTCCAGAATCCCCATTTTCTGTTTGCGAGACCAGGTGTTAAATTACAGTAGCAGTATGTAGAATATTGTTTGTCAGGAGTTASTAATTGTGTTAGTCAGTGGAGCTCGTAACGTTTCAGTTTGGCTTTAAGTAAATATCTTTGCAGCATGGGAGATTGCTCTGAGTGTACAGGGCATTTTTTATGCTTTGCTTGGTTTACTAAGGGCTTAGTCATGAAGCTCCATTTGATTTTAATGGGAAATACATGACTAAATTTCTCTGCTTTGTAAGGTATCTTTTACACATGCTTTGAAAAACAAGGCTATTATCTCTAAGTGGGTTTCATAAATGGAGATCTGGTCTTCTCCTTAGTTTCATGCTGCACTTGCATTAGTGCAACCACAGCTTTTAACGAGCACAGAGGTTCACTTAGGAGCTGTCTGATCAATGGCTTTGTCAGGACTTTCTATTCCAGATCTTCTGAACGGTAGCATGCCAGGAAATGAGGGTGACTCTGCTCACTGACATCAGTACCTACGTTGGTTACAGGGCATCTGCATGGACTSAGACTTCTCTGGCTGCTCTGATGACCATACACAATTTCTGACTCTATAATATTTTTTTTTTTTTTTCTGGTGAGATAAACTTTATATCTGATTKCAGAGTGAGGGCAGATGTTGGAGAGGTGAAAGTTTACAGTTGTAGGGTCCAGTGATTGTCTTCAAAGTGAGAGACAGGAGGTCTTGCCACACCGGGACAGTTCTGCTGGGCTAGTCACTGGCAGAAMGCAGGATGCTTTTGCCTGCTGTTTCTTTCTCTCTTCCTCCCCTGCTGCTTTGTMATATTCCAGCTCGACAAACCAATGGCTCAAGCATGCCTTGTGGATGGAGGGGAAGATGCAATCCATAAGATGTGCTTTAAATCTCAGTTAGCTCATGGAGGGCTAGTTTAAAGTCTTGATGGACTGATCTGTCAGAGAATAAGGACATTTTCAAGGGATTAGGGTCAGATCCAGTGAGTTCACTAAGCTTTCAATCAAATATGATTGCTTTCTTTTTTTTTTTTTCTTTTTTGTATGTGTTTATGTGATAAGAATTTGTATGAGAGAATATTGAATGACTATTGACAGACAAACACAATAAAGATCAGTCTTCCCATTGCATTTGTTACAAGTGTGTGGTAATACAGCATGTTTTATTTTCAAATTTGTCACTGATGTAKTACCTACAACTGGACCTAAAGGGGAAAGTTTGTGCAACGACGACGAAACAAAGCAGAACAAAAACCAAGGCTGGCTTCTTTTTCGGTAATTGAGTTCTAGTTCACAGTAAGAGAGAGTGCATTCCTACTTGTGGCASAGCTGCACAAAGTTACCCAGGTCCCTGTCTGTCTGTATAGTGCTGTCTGCCYGAGGGGCTGACGTGTGAAACGTGCATAAGCAGCCGCCACACTACAATCTGCTTCCTTCTGCTCAGTTGAGTGAGAGCGAGGGAGGGTGTGAAGGAGACATCCAGCCTGGCAGGAAGCAAGTTCAGTCTTTGCCAGCACAGAGAAGAGAGGAGCTGTGCCCTTTGCAGAGATGGAATGTTTTACTTCCYTTCAGGAGCGAAAGGGCAGCAGAGARTGAATGGTGATTTACTGCTTTTCCATTAGGTCTCCTCTTAGAGAACCTGTAACCTTTGTACCTTCTCACATATGAYATTCTGTCTGAAGGTGCCTTCTAGACCTAAGGAAGATAGAGTAGTCTCTAAAGTTCTCAAAGTCTGACATTAGAAAAGCTGTTTTGTTTTCTGTTTCCTGATATCAGTTGTTACATCCATTTGGTGTGAATAATTAACTGGGCTTTGGCAATCTGGTAGCTGCCAASTCTGGCTAAGGAATAGATGTAAGAAGAGACTCAGTTTCTAACCTGGGACTTGGCACAAGAGTCCAGACCTTGTGTTAGGTGTACTTTCTGTCAGCAAAGCCAAGAATCACAGAGGAAAACCAAAAGGGCCTCTTTGACCCTTACTTATGAGACCTATCATGTCAGCATGAAATATATTTGTACAAAGAACTAAGGCCTGCTCTGCACTTGGCAGAGGCTGGCAAGTGGAACCGCGTGGTGTCTGAAGTCCTCRTCAGACTTGGAGGGAAGCTGTGTGAAGAACTGCACTGCCCAGGTGATAGGGGCTCTGGATGTGCTCAGGAGCAGAACATCGGCTACCTTCAGATCCTCACACGCAGCTGGGAAGCTGCCTCTTCAATCTGGAGATCTCAGCTGCTAGCTGAGCCAGCAAAAAGTTTGGTCTTCCATGCGAGCCCACAACAGAKATGCGCCTTATCTCCCATCAGGCAAAAGTTATCCAAATGGTTCTTTTTTTTCTTTCTGTATTTCCAGAAATATTCACTCTTTGGTTAGGCTGAGGCATGGAAAACTGGAGCCCCTAAGGGACACATTACTGTGAGGCTTCAAACTGTAGATTTATCTTTGAGATTCTAATGTGTCTTAGATGAGGCTGAATCTACCACACTGATAAAGATTGCAAGCTTTGATGGAAAAARGGCGCTATTTTGATAAGCTTGGGGATTTTTCAGCATGGCAGATGTTACTGTGTAAGTGTAAGACTATTATTTCCTTATATATGTGGGTAGTTCTCTTTTTAAAGGTATTTTGACTTATTAAGTCACTGTGGTRAAGTGGAGTGTGTAGACACAATAGTTGACTGCCCCCACATGTATATTTCACCTTTATTAAATCTTATTGCAATTAAAATCTTAATTATTCTTTTCTAACACAAACACTCTGTACGTGTAAGAGTACATGTGACAACAAGTAAGCCTTTTAGCACATTGCTAATTGCCAAAATCAAGGATTAGTAAGAAATACATTTGCATTTTATCTCTATTTTTTTTTTTCTTGCAGGCACAGCTATCTCAGGCTTTAAATGGCGTTTCAGATAAAGCAAAGGAAGCAAAAGAATTTCTGGTTCAGCTGAAAAATTTATTGCAGCAGATACAGGTAACTGTAGAATATTCGTGGTTTGGATAATACAGTAATCAATAGAGCTGAGTGAATAATTTATTTGATGACTTTGTCTCCTTTGCTCTTCTCATGTTTCCTGGAATCATCTAACCTTCTCCACTGTATTTGCTACACAAAATTCTTCATCAGATAATATCTGCAAATCTCTCAGCTTCTAGACTGGTTGTTTTCTGTTTGTTGCAACAAACTGATACTCAATACTGAACGTCTGAGCTGTGTTGATTAGTATTTGATTGAATCCATTGCTCATGCTCTAGGCTCCTGCCTGACTATAATTCCTGAAACTAGGCACTTAGTATAAATTCTTATTTTTACAAATTCAGAATTAATTTCTTGTTTTTCATTTAACATTTGCTAAAAATGTATTTGGTTTTGGATAAAATCCAGTCAATCTGTTTACCAGAATATTTATAGGAAGTCAAAAAAAGAAAAAAAGAAACTAATGTTGCCAAATCAATTTGGTCACTTACTGAAGTAGAAGACATATTCATGTACATGTTTGGATAGAATTAATAATCAGAAAAGGACTCCTGTTGAGTGCAATAATTGAAGACACAAAAGCTAAATGAAACAAATTTCTTTTTCAACTAAATTTAGACTCTTCTGTGTTGGGAGTCAGATGACCTGCAAGTCCCTCTCACCCTACAGAATATGACTGAGCTGGAGCCTCCCCACAATGGGCTTACAGGGTCCAGGATGGGGGGCTTGTCTGCAGGGGYACTCTGCTGCAGGATGGTGTCTGTGGAATATATATCATCAGGATGGGGGGCTTGTCTGCAGGGGCRCTCTGCTGCAGGATGGTGTCTGTGGAATATATATCATCTCCTCAACTGCGTGCCGGCTCTGCTGGTTGTGCATCTCTCGTGAGTGAGCGAGTCCTGCCTCTGTGCCTAGCAGAAAGCCAAAACAGAAGTTTGAAAACCTGTATTTGGCTTAGAATTTAATCATTAAGAAGTTCTTTTTAACACACCAGACTATGAATTCATGGACAAATGCTGCCAAAGTTCTCAAACTACCAAAGAGAAGTGGCACAAGCCACCCTCATATTCTTCTGTGACACTGCCCAGCGTGAGGGAAAGAACAAATGAAAAAAAAACCATCTAACTGAGAGAAACTAGCATGAGGCTACCAACTCATACCTGCTCCATGACATGTTTTGGACATGAGAGATTTCTCCACCGACTTTAGATATCTAAAATTCAAATAGCTCATCTAACCTAGTCACTTAGGCTTCCTCCATTGTCCGAGGATATGGCTAGACACTTCTAGAAAATTCTTCCTCCTATATGTATTGATAGTGATTTTAGGATGGGATAATTCATCTCAAAACAATAATCTGTCACCAGTACTTTCTTGAGTCACCTACTTCCATTAAAAATTTATTTTTTCCCTCTTGAAGTCTAAGGCTGGCCTATTACAACRCTTTATGACTAAGCTGTAAAATCCTTTAATGTGTTTCAATAAAATCACTGGCAAATTGCTCTGCATAAGGGAACTACTACTATTAGGTCAAAAGACCAGGTAATTCTTTTTATGTAGCTCATTGTTTAAATGCTAAAGAAGGATTCAGAAGAGGAAATTGTATCCACTGATTACCCTCCAGAACATAGGTGTGTCTAGATGCAAAGCTAGCTATGAACCTTACATGCTTAGCCAGTCACCAGCATGAGTCTGAATGGGGACATGAGTTGATAAGGACATCAAATTTTAACAAACCTGAATGTAAGGATTAATCTCCTACATATGTATTATGAAGTAAAACAGGGCTAGGGCACAGCCCTGAGTGCTGGATCGTGATCACCCAAACAGTTTAACTCCTAATGAGCTCCCTGGCATGACTTTGTCCCATGACAGATGTCCCTTTTCCAGGTGATGTSTGAGTGGAATTAGGTGATAGCACACGCTAGGGATTGCTCCCTCTAGAGAGGTTGCTTATAGCTATGCTGCTTTGGGGAGCTGACCTTTGCYTTTTGACCTATGGTCCCGAGAATGGTTCACGGACTGTTTTATATGGTAGAATAGATGTATTCTTTGTGTGTAGATTTATATCCAGAATCGTGTGTCTCAGTTCAGGTTAGGACTAATAGATAACTTATTATGGTACCACACTCACAAATGTTTACCCCACAGCAAAAATGCCTTCAAAATGTATGTTTACACAAAGGAGTGATTCATATATACATTTTATTATCCTGTTTCAATGCAAAGAACAGACAGCCATCCACAGCCTTTTCTCCTCTCTCTGATTTTGCCATAGCTGCCAGGAACTGTGCCTTTACCCTGCCTGGAGCAATCTGCAAATTCATAACCTAATTTTCTTCTTTTTTTGTGTGTTGCATAAACCTGAGAGTGTCTGCTCATTTTCCTTGCTTTCTCTTTTATGAGTCCACTTTTAAAGCTCTTGCTCTGCTCTTTTTAGAAACTTCCAGTTCTTTATTGCCTCTGTTGTTTCTTTGTTCTTCCTTGTTGCTGTCATTATCCGATTTTCACATTTTCCCATCTGCTGTAGCAATTTCATCCTTTCTCATTTGAAAAAGGCATACTGCCAAATGCCCTGTTTGATGTGTGAATGGAAAACAAGGAGGAAAATGCTGCATCACATCCACTTACTGATTTAGCTTTTACACAGGCAACAGTGCTTCAAGAGTAGCTCGGTGGCAGGAAGCTTAAGGGGGCATCAGGTGTGATGCAAGTGGAAGAGGCAGAGACACAAACAGGAAGAGTCTGCAGCAAATGTGTGAACAGTAACTCAGCTGTTCTCTCCATGCCCCTCTCTACTCTTGGTGGTAGCGGGTAGGACTTCTGTGGAGCCCAGGTCAAGCACTTTCCAAGGAAGAATGATTCCCCTGCCCTCAGCTGGAGGACGGGATGCATGGATCGTAGTGGGGGGGAAAGCAATGCAATGCTGAAAAATTTGCTTTCAGAAGAAGACTAAAGCAAATGAACTGAAAAGAAAAATGCATACACAGAAGCTAGAAGATAACTATGAGTTGGGGGCTTGCCATAAAGATGCATTTTTCTCAAGCCTATGTTTAAAATAACCTCACTTTTCATGCCTTTTTTTTCTTTTTGGTATGTTGGACTGTGGGGAAAGCTGAGGGGAGACTTGAAGGTCTGCTGGAAAAAGGACCCTGAAAGCTTTCTCTGTTTTCTAGTCTCATGAGCAGACAAAGCAAGGAAGAGCCTCCCATTGAGTGAGTGTCACAATGTGCTTTCCACAGCAGTGAAAGTTGTCCCCAGGAAGGGGGTCAGTATAAGACCTTCTGGTACCATTTACCCACATGTCTCCAAGTGCAAGTGGGATTCTGTGGCAGCACCATTTGTTCAGAGATTAGATCCCCATTTATAGGCAGGACTTTATGTAAGGCTAATGTGATACCATGGCCTTGCTTAGGTCTCGGTGGGGATCACAGCAGAATGTACCTGATATCCTGCTGTCTACCTAGCAGGGAGTTTTATCACAGTGTGAATAACAGACTGCCCTGTATTTTGATTCTGAAAAGTTAATCGAATATGTGTTTCCAGAGAAGATACAAGCTAGCTGTATTTGACAAGTGCTGGCTGTTTTTTTTAAAAAGTACCTGATGCAATAGCAATAGATACAATTTCAGGAATAATATTTGTTCCTGAGTCAAATCCTTGTAATCACACTATGGATCAGATTCTGGACCATATCTCTGCCAGTTATTTCAAAAGAGTTACAGTAAGGTAATTAAAGCAGAATATGGCTGAACTCTCTTACTATATATATATGTATACACACATAGGTGTGCACTCTGTATGTTGGGTTTAGATTTTAAATTATGTTGCATTAATGTGTCTTCCAAGCAATAGTTGTCTGGAAAGTGCCAAGAAGTGAAGATTTTAYATAATCCCACTTTGTAGCATATCATCTTAAAATTTTACTTTATAGCAAGCTGTTGTTAAAGGTACAGCCATAAAGAAAACAAAAAGGGAACAAAACRTGCTAAGGTCTTGAAAGGAGATCTTTTCTGAATGGAAAACAGGTAAGAGTGACATAGAGCTTCAGCTGTAAAATACACTTTCTTTGATGCATATGACTCTCACCTTCTTCTAGGAGAATGGGTTGGATTATGAAGCCTGTCTTGTTGCTCAGTGTGATGCCTTGGTTGATGCATTAACTCGTCAAAAGGCAAAGCTGCTCACAAAAGTTACCAAAGAACGTGAGCACAAGCTAAAGGTGAGCACCACTTTCATAAGATGTGAGTATTTAGGTGAGCATAGCTACTGCAAACTGCTATTAATGGTTATTTTGTTAACACAATGAAAATTCCTATTGACAGAATTCTGAAGTCCCTCAGCAGGTTCAAGATTAGCATTTTCATGGACCTGTGTTTTTACACTAAAAATTAGAGATATGATTCAGCAGTCTGCTGAGATAGGCCATTAGTCTTTACTTATGTGATATTTTTGGCAACCTTTTACGGGATGCTCAGCACTGAAACCTGTGTGTGATTTACATTCTCAGTATTTCCAAAAGCAAGGAATCCCTCTGAGCAGATTAAGAGTACTAGTCTGAGGAAGATTCAGGGTCTCTTTTGAAATCTTTTAAATTAGACAAACCACCTTCAGAGATTTTCTACTCAAAAGAAATAAAAGAAACRCAGGTAAAGGAGAGAAAAGGAGGGTATAACTGGTTGAATAAAATGACAATAGAGATCTCTAAATGGACAAAAATCTTTGAAATATTGAACTTCTTAATATAGGGATATTATAGTGCTGGTAACAATAATATCTTAGACATAAGGAAGAACTGAAGTGAAAAATCTGAAGTGAAAACCAATGAATAAAATCTAGTCAAGATCAGCATTTCAAAAAGCTCTATGCTTAACGGGAAGCAGCATATGGGATATCCTACTACCAGCACCCATTTATCCTGCAGCTTGTGCCTGTTAACCTGTTATACTYGGGAGTTGTACTGTTTTACACAGAACTATTAGGTCTGTTTTAAGTTGTGTGAAAGCAGAACAAAATCTGGAAAAGTGAAATATATCTGTCTCATTTCTTAATTCTAGTAACGCATTCTTAAATAGAACAGGATCAGTTGTGAACTGTGAAGAAAATGATAGTCAGTGATTTGCAAGAAGTCACCCTGTTATCTTCCTCTACAATATTYGTGCATAGGTCAAAGATTATTTTGAAAGATTGAATTTTAGTGAAAATTTGATTACAAGTGTGAATATTGAAAACGTAAAAACACATTCTGTGCTCCTTCTGCCCCAAGCAAACCTGAGCTTTGAGCAATTAGCCTGCTCTGAATATTGAGATTCACTGTGCACAACATTTTGCCAAACTAATTATCGGTATTTACAATACAGAGCAAATGAGTGTAGCTGATGGAGATGTGGCAGTGCCCATATGGCAGCTAAATCAGGCATGGYTTTAACACGCTCTTCCATTTGTTGCCTCTTCTGAAATAATTTATGCAATTAAATGGAAGCTGAGGCAGTTACCAGAACTGTACTGCTATTTGTTTTCCAGGTAGTTTGGGACCAGATAAATCACTGTACACTGAAGCTACGCCAGTCAACAGGGCTTATGGAATATTGCCTAGAAGTTATCAAAGAAAATGATCCCTCTGGCTTTTTACAGGTATTTTCCTTTCCAGTGTTGTGGGGAGAAAAAAAAATAAGGGCTTCCAAATCTAAAAGTGAACTGCTTGGTGATTAGCCTGTTCCACCTCTGAGACAGGTTCACCTTAGTCTCTGTCAGTTATATCTAAAAGTACATCTAGCCTGGTGACTTTATTAATTTCCACTGAAGTCTGTCTTCAGACAGACAGACAGAGGTGTGGAATTAGCACAACTGGCTGAGGAGGTGGCAACTTGGTACACTACATGCTCTGTTGGCTACTTGATGAAGTAAAATGATTCATATAGTTGACATGCATGTAAAGTTATGCTCCTGATAAATTGGTGAGTTTTGAGGTGCATAATTCTGGGGAAATATGGTATGTAATAATTGCTAAACAGTGTGTTTATTTCATACTGTAAATATATACATAAATATACATATAAAATATATATATATCTATAAATATCGTGCCAGTGTCATTTCAGAGAAAATGTGAAGTAGTCTGTATTAATATGCAAGTTTCCCATATGCAAAATTGTAAAGAAAATGAAGCTTCCAGGTTTACTTCCATACAGAGAATGTCTGTGGTCTGAAGCAATAGATGGTTCAAAGGCAACACGGGAAGGAGAATAAAATGCCACAATGCTTATGAAATTGTGAAGAACCGACTTAGAAAATGCAACTGTCAAGTAAACCAATGTTGACAATATTGTATGGATTATCTATTTTATAGTGACGTAACATATAATTCATGCCAAATTGAGAAAATCTGTACATTAACTTCTAAGATTAAGTGCATACTTAAATTCAGAATGATCCTGGGGATTGTTTTAAATACTGCCTTCAACATGTAGATTTGGACTTCTGAACATTTCTCTTCCAGKAGATTGGTTAGAGGTAACTGCATAAAAGCTGTTGTCAGTGTGCCAAAAAAAAGAGAAAAGCTTTACCCRGATAATTAGAGATTTGCAAAACAAACAGGTTTGAAAACCATTGATTTAAACATTTRTTGAACTTCAAGCCCAATTTTCTTCTCTGATAAGCTTCAGTGGAACTGGAACACGTTTGTGTGAATAAAGGCCTTTTTATTGATTTGGACTCCAAATCTTGACATGGTCATTGAATATGACCCCTTTGTAACTAGATGAATCAGTGAGAAATAGACTTTTTTTTCTGAGAGTTATGTTTTTGTTCAGTGTTGTTCTCACRTAAGACAATTTGATCCCTTTGAGACAGACAAGTACTTTGGGCAGCTCCATTCACTTCAGAAATCAGCTTAAATGAGAGCAGCACTGCCGTTCCCTCCTGTTCAGAGTAGAGGAAATATCTCATTTAGGCAAGACAACATGTGAAGCTATGCAAAAGGAAAAAGAGAAGAAGYAGTGTTTTAAAAATTATAATGCCAAGGGATGTCTGTGGGAATCTTCCTAAAGATCTAGAAGCACCTGGCAGAGAAACGGAAGATCTAATCCAGCAAGGCAGTAGTGCCTCGGTCTTCTGCAGAACCTGCAAGAGCTCCGGCCATGTGATGCCCACCAACTTACCTCACCTAGCTGGTTGCAACTTTTGGGAGATAGATCCCACCATCTTATTGTGGAAGTTTTTCCTCTTGCCAACCCTTAGTTCTGGTCCAAAATAWTATTTTTATCCCATCTCAAAATCCAACCCAGGACCCAAATCCACTTCTGATTTRTTTGAAAATATCTGTGACTCAGAAGAGTAGTACTTCTCWCCTTGCTTCAACATGAGAAAGAGTTCTTCCAGCATCTCCTGTATGAGGAAATACAGCCTTGAGTATAGCTTTGTTTCCTGGGAGTAGTTGCACGTTGTAGGGCTACAAGGCAGGTTTTGGAGTAGAAGATTCCCAAACTGCAGGATATTGTTACTTAGGTGCAAACTTTTCCTTTGTATACAATTTCAATTGCATTAAACCTAAAAGCATTATTCATTTTTTCTTCTGCAGCAGCGTACTCATTGGTGCAGTGTACTAAAGCCTAAAGAGTTTTTAAATGTGTGCAAGGCCCTGCGGAGTCTCACTGTAAAAACTGAGTAAGATTTTAGGGCTAGGTCCCATGTAAAACTGCAACATGATAGTTGRCAGGTGTCTCTTCATTACCCTTTGCCTTCCTCTTACTCAGTTCCAGTTGCTACCGAGTCTATATTCCAGACAGAAAGYTGCAAAAGGCTTTTATGGTTACCATTACCAAATGGGGGAGGAGATGGGGCAAGCAATAAAATGGCCAAATGATGAGGTAAAATGTAACAGTTTTACTGCCTAATTCATTTTATTAATTCATTTCATTAATTCATTTAATTAATAGAATTAATTTATTTGGTCTTATTATTTTAACTGCCTTATTAATTGCCTAACAAGAAAGGCACATCAAACAAAACGATGTGTATGTGGCTGTCAGGACCTGCCGCACACATGAATGCATGTTAGAGGGTTTGTCACAATATCCMAAAAAAACAGGATGAGATTTAGTCAACTTAAACCTATTATCACTCCAGATCAACTTGTTACTGTCATGTCTGGTCTCAAACAGGAGGTAGGAATGTATATTAATCCCAAGACTACAACGTATTTTAGCAGCTTGCCAACTGGGTGCTACAGGGCAGATGAAACCTACCTTATCTTACCTACCTGCTAGCTAAAGATGTATTTAGTTTTCATTTCAGCTTATTTAAAATCTTTGTGACTTCACTCTTTTGTTTCACATTTGATATTAAAAATACTTTCTTTTTTTTTTCCTGGTTTATCTAATGGTGATTTCAAGGTAACCAGCAACCACTGAAGCTGTCTATTAGTAAGAGCAACTATTCTTGCAACAAGGATGCTGAGATGCAGCCAAGGGATTCAGCACCCCTCTAGCTGTGCTCCTCCCCATAGTGCACAGACTGTTTAGGAGTTGCTGGAATAGTGTATTCCAATAGGAGTAGCAAGGGAGGACATCTGAATTCCTGAAGTAAAGAAAAAATCTTCTCTCTGGCCTATAGAGAAGAATATTCTGCTGAGCTATACAGGACACTCGTGAGAAGGATCCCAGATATCCAGATGCTTCACTGAGCTCAAGGACAGTTGAGCTGCTTGATTCCCACAGAGAAAAGATTTCACTTGCCGAAGAGCCCACTGTGGTAGTTTTAGTCCGACTCCTGGCCTAACTGCCTGTGGGCAGAGGCAGGACAGAGTGTGAAAAGTAGGACTCCATCTTGATGCGATGGTAGCAAATCCATCATATTCTTTGGCAATCAGTTCTGACGATTTATCTCTCTCRCTCAAATACACCACTGTTTTTTTCTTGCTTCAAGCTTCCATCCACTGCATCATCTCTGCTAAATGGAGAGACCGTTTAACATTCAAGTCTTSCTTTATGCTACTGCTTTCTAAACAGGAGAGCAAACCCAGGCTCYGCAGATCAGAGAAGAGAGTTCATAAGCACATATGGCTTCATAAGCATATTCAGATACATGATATCTAATACAATCTTAAATTGCTTTATAAACACAATTTTTATTTTCCTGCTCTTAAGATGGGATTTGTTTTGAAAAGTTGTAACAAAGGATACAAGATAAATTTACATCCTCTTTCAACTGTACTATCATGTTCCTTATCTCTTTTTGCTGTATCTCTCAGACATTCTGTCACTTTTAGTGTGTTGTGAGGTGCTGCTGCATCTGCAGTCTTACAAGCCTGGTACTCTTTTTCAGATCTCAGATGCTTTAATCAAGCGCGTTCAAGTATCTCAGGAACAGTGGGTCAAAGGCGCCTTGGAACCAAAAGTGTCTGCTGAGTTTGACCTGACTTTGGATAGTGAACCTTTACTGCAGGCAATTCACCAGCTGGATTTTATTCAGATGAAATGTAGGGGTGAGCTTCTGTGATTCTCTTTTATTTTTATTTTATTTTTTTCTGTTTTTCATGAATCTTTTGAAACAGCACTGGGAAGAAGGGGGCCGTAGAACCATAGAAAGAGGAATGAGGAATGACGTGTAATTTCAGGGTAGTTTTCTAGCAAATGCAAGTTACCATGTGTTTGCTAAAGSGATGGCTCACCTCATTTGTAATGACCTGAACAAGCTCAGACAGTGATATCAGRTGCAGATAAAAATTTGAAAAGATAAATTCTTCAGAGCAGGACCATCTGACAGCTTTGAAAATGAAAAAGACATTAGTTTCATGAAACTTTATGCCATTTTATAGCATTCTTAGATTTGATACAGATAATTCAAAACACCAGTTGCAACTGTCTTGTCAGGAAGAGCTGAAGTGGTACATAAACATTTCCGTACACAGATATGCTTGATCAGGGGAAGAAACTCTGTTTCCTGTATCCAGACTGTTCTGCCAAGAGTGCTCAGGTTAAAAAAAAAATGGGAGACAGAGAATTAGAAGGGGAAATTAGTTCAATAGCTGTACTATTCCTTGATTTCTAGAGGCATGCTTACAGATCGGCCACAAGAARAGCTTCTGCTAGAGCTTCTCTTTGCTCTTTCCTTTGGCTCGAACAAGGGGTRTCAGATATATATCCCATTGGGTTGGTCAGTACTATCGGCTAGCCCACGTGGAGGACAAGCCCAGCTGTACCCACTATGCAAGGAATGGTGGAAATGCAGTGGTCATTTATTCCGGCCACTACTATTGCAAAGCTGGTAACTCTTGCAGCTGCAYAAGTGGCTGCGTTTTTCTTCCTAGTGCTTCTGCATTCCCAAGCAGTACAAACCACAGATTGGTCCTAAGCTAACATTTGTCAGAAATGAGGAGTTTAATATGTAGAGATATATTTCTGTTTTTCAATATAGGACTGCAAATCCATATGTATTTAAGTCTATCTAAAGATTTGCCTTTTTTTCTTTTTCTTCTTTTTCCTGGAATTTACATTTGAGATGTTAACCAGCTTTGCATTGTCTTCTCACACATCATGTCTTTGCATCTGGAAATAAGGGTACTACAGAGAGAGCAACTCAGTGTTTCACTAGCAGACATCCAGATGTACCAGGAACAACAGAGACTGTGAGAAGCTGGTGCTGCAGGGTGATGTTTTGCTATGTGTAACATCAGTATCTGTATACTTCTGAGCCTGCAGTTTTGCAGAAGCATATATATGTCTCTTCACATCTGCTTCTCTTTCTTCAGTCCCACTAACCCAAATGCACCAGAGACATGAATCTTTGCCAAATGTTTGGTGAGGCARTTGTTACCAACTCTACATATTGATTGATCTGACAATAGTAGATGCATCAGAGCTAATCTGTAAAGGGAGTTTTGGGAGATCCTAAGAGAATAAGGGCCAGCATGGCTCTTGCAGCTGCAGGTTGTTTCACTGAAATGCTCTGCGACATAAGGTCTATGATACCAWTATCGATGTGTACTGCATGACTGAATTTCTAATATTTTTTCAAACTCTGGCCTCATTCAACCTCAGTGAGCTTGCATGGGTCAGTTAGAGGTGAAAGTTTGCTTGCAAGTAAACATTGATTCACTGTGTTAGACARAAAGAATGAAAATGAGAACAAATTGCATTAAATTTGTTTTGATGAGGCTCATGAGGCTTACTGGTGTATTCTGTATAAGCCCCTCTCCAAAGCTGACCTCACTTAATAAAGATCCAGGAGTGTTTCTTCTACAGAAAGACAAAGTTGCTCAGTACCAAATTAACTGTGCAGTGAGCAGAAACGTGCTATGTGCGTGAGCGATGCTCAGTCATGTAGACGGAAGAGTCTCACTGATAGCCCGGARTCCCACGCTCCCTAGGCTGGCTGATCTGCTGAGGGACATCCACTAGACAACTAGACTAGTTGTCTAGTATTAGAGTCCTCTCTGCTTCTCCAGCCACAAATGCTTAACACTAATAATGAAAGAGTAACTGTTACATAGCGGTCTTTAGCCCTAGTTCTGACTGACTTCCATCTTGAAGATGGGTCTTTGCCTGTGGGCTTTCCTCCCCTGTTAATAACACTGTAGTGCGCTTGCAACAGCAGGGACTTTAGCGGTCTTTAGCCCTAGTTCTGACTGACTTCCATCTTGAAGATGGGTCTTTGCCTGTGGGCTTTCCTCCCCTGTTAATAACACTGTAGTGCGCTTGCAACAGCAGGGACTCTGGATTGATGTAGCCAGTTTTGGAGAAGATCAAAGCCTCCATGCTTGTGATGGTCTCGTTCTTTCGCTGCATTTGAAATTATTTWAAAATTATTTAAAAAATAATCCATGCAGGAGAGCAGAGAGCACAACTTCCTTGACAGGCTGACAAACAGTAAATGAAACCTTATTAGAGCCTACTGTACCCTGAGAGGAGAGTGGTGATGAGCTGCGTTGTGCAATGTCTTCTGAAGCYGCTGAGTCGACATGAGACATCAGTATCACATTTTTTGCTATGGGCGACCTGCATGAAGCACTTCTATAACAGCAGGACATTAATCAAACTCATTAATAGGTCACTCTATGTCAATGCAACATCATTCTCCCCTTATATTTTTAATCCTTTCTTTCAAAACTCTCTAGAGGAAACAAAGTTTCCCAGGAAATGGGACAGTGCTATAATTTAACATCTAAATCTTCATTTTTGTTCTGATAGTTAGCCTATATTTTCCTTCTTTTTGTGTTGTCGTATTGCTGCTCACAATGAAGCACATCTCTGCGTCCCAATTATTCACTTCTCTTTACACGTTCCTTGGACTTTTACAAGACTTCACACTCCCGATTCCTAGAGGGAATCTGAGGTCAAGATGAATCTCTATGAGTCCCTGTCCAGTTGCTCTCAGAAGGAGGCAGGAGGGAAACCAGATCAAGCGTAATCCAGCAAAGCTGGACGGCTGTTCTGTGGGAGTATCTTACCCCTCCGTGAACTACTRCATGGGCAGACAGCTCGGGTCACAGGCTGGCCCTAAGTGAGTAGGAGGTTCCTTAGGATTACTCACACAAATGTACACGTCTGCAAAGTAAAGCAGCCCAGGTCTTCCCCATAGCATCCAATGCAATCCAACCGAAGGTGTTTCAGTATAAATAACTTKGCATTTTATAAACTTCAAGCATGGGTCTTCATCTATTTTTTTCCAGAGGCAGTACTAGAAGCAGAGAGGACTTAGTGACTGCCTCCTGAGAGCCCTAACAGCTTTAGAAAAGTGATAGGAATGAGGATGGCTGACACAGCCATCTTCTCCAAGCTTCACTGAAACTATTCATACTAATTAAAACAGGAAAAAAAACTCCAAATTGAACCTTTTATTTTAAATTCTCGTTTACCTCTGAATTCCTCACTTTCCATTTATTTTTAACTCTTATCACATTTCTGYTACTTCTCTAGTACCTTCTAGAGAGAAGTCTGAACTTGTCATGTGAAAAGAAAAGCAGTTTTTTATTTATAACACCCTCTGAGTCATCCTTAAATACRAAGAAAAAGCAACAAGACTTCTCTTCTTTTTGCAGAAAACAAAACCTTCAAGAGCTTACGTATAAAGCTCTTTCCTTTCATGCCACACTCCCCCTGGGCTACACAACTTCTGTTCAATGCCGTGGTGGGTAATACCAAGTGCGATGATGGACTTCTATGCCACTTTCAATGTAGGGGTGGAGATTTAGGCTCATGGCACAACAGTAACCATTTTCCAACAGAGTACTTATTACACAGAATGTAAATAGTCCTTTTTCTATACAAAGAAGTGGAGTAGGACCAAAAGAAGCTCAAGGGTTCGCTCTTACACAGACACAACATGGAAAATAATCTAGAGGCTCAGAGTGGAGTAGATAAAAGAAGAGCAAATTGACRTTTTTAAGAGCTAAGTCAATAAATGCTCAGAGCACTCAGCTCCTTGAAAGGCACTGTGGAATTTTGCAGAAAATGTCCCGCATGATGAAATTCAGCCTTGGGCAGAAGACGAGACTAGGGCCTGTACATCACTTATATCCCACTTAACCTCTGAGATTTTGCTACCAGCCTAACTAATTTAATAAGTGATCAGTTACCATCTTGCTCACAGCACAGACTAATGGGTTAGGGCAGAGTTACACTAACCTGTACTCAGTTCCTGTTACAGTGCCACCCGTCCCATTACTGCAGCTGGAGAAGTGTTGCACCCGAAACAACAGTGTGACATTGGCTTGGAGGATGCCACCTTTGAGCCACAACCCAGTGGAGGGCTATATCTTGGAACTTGATGATGGAGATGGTGGCCAATTCCGAGTGAGAAATCCATTCAGCATTTATTTGTGTGTCTTTGTATTGAAGTTTCCTTGGGATATGGATTTGTGTTTGTCTGAAGTGGGGAAGAGGGGGTAAGGGAAGGTTGCCAAAGCACCGCTGCTTCTGCTGCATGGATCCTGAAAGCATCTAAATGTTTTAGGAAAGGAGTACAAAAAATAAGACTTTTTTTCTATGTTATTATGTACTGTTGTGTTCCCCCAGCTTTATCTTACGGTGTCCACTGCTGATCTTCCTTGATGCCTCCTCTGCTGTAGTTGTTCCTGTTYAGCTCTACATTCTCTGAAGCAGCGAGAAGCTTTTTACATGTGGTTTATATTTAGAAGTTTGACCGTGTGATCATGAGGTACAGAGGAACAGGTAAACTGTGTTCCTCTCTCTCTCTTTTGTGTTGCTTAGGAAGTATATGTTGGCAAAGAGACTCTCTGCACTATTGATGGCCTTCATTTCAACAGTACCTATAAYGCAAGAGTCAAAGCTTTTAATTCATCGGGAGTTGGTCCTTACAGCAAGACAGTTGTTTTACAGACATCGGATGGTGAGGTTTCTTTTCATTTTCCTTTTCCTTCTCCTTCTCCTTTTCCTTTTCCTTTTTCTCTTTCTCTTTCTTTTTCTTTTTCCTTTTGCCAATTTCTAAATGAAAGGCTGCAGGTCTCAGCGGCAGGATACTTGCACCCCATTAAACCCACCAATTTATTTGGCACTAATTAGCACAGAGAATTTGGACGCGCTCAGTGGAGAGCTCAGGCACTGAGCGTGCACAGACTGATCTCCCCTCCTAGCACGAACCTCCGGGTCAGAGCTGGAGAAGGCAAAGCAATAAGGCAGGGCCRTGCTGCTACTGTCCCTGCTGTGTGTAAACTAGAGCACAGACGCTCCCAAATTATGCACATCTTTCTGTGCACACGCTTTTCCAGTGCTGATTAGATCTAACACAAATACAGGTGATCAATTCTGCCAAGAATATCTGCAGAAGTCAATACCCCAAATTATATGCAGCTGTGGGTGTATTCTGTTGGCTGTTGAAGTGCGCTAGGGTGAAAGGCTGAACCTGCAGTACCTGGGGGGAACAATTCAACCCTAAATTCACTAACAATAAAATTAAATTTCTTTAGGCTTTAGAAGATCTTGCATTGTCAGTAATACTTCAACTTTCAAACCATGTGATTTTATTTAGTGGTAGAGATTTGGGGGTTAATTAAAAATCCTGATTTGTTTTAGCATATAGAAGCAATTATACATCGCAGTGAGCATATTTGTATGCTACTCCCTGTCTCCCCTTCTCCATCATTCTTTGGCACTTGTGTTTTTCTTCACTACTGATACAATTTCACAGTAAGGCTTGATAAGACAGGGATGGGAATTTGTGCATGTTCCTGTGTAATTATACTTGACATCCATATGAGCATTACAAGAAGTTCATCTTCATTAATGATATTGTAACAAATCCAGAAGCACATGCTGGGAATAATCACTTCTATTTTTGGGCTCTATTGCCAAAAGAGGCCAGTATAAAATATGTATACTTTAAGAGCTTTTTCTCATTTTTATTTTTCCTTTGATAAGCTAGTGAAATCAGTCCTAACCAACATGGACTGAAAATCCRTTTCTGTTAAAGGCAGTCCTGAACTGATTTACTTATGTGAGCTGTTGCTATGCTATGGAGAAGCCTTGAGCTCCTCAGTGACTCTTGTTACTGTAGAAGAAAGTCTCTGCCCTTAGGAGCTCACGTTCTAAGAGTCAAGAACAGATAATATAAGGCACATGAGTAATTTACACTTCCACAAGATATTTATGCTAAATGACCTGAAAACAACTTTCAAGATTTTGTAGGCCATGCAGATTGTAGGAACTCTTCCTTTCTTTACCTCTTACTAACCAGCAGTCCCTTCTGAGCTGAGAAGTAGCTGGGAAGCCTTGTGTARTGTCTGTGATGACAGAGAGAGACTGTTACCTGAACATGCAGTGAAGTCTTACCTGAAGGTGCTTTAGGAAGGTAGAATCTTATTCTCCTAATTGCAGCAAGGTGACACTTCACCACAGCCCATTCTGCCCTAACGCTGCCTTTCTTCCTCCTCCCTGCACAGTGGCGTGGTTCAGCTTTGACCCCTYGTCAGCCCACAGGGACATAGTGCTGTCCAACGACAACCAGACGGCCACGTGCAGTAGTTACGAYGATCGGGTAGTTCTCGGCACAGCGGCCTTCTCCAAGGGAGTGCATTACTGGGAACTGCATGTGGACCGCTATGACAACCATCCGGATCCAGCCTTTGGCATTGCCAGGATTAACGTAGTCAAGGACATGATGCTAGGCAAGGACGACAAAGCATGGGCCATGTACGTTGACAACAACCGCAGCTGGTTTATGCACTGCAATTCTCACACCAATAGGTAAGCTCTGACTACACGCCTCACTCGTTACTGATTGGCTTTTCGCTCGTGCAGCTGAGGAGGGGATCTCAGCAAGCCCATCTCCCTGCTAATTATACCTATTTTATTAATGACAGCAGTCTGTCTCACCTGTTCTTAGAAAACTCCAGTGACAGCAACATCATCATCTTCCAGAGCACTCTGCAYTGGTAGTTCTTATTCTCAGCATTAGTAGGTTTCCCCTGAGATCTATCCCAGGTCTCCCCTGCCGTGATTTAAGCAAGTTCCTGTGTGTCMCATCCAGCCTCAGTAGACAAAAGCACAACACAATCTCAAGTGCTGGATTTCTCTTCCATTGCTGGAGAAGTACAAGCAGAAAGGTAATTGATTCTCCTCCCCAGGTGGACTTTTGGCTGCAGGGTTGCGTAATAATTAGGCAAGAACACTGGAGATTTCCTGTTTTAACATAGGTTTTTGTTGCCAGTCCTGAAAACTGATTGATCAAATATAATGCAGTAGGTTACACCTAGCGTGATTCGGACACAAGGGAGTGTTTCCTGGTGAGGACTAAGTGGCAACTTCCATCTGACCGAGCCACAATGTTGAAGAGCTTTGGAAAGTGTCTTAGSAAGTACAGCCAGTTTGTAAAAGAAGGATTTGAGAACCCTTTAGCCATCATTACCCAAACCATCTTTCATGATGAGTGGATCTATGTGCTCTGTGCAACAAAACAGTGAGGAGAGGCCTTATAGATGGAGCTAAACCAGTAGCTCCAGGGCTGGATCACAGAGGTGATAGCTATTAGAGARAATGTTGTACTGACATGGTTTGCATGGCTTTCAGTGCTTGCAATGGTTAAGTCAGTTAACTCTGCCTTGTACTGGCTTTTCTTTGACATGCTGCTGCCCTGTGTAGGGAAACACACTCAGCCCTGCTTGGAGCCCTCTTGGGTATCACCAGMTCAGAGCTGCAATGCTCTGTATCAGTTTCCCATAAGAAGGTCAGGTGAGGGAACTAAGAAAAGATCTCAGCCAAGGAGTATGATTTAGGATGCTAAGTACTTGGTGTATTTTGGAAAATGAGTATTTGCATGCCTAGATAGAATTATCATGATGGGAAATTGATGWACAAAAAGTATAGGCTCTTCAACTGTGAATTACTAAGAAAAAGAGGTTCCAAGAGCAGTGGCTGATGTCTGCCAGTTTTCTACTGCTCCAATTCATAGCTCAGTTTTATGGAAGAACTTCATAGCTGGAGCCAAAGCTTTCTGAAGTCAATAGAAAYGTTTTCACCGACTCCAGAGGTCTTAGATCATGTCCTAAATTAATAGAGAGTGAAATAACTTCAGCATGATAAATCTCTGGAAAGGTTCTCTGTCCCTTTAATATCTTGATTAGATTTAGAGCGGAAGTAAYGCTAAGCTGTATTAATTTTAATGCTCTGTGAAACAGCTTATGTTTTCTGGAAAAATGCTGGCAAATGTTCTGTGTGCTACTGTCCCAGAAACCTATTTTATGGATTTGGTGCTAGGCATAGTCTTTTAGGCAAGCAGCACAACAGCTAAGCAAACTGGGAAACCAACAGTGGAAACACTTCAGATTTCCAATCATTCTGGCTAGATAGGAGGACAAAGCTATTTCTGTTGATGATGGTTTCCCATTTTTCACTAGCTCGAATGCAGAGCTTTTCTGGGCACGTGCGAGGAACGGATGGAGCACTGGAATGTTCCTTCAAGGGAGGCACGCTGTTGAAGGGCCGTATTCTYGTGAAATCGCATGCGCTTCAATGAATTTAGGTCTAGGCGTTGTATTTTTAACCACAACAATCAAGTAGGTCAGTTCGTTAACTCATGAGAGGTAGTAGCCTTGTGGAAACATTTGCCACTGCCTGACTATTGTTCCACACGGGAGATAAGCACATAACCGAGCAGCGTCACTGTCCAAAGAAGACGTACTGACGGCCGTTAGAATCTCAGGTGTTACTGTGGTGGATGCTGTGCCTCAGTAGCCTTAATAGCCTTGTTAGCAGCCTTAGTAGGCTTGCATCCTTCCAAATCTTTATGAGAATAAAACAGAGTGGTGGATCTCTTGCTTAGAAAAGTTCCTCAAAGCGGGAATACCTTGTAGGATAGGTSATATTTTAGCCACAATGTTGTTATGTAGAGAGAGGGAAAACGTAAAAAGGTTTTATACTAAAACAGAGTGGTAAGCAATCTGTTGGGAGAAGTCAAAATCTAGAGATTTTGGAGTGTCATCTAAAAGAAGTCTCCATTCACTGACTACAAAGGTCTTCAGAGCAGGCATTGATAAACAAAAATATGATAACTGATACTATTAACCTGTGTAATTAAGCCAATTCTTTGGTTTATTAAACAGTACTCAAAAATTGTTAAGATTGATTTTACAATAATAGTAAAACTTATTGCAGTTCTCTGTTCRTAAAGCCAAGGCATTCCTTCCTCCTTTGCAAATTTTCTGAATTGCTGCTGAAAATGTGCGTTAAATAACAGACTCTGCTGCAACAGACAGTAGCATTTTCACAGGAGCCAAGTTTCTTCWTCTTTACTCAGGCCTTCCAGACTTACTCACAAAACTTGTGCACAGACAGCACCCAGCACTTACTATYACACAGAGGAATAAATTAATATTTGCAGGACTGTTKGAAAAGAGCTGTGAGAACTTGAAASAGTGAAAGAGTAGTACCCGTCTTCAAAAGTGGATTATCATTTAATAAATGCTGAGTATTTCTTGAAGAAATATTGTAACAAAAGGTTGTRTTTTCCTTTCTGTGGTCTGCAGGTATGAGCCTATAGTAGAGCTGTTGTAAGCAGTTTWAAAACACATTACAGTAAAGTAGCAGCTCTTTCAGAAGCTGCCACGGAAGTGCATGATGAGGGAGCATTGCTTTGAGCCTCTTCATCTAGCTAGTTTTTGTTGTTGCAACTAAGGCTAAATGGCAAAGCAGAAAAAAGAAATCTTGCAGTAGTGCCCAAGTAATACACAGGAGAGTCAGGAGGTGCCTTRTGTAAGTTTCCTTGCGAAGCTTTCRCTTTCCCATCTTTCCTCCTTAAAAAAGCGACCCAAGTGGCAGTAGTCCCCAAGGGAAATCATGGAGGGGGGGAACGCTCAGTAACGCCTCTGCTCACCCTCAGTAAAGGTGCAGCCTCCTGGAAAAGTGTCACCCACCCGCCTTCGCTGGGGCTCTACCCTGCCAGAGCCTGTTGCTCACTGCGGCAGGGCGCAGCTGGAGGAGCAGGGCACCCCGCTCACGTCCTGCCACAACCACGGCCGAGAAGGGGAGCAGACCCAGTCCTGGAGCCTCCAGCCCTGGRAGCACCCAAGCTGGCTCGTGCAGTGCAGCCTGCTCTGCTCAGCTCCACCAGGCTCTCCCCACCCATCCCCAGCCCCAAGGGCTGTGGAGGACGGTCATTCAATGCCACCATTTGGGACATGCGGCTAATTAGCCCCCAAGAAGTAAATTGGTTTACTGTATAGGAAAGAGTGCAATAACCTCAAAAAGGCAAAGTTGCCATTTCTGTTGCCTGAGAGAATCAATGTCATTTAAAAAAAGATGTCATAAAATCTATTTTAAAGCACTGCAGGATATAAAGCATGGGACACCACAATCAAGGTTGTTCTTAACAGGGAAAAAATAACCATTRTAAATGGGTCTAGATCATAGCACTGCCGTTCCCACAATATCACCGTGAGTTTGATGATATTTGTGAGTGTTTTTAATAAAAACAAACTAAAAMAGACACTGAGGATAAGTAAGCATCTTAACCTTTTTGCAAAATGATCTGCTTTGYGGRTTTGGAGAAAAGTTCAAAGGSAAACCTATTGATGCAAATAAAGGGYATCAGAACTGCATAGTTTTAAATCTAATACATCTGAAGGCCAAATTCATGATTCTCAACCATATTGTTATTCTTTGAAGAGCTGAAATATAGAAGTTAGAATACTATTCTGCTCACTGGCACAGATAAAAAACTCTATTTGGAAATGGGATGTGGCACATAAATTAGTCAAAAGGAAAACAGTTTATGCCACCTAGTGGACAAGATAAAAAAATCCCTACTCTGCACTATATTCCTTAAAGGATCTTGGCTTTTCCCTCTTTTTAAAATGTTTTGATCTATTCCTACTCATTCTGATAAACGTTATGTTACAATTGCATTTATCTTGTGAACTGTGTTTGCTTGAGGGATGGATATAGAACMAAAAAAAAAGAGTTGCTTCTTCCCCTTCTGCATTTTTTTTCCAATCTGATTTACCCTGGACAAACTGTGTCAGGCTGTAATTCTCCTGCAGAGCCCCCACGATACGTGCAAAATGCCAGAGCTTCTGGTGGGAGGCCCATCTGCCCATCTCGTAGATCTTTTGCGCAGCACTCTTTAAAGCAGTCCTGGGTTTCTCTAACCCCCAAAGGAGAGTGTGTGAATGTCAACCTATTCATAGAATCATAGAATCATAGAATCATAGAATGGCTAGGGTTGGAAGGGACCTGTAGAGGTCATCTAGTCCAACCCCCCTGCACACGCAGGGTCCCCTAGAGCACGTGGCACAGGGTTTTGAAGATCTCCAGAGAAATGCCTGTAATAGCTGGCCCAGGGTGTCATCATGCCCTGATACGGTGACAGCTGCTGCTCCTGACCCAACCAGTTATGACTAATAGTAATAACAGCACCCCAACCCCTGAAAGAGCTGTCAGTCCAACAACTGGGCACCTTGTCAGTCATGAAGCTACACTCACCCGTGATCAGTCCCATCTTCCCTTCCTCCTCAAAACCAGTATCTGGTACCTCTGTTCTGGCCTTGTGGCCTCTGAAAATTTAGGTCCTTTCAGGCAATTTCAAGGTGAGTACTTCAAAGAAGAGAGGAATAATAATCAGGAATAATAATTAGGAATGAATGTCTAGAAAAACAAGCTTTCTGCTTGCTCATTCTCTGCAGTGCATCACTCCCCTCCTGCAGGGAGGGTCTGAGGAGCTGTGTCTGCTGCTGCCTCTCCTGCTCACTTAGCCCTGCAGCGCTCTGCACGCCTGTCCCTCTGGAAAACTGAGCCTGGCACCTTTGGACACCGTTTCCAGCTCTKAGCTTGCAACTGGAGATGAGGCGCACTTAGTTTCTCTTAGGAGCACCCCAGTTAAGCTCTGGCGAAGGTGGTACCTATGCTTCAGGAGGAGGGGTGGCTTGGCCACTGTCACGTGCTGTGGCAGTGATCCTTTGGCTGGGCTGCTCCGTTCTTCCTGTGCTTCCGCGAGGCTGCTTCGCCACGGAGAGAGCGGCTGCAGCATGCGGCAGGCGCTCTGCCTCCGCCACGCCAGCAACGTGCTCCTTCTCTTTCCTAGGACTGAAGGGGGAGTTTGCAAAGGCGCCACAGTTGGTGTGCTCTTGGACCTGAACAAGCACAACCTGACCTTCTACATTAATGGGCAGCAGCAGGGGCCTCCAGCATTTGAAAATGTTGAGGGTGTCTTCATGCCGGCATTAAGCCTCAACCGAAATGTCCAGGTAAGCCTCCTGCAGCTCCGTGTGCCTCATCCTGCTCACCTAAGGGAGAGCGTGGGCTCRCCACTCCCGCTGTGACCGGTCATATCATCCATTGGCAATCCGTATGCAGACGGCTTCTTTCCTTCCCGAATTCACATCTGGGCTACTAATGCTTTTATGAAGACTTTGTTTAACATTCTGCCTTGACTCCAAGATGTCAAGAATCATGTTTTAGAAGCAAGGGAGAGTACATACACACACACTAATTCCTGTGCTTATGTTGCTGCAATGATGCACTACTTAGAAAGCAGCAAGATGGTAAGGCTTCCTCTGGCAGATTGACTAAAAAGCATGAGTAAATAGTCTAAATATTCCTAGATCTCATGTTTGGTGATGATTAACATGAGAAAGAGAGAAATGTCAGCAGCATAGTGGTAACCAGAGGAAAGACAGCATAGGTCTGAGAATCAGTCTTGCAGGGAAAAGAAAAAGCAAAAAAACATCATTCTTGTTCCTCATGAATYCTGCAGATCTCTCCCTGTTCTCAAGAGGATGTCCCCTTGGAGGAGCCCTCTTTAAACATAACGTCTTTTTATTTCAAGATAATTGTGCATGGCTAGAAACAGGACTYAGTGTAAGGGGGAACTAGGACCTGTACCTACAGAGACATCCAGGAGCCTAAGGACTGAARAAGGTTCAATTAGGTCAAGCAGATWGATATGATTTAAAACAGCTGGACTGAAATCRGAAATGTGACATGGCCTTATCACTCATGAACTTTTAATATCAGTTACTAGTGGCATCCAAATGCTCCAAGAAGCTTTCATGGCATTATTGATGCACCAGYATGGAAGACAGAGATACCTGATAGGGCACCTCACTGCATATTTCAACACAGATTTTTCACTCATAACCCTCCTCCAATTTTAATTACCTATATTCCTTAAATACCTCTAAGTACATGGCTTACACTTTTTTGATGCAGACAAGGGGGAGATGGCAGACAGGGTGAGAGGGAAACTGTGAGTTTAAGCATATGTCTGCTGTTAAATGGTGATATGGGACCCTGGCGTTGTGGAGGTGTCAGGTTATAGCAGGAGCACTAGAATGCTCCCTGTTCTGTCCTGCCAGGACAGCAGAGACAACAGGATTTTCTTGTATTTAATACAGGGGCTTCACGGTGTGATCCCGTTCTGGAATTACTTAAAGTCCCTCCTATGGAGATGACACCCACCTTGTGGCTAGTAAGCAGCACTGGTGGAGACATGCAGCTGGTGACTAGATTTGGGAAGACTTGAAGAYGGTGTCTAGATGAAGATGGTTTCTAGACCATGGGCTATTGAAGAGAGAGGGAGGAAGGAATACGTGTTAATTCAGGAGCTCAGTATCATCTCCAAAAGTGTTCTAGGTGTCTTTAGCCTTGATCTGAAGTGCCACAGCCCTTCCCCCAGCATGTACTTGCTCTTAGCCTTCACAAGTGCTTTCTGTTCTCATTTTAACTTCTAAGTGTTACTTCTTCTTTGTGCAGGTGACTCTACACACAGGACTGGAGGTGCCACAAAGTGTAAAACAGCCAAAGTTGGCCAGCAACTAACGAAGCCCCTGGTGCCTCAACACATGCTGGGTTCCGTAAGCTCTCTCAGTGTGATTTGGCACTTCTCAGTAAGTCAGTAAAAAAGCATTCTCTTCCCTAACTTGAATATTATGCAGCGTGCTTTTTACTGAGTAAACTGCTGGTTACAGCTAACCAACACCATTTTTAACTGAACAGCCATACCAACCATTCCCCCAGAAGTGGCACTTGGTTACAACTGAGTACGTGAACATATCTACACAGCATTGCGTACGTGGGTGTAAATATGTGTGTACGTGTATGTATATATATATATTTATATATATATCTATAAAAGGTGAAAGGTAAAAGTGAGTGTATTTTCTCTATCAGGGCTGGATGTATGCTCAACAAAGTACTAGGACCGCAGGAAAACTGTGTAACACTAAGATTGGGGAGCAAACAGCTGTTTGAACAATTTGCCAGGGGATAAGCTGGATTCTTTTTGTCCCCTGAAGTCCTTAAATCCAGACAGCAAATGTTTTGACAGCTGAAGTGGAAGCTGCAAGGCCAGTGAAGGAATTTCTGGTCAAGATTCCTTTACCCATTATATCCAAGAGCTCAAATGACCATAATTATCCCTTTTTGCTCTAAACTATGTTAGGCTATGGATTATATTCCCCTAGAATTAAGCGTCAGCGCTTGCACTTATCTTCAAAAAGAAAAAGAATGCTTTCCAAATGCTTTCGTAGTTTGGCTTGTTTTAGCTGTCAACTTGATATTTACAGAATTCACATACACAAAATAGAAAAACTATTCTCAATATGTTTTAGTGTCTCTCATTTAAGTATGAGTATTAAGTATACACACTCATCACAAACAGAAGATCTAACTGTGATCACCTGCACACCTTTGGAAAGGGTGCAGGGAAGAGGCCTTTGAATTGAATTGATGAGAAATGTCTTTAACTATGGCACCTGCAAAGTATTCCATGCTGCTTCCTAGCCTTGATCCTGATAGATCCCAGGCAGCTGTATTTACAACGCAGCTTTGAGATCAAAAGCCTTAATTTTGTATTAGTCTAGGGTGAGCTAACTAGTATCTGATGCTAATGAAGCATTTAAGCAAGAGAGGCTCATAGACTTAATGATAAATTACTTAATGTTAGAAGTAATTTAATGTTAGAATTTTTCTGGACTGAGACATAAATCTTTTGTGAGTTTTTGTTGTGTCTTGCATCTCCCGTGAAAACCAGGAGCCATTTCAGGTACTGTCCCTGACAACTTGACTCTGGTTGGCACGGAACATCCCGTAGCCGCGGTCCTTTCGCCTGCATGCTGCATCGATTTGTCTGTGTGTGTCTTTCCTTCTGACCAAATCAAGACACGAGCGTGCGTGCGCAGCAGCAGCGTGTCTGAGCAAGCCGCAGCAGGCTGCGTGAGCCCGCGCCACCCAGGATCGAGCCATTCTACCCAAGTGTGCTGAAGCTGCGAAGCAGGAAACCAGACTCTTCCATGTTACCGATGTCCTGCTTCCTTTTACTAAACCTTCTGCTTGCATACGTTTTGCTCTCCAAACATATGCATACACATACACGCCTGTGCTATCAGATATGGAATTATTAATCCTGAAAGCAAATATTCTAACCAAAATCCAGCTTACTGCCTTGCTTAAACCGTTACCACAGGACAAACAGCCCAGGGCTCTCCTGGGCTGGCCTGCCGGGCCGGGATATTGCAGGATATCGCTTTTGTCCCCAGCCTGAGCGCATCCCTCGGTAGTGCTGAGCGATGGCAAGGCCTCACCGTGACAGAGCAACCAGGATCCTCACCGATGTCACCCCACCTCTCAGCCCTGTGGGGAGGGGGAGTAAAGAAAGAAGGCAGCTCAGGAGGAAGTAGCCACAGACTAGCAAACAAAAAGTAGTCTGTGAGTCACCAACTAGTCCTCTTATAGCCAGCCCCCTTCTCCTACAGAGCAGCAATGCACCTTCAGTGATGTCAAGACTGGCATAGGAAAGAAAACCAACAGCAAGAGAAAATGAACTTAAAGGCTTAAGTGGGAAAGCAACTGTGCTTTCTTGCAAGTCTGGAATGGATTGTACTAGCAAGYGTTTAGCCATTGGAATAATTGTGCTGCATTCATCCTGACTTCTCAACAGCAGAGACCAACTTTTAATTTCTGGCTTTGTTTGATACCATATGAACTCGTGCAGGATTTTCTAATTCAGTGGATCTGTTTTAACCTACCTCAGCTAGAATGCTACTGGGCCCTGAATTTCCTCTTGAGTGTGCTTGTTGTAAAACTRTCTTTTACAAACATAAAAGTTGTAATCATAGCATTGGCTTTCAGAATTGCCTGTCCGAGCAGTATATGGCTATACTGTACATAAATTGCATATAGTTTTTTATATTGGAAAACATCCTGTGATCATTTTAATACYAGAAGGCGCTCCACTTCCACTTTTAGTATTAAAAGAACACTGTCTTGGGTAAAAGGACTGAACCTGTGTCTATCCTCCCAACTTCTCTGAAGAACATTCAAATGAACTTCAATCTTTCCAATCTTCAGCCATTGCCAGATGTTTAAAATTAATCCAGAAAGGGTTGTAGAAGTGTTTCAGAAGTGTTTGTGCTACTTGGTTTTGGTTTCATAGTTGTTTTGATACCAGTTCCTACAGTACGGTTCCYTTGGGGAAGTGCAGCAATGCAGTTTACTAAGCTCTAATAGAAATAATGACGGTGGGTAGGAACATGCTTCACATAAGTAGAGGAGCTCACCAAAGCTCATTTTATATTCTCTACACATCCTAGCATTGATGTCTTCTTTCAACATGGTGCAAAATGCAACGTAGGCATCCTGTATTAGCAATGCTAACGTAACCTAGGYCTAAACAAAGTGGGTATGTTGGTTGTATACGTGTTTAAGGACTTGGATTCAGTCCACAGTGATAAATCAAGTTACCCTGACAGAGCAGAGTCTCCTGACTTCAGYTGGGTGCATTCTGGCAGTCTCATTAACAGTAATAAATGCTTAGTGCAGTCACAACTATGTTACGAGGCAAATTATTCCCACACAACTATTCAAACAGAGCATCCACATGTCAGTGGGAGCCCTCTGAWCACAGGCCAGCACAGAATTTTCCCTTGTCAGAACTGCATTAGGTGGGAGAAGTGGGGAGCATCTACCTCTGTGCCACAGCAGCAGGTAGTTCYCCAAGGTCTTTCTAGGTATGAACCACCCAGTCTCCGTGATCTTCACCTCAGTGTCTGCATGGRGACACTGTCCACGCTGTGCCGAGTGACACGCTCCTCTGCTTCTCTATTTCTTCCCTGAACTTTGCAATGGCTTGAGGAAAGAGAGGAGGGAAAGAAATCCTATTTAATTTTCTACAGCGTCTCTTGTGCCAGTGTCTGTTACCTCCCAAATCTTTCTGTAGGAGGGAGCCAGCTTTCAGCAGTGTGGTCTTGGCAGCAACCATGTTGCTGCATCCCTCTTGCACCAAGGTGAATCTTGTCCACTACAGCCCAGACTCCATGGGATATAGCCATGAATTGACTTAATGCTTAAGAATAACAAACCTTTTCTTAATGAACAGAATCCAGTCCGAGTCCCAGGTAAGTCAATTTGAAATGTCACTAGAGTTGCTAAATACAGTAAGTAAGTTTTCTGTCCTGGAAAGCAATAAGAGACTTAAGTTTCATCTTCTCGTGTATTCAAACAATATCCTTTATGAACCTTCTTCTTGGTTCCTTCCTCTGCAAACTTCCCTGTTAACTTTAGTGAGACCAGTTAGAAAGATGGAGCCATGTGGCAGCCCATCAGCCCTCCCACGGAAGGCACTGCTATTCCACTTCAGCTACATCAGCCCCCGGTCATTAGTTCAAAAGAGCTGACGAGGGAGATCCCTTACTACAATTTGCCATCAGTACAAGCACAGGCCTAGCTGACAARCCCTTATTATTTATGATGTTGAAAGGTATACGCTATAAAATGCATGTCAGTGAGGACAGCACGACACTGTGACGCACCTTGGATCTGGAAAGCAGTTTGACTCGTAAAAGACAAGACCGGCAAACAGCACAAACACCTCCCTTGCCTATAGAGCGAAGATATATAGAGCAAAATATATTGGACTGAACAAAATAAAAAGCATGAGCTTACATATATCAGAGTTTAAGAGGAAAGGTATTAATGTAACTTATTATATGCATAACATTTCACTGTGTTGTAAATAATGTCATTATAGTGTACTGCTGTAAATGGTTCTTGGTTAGTGATTTCTGTCTGATAGTGCTGTACAAGGTTTCTTTTTTTTATTTTTTTTCCCAAAGTGTAGTAAGGATGACAGAGAACACCTAATACTCTAATTTCCTAGTTCTAGAGCAAGAAGAAATGTGATACACTGATTTTTCTTATGTAATAATATTTAATAAACAAGGTTATAKAGAGAGAGATCAAGGTAAAGCTGCCACTAGCACTATATGACAAACACTGTGTTTATGATAAGCAACAAGAGGTGGTGCATTTTGGACCACAACTCATATTACCTATTCCTGTGAGGAGGGATAAGGAGTTAACAGCCCTTAACAGCAGCACAGTCTGGTGCCTTCTAGTACATCCTTTGCTCAGGCAAGAAAGATGAGCAAACAGAGTTGCTAGACCTAACTTSAAGCCTTACCAGCTTTCCAGCCTTTTTTGCTTAAATAGCAAAGCAAATGATTAACTTTTGAACCAAGCCGAGCAATATCAAAAMCCCAGACATCCTGGCTAGACCAGCTTTGAAAGGGAGATCACAATTCCAAGTCCTTCAACAGGCTATGGTAACAAGTCAAACACATTGCAAACATAAAGGGCACTCATCACTTAAAATTACCACGCAAAGATGGAGAGTCTGTTCATTCTTTCTCTGCTGTGAGTCGAAARTGAGCTGCTGCTTGTTTTTATTGACAACATTTCCATCAGTTCTTCTGTCCAGTACCACTGAATGCTGCCCACATGAATGACCGGAGCAGCAGCCCGAAGCACAAGTCCATTGCAAATAAGACACACTCGGTCTTCTCAGGTGCAGAAGCCATGCAAGCCGCGACAAAGTAAACGTGCAGCGCTTCTGCATGCTGGCGCTGCGAGCAAGGCAGATGTGTCTTGCTGAAATGGGCACTCAGCAGCATTTTCCCCTTCTGCTAAACAGTGTTACGTTATATATTTGTTATTGCAGGCAAATCCAAGGATTTGGGCCGGAGGATTTCTAACATTTYCTTGTAGAGTAACATACATACATGTATGCACATATATGTATGGCTGTACATATCTACCGACACTCGCATCTGTGGATGCGGAATGCATCCTTTCRTCCTGGTGGCTGTCACCACCTTTCTTAAATGTTGTCAATAAAAACGGTAAGCTTTCTGAGTAGTTGAATGAAAGCATGGTGAGAAGTCATTTTGTGATGAATATTAGAGTAAATGCATGAGGTAGAACTGCTCTTAGTTTCTGATTGTTCTATGAAGCATGAATAACACTAACTTAAATGTTGGCAACCAAAAAAAGTGCAAAGGAATAAGAAAATGGTGTTCACTCCTTGTTAAATRAAAGACAAGAGCCTGTTTCTGTGTTTTCTTCTTACCATGACATTTGTTCTTTACCATCATTTCCCATAGCTTATATAARTTTGGAGCTGGTGAAATATACATCTCTTCTGTATGTGTCTGTCACCAGATCAAGAGGAGAATATCAACTTTTTATAATTTTGTACCCGTGGCAAAAGTTTGTATTTTTTGAATTGAAAACAAAATGCTTTTTGTCTTTTGGTCAGAGTAAAATTTTGTGTATTATTATTACCCTTTTGGAAAACCTGACATATGAGTTTATGCTGTTTTACAGTTTCTAAATAAATTATTAATACATTGCCAACAAACTGAGCATCAGTACCCTGTTTATTACTGCTGTTTCATCATGCGGGATGCATACGCCCAAGCATACACCACGAGCTTCATTACTGCTGTCCAAATAACCTGCTAGCTGGAGGGAGCTTAGATGCCTTCCCAGGAGAAACCAGCCACTGCTGGGCTTCACAGGGGCACTGGATTCAGCGGCGTGAGACACCCCTCTCTCTCAAAGAGAGGTGATCAAAGATTTCTTATTTTCTGCCTCATTCCCCCTATCTTGCTGCTGAGAGAAGACAAAATAAGACGGTCTGTGCTGTCCTTTGCCAAGAATTAGTTAGCTCTTAGTCGGGACTGGCTGTTGCATGTAAGGACATGCACCGAAAGCGACACAGCTTGCTGGCCGGACACAGTTACGTACCTTGTTAATCAACAACATATTCCAGCCCAGAGAAGCATTAGGCGCCTAGGAGGTTCCCAGCAGCTGTGTTTGCCAAATGGCAGTGCTTAKCATGGGTTTTTAAGGTAGCTAGTAATAAAATTTGATTTAAGTTACCATGTTTAATGGAGGACAGCATGCTAGCAGGATGTAGTGTGGCCGACTTAAATCACCACAGGAGTTTGCTGTTAAAAAGCAGTCCACCAGCATAAACCAGAAAACTTCTGTAATGCAGACACACACATTTCACGTGGGTGGTAAGAATGCAAAATCCTTAGCAATTTTGTTTTTAGTCTAGGAACCAAATTTCTTGCAACCCCATTCGGTAACAGACCTTACAGAGCCTGAGAGGGGAACGGCAAAGACGAGGTGCTCCGTTCTAACCAAGTTTCACTCCAAAACTGCTTTTCTAAGTTGTGAGGCAGAAGGTGAACGTATGCGTTACCCAAGRTGATGTGGGGACATGGCTCCCACAACACGCTACACTCGAAAGCCAGATGAACCCGGGCTCACCTAAAAGCAAGGCCAGAACGAGTGAGCGCAGGGACTAGTCGGCAGTGAGGAGATGCAGGCCAAGCTTTGGAAGTCACGGCGTATCTGCTGCCTCAGCGAGCCTCCTGCGTTGGACTCGATCCCGCTTAGCGATTACACCTTGGCACGCAATAGTGATTTGACATTTCTCGCCTGCATACTCCCAGACCAAACAGGACTGTTAATTCCGGTTTGAATCTGCAACCAATGCTGAGCAAGAAGCAATCCAATTAAGCAAGTACGAAATCTTGTAACAATATTTAGCAATCTGTCCCTGCATGCCCGTCCCCTCCCATGTGGCTCTGGGAACACCCCAACCCTGCCCTTCTTCATCTGGCTCCACTTTCCCTCCCAGCCCAGCCCTCCAAGTCCTCTTTATTTGCACAGCACTTTTCCAGGACTTAAGAGTAACCTGGAATGGACAGGGGGAAGGAGCACGGGAGAAAACCTCCCTCCCCATGCCACAGGTCTGCCCATCCCAGMACACTTAAACTGAGGAGGAAGCAGCCCGATGCAGCCGTGCAGGGGAGAGGAACCACGCTAGCTGCGAGGTGGCCCAGGCCCCTCTGCTTGCTTAATCCTGCCTCGCTCAGGCCCCAGCACAGCAGCCAGGGATCGTGCTTCACAAGCCCTCCTGGGTCTGCCCAGGTGCACTCATACACCTAAAACCAGTTTCCCTGATAAGGGTCATTTATCTTCTCATATCCATCTGTTTCACTGACAAAGCTGTTCAGTCAAGCCYGAGATAACCTCACATGTAAGCAACAAAGCATGAGTGTTCCTCCTGTCTTTTCATAGTTAACACTATTTTTGTCTACCCATAAAACACTCAAGTTTCTTTTGGCTGGGGTAAAATGGTGAGGACATTTTGCAATGTTGCTAAAACCTGACATTTCTAATGGAAACGCAACTCAACGAGGACAAAGAAAAGCCCTTCAGCCCTATGGACCAGAAACATGAGACACACCAAACTGATGAACTAATATTAATAAAAAATAGCAGAAAAGCTTTAGCTTTGACACATTTTATAGAAAAAAAAAATSACACCTAGTATGGGAACACTGATCTCAGCAAACATGAGTTACCAACAAACAGACAGTAGCAAGTGGTTGTCTCTGTCTCACTTGGCTCAGGACTTGGAACAAGTCCTGTTCTCCTCGCCACAACATGGATTTCAAAACAAATAAAAAAATCTGAGTTCTCTACACACAWATAGCTGTGCAACTCTTACCTGTGACAATATTTTTAAATTTTCATTCCAAAGCAGCTAACTTTGAAACCTTAAAAAGTCTGGGGTTTTGCCGCGCAATCCCACCAATACTTAAGATAGTTACAGAAACAGATGCATGTCTGGGAGGTGCTTAAGAACACTTCAGATTCAGGAAAAAATGCATTGATTCTTCACATATTCCTTGCGGATGAAAGCAAAGCACCAYATATTTTATTTCACTAAAAGTAATKAATTAAACCAGTATTTTCCTTATAGCCAATAATGAATTGTAGAAATAGTTAAAATGTCTTATTTAGCATTTGTTAGCTAACAAAATAGMAAAAGTGTCTTCATTTTTACTGAAAAATAAAAGTGAGGTAGATTCTCATATTTTCAACAGACTAGAACAAAATATGGGAAACTGTGAAACTCAGACAGATAAAGGTGTTAGGATGTGGTGGGAAGGCAAGAATATTTGCAGATGCACTGTGGTGGCAACACATCATACTTTTATTGTCCATTTCATTCTGTGTCGTAAGTTCATTTAATAACTTTAGATGACTTAATTTTCTTTATGTCACTGCTATGCAGAATCAAGGTRCCATCTCTGAATTTTCCAACTTGTCCTGCAGGCCAAATGCTGGGGACCGATTTCTTCTTTTTGGTCATTCTGAAATAAAAGGGGAAGGAAGGCATTATGAAAAAGATCAGAAAGTCCTCTAAATGTTCAATATGGTGAAAAAAATATAACCTATTTATGCAACCAGTACTTGGAATTAGGCAATACCAAGTTATAGCAGATAATACACACTTTCAGATAGAGAAAGAAGATAAGGAAAACATCTCAGTGAGCCAGCTGCACTATAATTAAGAATGTCACTTTACCTTTCAAGCTTATGCATATAGTAGCTTGTTTCGCCACAATGATTTCTCACGGCAAATGCTCAGAGTAAAAAGGACAAGGGCTGCAGCCTGGGTCTGCCCACAGGGACTGTCATCCACCTCCCTGACAGCTGCGGCCTTAGACACATCACAGGAGAACTGACATATCTTCAATTACGCCATGTAACCAACACTTCTAAGAGTGTTTGACACAGACCATGGTTGCCATTTTGCACCTAAGAGCTCATCTGTAGGYGGAAAAGTTCCTCCACTTGCAGCCTGTGTGACTTTTGGTATAAGACTGTGCATACTTACACAAGGGCAAGAGAGTAGGAAGGCTTAAGCAAAAGCAAAGTAATTTTTCACATTAAAATGGCTCACCTCTCTTTCTGCTCTTTCTTCTTCYTCTTCTTAAGAGAGCCTCCTTTATGTTCCTGCTTTTAAAGATAAGTATTTTAACGGAAAAGCCACAGAGCATCTTGGCTGAACAAAGCACACACAGCCTGCTCCTCAGGTTAAGCACAAGTGAGATGAGCCATTGTGGAGGTGCTGCAGGGCCTGGAGCCCTTGCCGTCACCTCGCGCAAGGTGCAGCCCTCTCAAGACCAAGATGCTGCCGCTGCTGCGCAAGGGGCTAAGTGCAACTGCCCGAGGGGACAGCCCTGCACTGCCCTGGCTTCCTGACAGGTYCTGGTGTCAAAATACTGACTTCCTCCCAGGCCAACATTCCTAGTCCCCAGCTGAGCGTGCTGGTCAAACGAGAGGGTTCAGCTGTGCCCGGGCTTAGCTTCCAGTCATGGGACAGCAGAGAAGTAGGTTCCTCTGGAAAACAGGGCAGCCGGGAAGGGGCGGAGAGAGGAGCTCCCTGCCCATCAGCCTGCTCCCACCTACATCATACATCAGAGGGCTCCCGGGGAGGASGGCAGCCAGATGAGCCACGCTGGATRGGTGCAACACACACCTCACCCTTGCTTTAATTAATGAGGAAGGTCCTAGATGCAATGGTGCTGATAGGAACTCAGCTAAACATCCGAACTGGAGGAGTTTTTCTTCTTTTTTTTTTTAAAAAAAAAACAAAAACAAAACAAAAACAAAAAAAAAAACACAAAACAAAAAAAAAAAAAAAAAAAAAAAAACCCAAAAAAAACAACAACCCACCACCCTGCTTATTTTGTGTAGCCAGCCTATCAACTTCAAAGGATGAAACCTACCACCATAAGAGCCCAGTTCTGCACCTTTCATACAGCACACAACCGGCTTTTACTGATGAAATTGGTCCTAGGAGGGAGYGACTCTGAGGAGCAGTAGGTGTAGAGATCAGGCTCTCCTCCTGTGCCTGAGGGCATTATCTGCCAGGCTAATGGACTAGCTCTTACATGCTGCCTTTTTTTATGAAGAAATTTCACACGCACCTTTCCATTATCATCATCTGTCATTGTTCTTTTCTCTCTCATTTTCTGCTGGTAAGTCTTGTAGTTCACATGTTCTCTTTTAGGGGGCTGCAAAAAGAGCAGAAGTGGTATCACTCCGGAAATGTTCCAATAGCTGAACAAATAAACRAAACCATAAATAAACAAAAAATGGGTAAGACTGACTAGGAAATTGGGTCAGAACAAAAAAGAAACAAAGAGCTCAAAGAAAGGGCAGGAAAAGGGATCTTGTCTTTTCCAAAAAACAAACAAAATAAAAAAAGCCCCACGCCCCAGCCCCATGTCCCAGCACAAATCCAGGCACCGCTACCTTGGCCCCCAGCATGATGGCCCGCTCCCGCTCCAACACGCGTTGCTCCTGCTTCTCATATCCAGTGATCCCAAACCTGTGCACTTCCAAACGAGCCTGAAGCGGGATGGGAATGGGAAGACATTTTGTAATTGTCCAACACGCACAACACTGCACTTGACAGACTGAAACAAAGCTGTATTCCCAAAGAAACACCCGGTAATACCCCAAAATTTGCCACTGCAAAATGCTTGGCTGCAAAGTGCTTCACCAAACCCGTGCGTGCAGACGCAGAGGTGCTGTGACTACACGGCCTGTGTGGCTGACCAGGCACAGGAAGACCCCAGCAGAAGCAGGGGTGGATTAGGACCTTTTCCAAGGTTGTGGTTACATCCCCACCATTTCTGGCAATAGGCCACACTGCAGAGAGCTGCCAGATTTCACTGGRCCACAGCAGCTTCCGTGGCAGCTGTCAGGCAGGTAAAATAACCCGCGCCAATCTGAAACCAACCAGGACCTAAGCAGCCCAATGCTAGTTACGCTTAAGTAAAACAGTCTGGAACAAAAAGACAAATGAAGAAATAAAAACCTACCGCTGTTTGAAAAAAACATATATGCTGAAATGCCCTTTTTCCAACTCTCCCAACCCCAATGTGTGATCAGAAATACCAAAATAAATGTCATGGGCCTAACCCACCATATTATTATTTATTGTGAGTACTCATTCACGTATCTGTACCCAGCTAACACWCAGCGACCCTCCTCATATTATCACAGAGAGATCGGAAAGAAAGGACGGAGACTTGTAACACACAGCACGCTCCTCCTCCAGCATGGCCTGCAGCCAAAGCTAAGTGTTAGGAAATCCTCACCTGCAAAAGATAACCTTTCCTAGAATTGCTTTGCTCTGGTCCCCCTGCAGCTTTCCCAAGCATATAAACACACCCTTTTGCACACAGAAATGTTGAGGTTGGATCCAGGTGACTTACTTTTTCAAAGTCAAATTCGTTCTTGTGCTTGTTCACGTTCTTCTCTTTTGACACATTTTGGGTCTATGAAAATCAAAACAGAATATTTCTGTTAAATATAACAAGCCAACCAAATTTAAATGCYGATTGTGATAGTTTTCCAAAAAGTGGTAAAATGCTAAAATGAACATTAGGGAGCTGTACACAGCTTTCCAGGAGGATCTTTTCCTATGTTTATGACCTTGGTTTATTAAAAAAAAAAAATGAAGGTCTTATGGCATTTTTATTGTAGGGTCTTATTGAAACAACACCACGCAATACAGGGTACCATCAAGGCACCAACCACAGATCTTTGTCTTCCTTAGGTCATTTGATAACACAAGGAGATCAATATTTGAGAATGGCAGAACACAGTCAAAATAATAGCTGCAATTAATTTCTGAAGCTTCAAGTTTAAATCAGACTTTCCAAAAGCAGTGTTGCACACGACCTATGCATCATACAGCTTCCTTTTCTAAGTCTGTACCAAAATGCTACTGGAGAATAGGACATGAACTTGAGGTCATTTTGTTTCACCCAGAGAACAGYGGTACTAGTGCACACACTGTTTGCTGGTGGCAACACAAAGAACAACACTTAATTCACAGCTGCATGCAAATACATTATCGCCTACATCCCGGTTAGTTAATGCAATGTCAGCAAATGGCAAACCCAACAAAATATCTGTCACCTAGCAATAAACGCTTAAAAAAAAAAAAAAAAAAATGCAATGTCAGCAAATGGCAAACCCAACAAAATATCTGTCACCTAGCAATAAACGCTTAAAAAAAAAAAAAAAAAAATCAGAGAAAGCATCTCTTCTGCTAAGCCATTTATTGGAGACCTTCCACCAGCAGTTCTCAGGCTGGAGAGGAGTTTTCCAGGGGACCTTAGCCCATATCCTAGGGAAGGAAAACAAAAYGTGCAAACAGCCACGCATAGCTCCACACGTGCTCGCTGCAGAGATGCACAGCGCCTGGCAGGGCCTGTCCTCACGCTCCTCTCGCTCCTCCTGGGGAGCATGTGGGGTGTCTTTCCCAGGGACCTTCCTGCTGCCGGGACAGGACGAGGTGAGGAGGGAGGCCAGGGAGCTCCCGCCTCAGACCAGCCCCTCTGGGCACCAACTCTTCCCACGACGTTTCAGGACACACATGTCAAAGCCACCACTACCTGGCAGTTGTAGCCACCACATTTTGGCAGATAAAGCCTTTGACTACCTTCCTTCCTTCCTTCCTTCCCTTGAGTGTCCTGTGTGGGACACTTCAGAGCTGTAATAGATCTCCAGGTGACTTCAGCTCATGGCTAATCCCCGGGTTTGGCAAGCAGGGCGCTGAAACGTCTCTCTGGGTTCAGCAGACCTGCGGCTACACTGCAGCATCCCTCTGCATCCACCAGGCGCACCGATAAGCCCTGCAAAAGCCGTTCAGGAAACCGGTAGCTTCGACTGTGTTAAAATGTGGCTGTTTTCAGAACACTCAATAACAGGCCAATCATCAGGCTTCTCATGCAGGAAAACAGAAGTTGTAAAAAGCATGAGAAAATAAAAATATGCTTAAATTAAAAAAAAAAAAATCTGTGAAAAAAAACCCAAAACCCTGTCAGAGGAGAATCTGCTGGAACGGTGTGAACGTTTGGCTGACCCAGTGAACCTCCCGGTGCCTCCTGACGGGCGGCACGTCCAGCCCTGGATACTGGCGAGCCTCGCTGAACTCCAGACGGCCGCTTTGGCCCATCAGGGACGATTCCCGATTCGGGCTCCTGGTACCACGGCTGTGAAGTGTGCGAAGAAAACCGCTGCAGAACCCAGCAGGGCCGGGGCAGGGCCGAGGAGCRGAAAAACGGACTTTAAAAAAAGGGGAAAAGAGGTGTCAACGAACCTCCTATCCAAACCCTTGGYTGAGGGTGTGCCTGGAGCAGCGGTTACTCGCGGCCTCCCTTTCCACTGTCAACCCCGCAGTGTGCAAGGGGCCGTGAGGATGAACCCGCGGCCAGGGCACGCGCTCCCACGGCAAACCAGCACCGAGGAGCGGGGGTGCCGTTAGCCTCGGGGGTGCCCCTCGCGGCGCGGCCTACCTGCGCGGCCCGCTCGCGGTGCCGGTCCCGCTGCCGGTCCTGCTTCGCTCTCCGCCGCGGCGCGCTGAACACCACG
>PTEX01000050.1:2572344-2586085 GCA_003342815.1 Eudromia elegans | reverse complement strand
CTCCTCTTTTTTCCTTCTCTTCCTTCTCATGTCATGGTTTTACCAGCTCTGTAGGGGTTGATTTCCCCAGCTCCCTAGGGAGCTGTTGTCCCYTTGTTTCATTTGCAGGATGTCACTGCCCTGGAGGGTGCAGTGTGCTCCCTGGAAGCCTTAGCAGTCTCAACCCTGGCAATCACAGTGGGGTTTCTCCTCCCCCCCAGAGGGGTTTGGATTGTGCCATCATGCAGTGAGGTGGCCCCCATGTATGAGTCCTGCAGTGCTTGTGAACCACACACACACATTGCAGTTATGGAAACTGTAGCTGCAAGTTTCCTCTGACTATACTTACTGAAGAGAGTTTTAGAGCGTACGGATGGAGAAATCTCTTTCAAAAATAAATCGTCTTCTGTTTGTCCTGAGATACACAGAGGTCTGTGTTTGCAGATTTCAACAGTCTGTAAACATTGGAACAATGYTGTGTTTGGATTTTTTTTCAGTTACAACAAGCCATTCAAGAGCATCCTGTTGTACTCCTGCCCAGTCACCGAAGCTACGTAGATTTTTTGATGTTGTCTTATTTGTTATATACATACGACTTGGCTCTGCCTGTCATTGCTGCGGGAATAGGCAAGTATGTTCTCCAACAATGTTTTCAGGATCCAAAAAATCTGTAGCGAGTGGTCTAGTAGCTGCTATTCGAAGTAACTGTCTTTATTATTATTTTTCCAAATATGTCGTGGAATATCTCACTTGGATTCCATTGTTTTCAGTGGAAAAGCTTTTGAAAATTCTCCAGCAACCCAAGTCACTATCCATTTTCAGTAGGCACTGTTTGACACAAGGATCTTTGCTTTGAGCTTCTTGCATGAAAAGTGCCACAAAATTTGGAACCTTTTAGTAAGTAGGCACCTATAATAGCTAAAAAGTTAAGGGTTGGTTTTTCAGGTGCCTATTAAACTTGGCCTTTCTCCCGTTAAAATAAATGAGAACAGAACTATCTAGGGTTTACTTCTGAAATTAACACTCTTCTGATGCTCTAGAATAGATTAGAGCAGTGGCTGGAGATTGTTCAAGGGTGGATACTATTTTTCTTTTGCAAATGACAAGTTAAGTCTAACCATAGAAAAAGAACTGAAGCTGGAGGAGTATGGTGGAGAAGACAAGATTCTTCTGGTCTGTGAATTGGTGGTATCTTGTCTTTGGGTGATACACGTTAGCTTCTGGTAGATTCAGAAGTTCCTGTCTCATAGCTACCTTTTTAAGGGAATTGCAGCTGCTGACCTGTCGCATGTTACTGGTTATGTGCAGTTGTRGGTGCAAGTGGGCTCCTCAGCTGATTTCTGGTTTAAACCAATACCTGGGTTTAGTTATGTGCCTCAGGATCCCTAAGATACTAATGAATTACCTTACAGGGATTTTTTTTAATATCTATTTTTAAAATACTGTAGATATTTGGGGTCAAGATTCTTCAGAAGTAGGGTTTTGCAGCTTGGTTACATTGCTGCGTTTGTGTGGCATTTTGAGAGTCCTCTGTCTGGTAGAAACAGACACAGCACTTCTTGATCTAATTTCTTGCTACCTTACTTACTGCCTTTGCTTACTAGTCTTGCTTACTACCTCGGCTGGCAAACTCGCCTTCAAAGTGGTGTTGTGCTGAGTGGAGAGAGACCCTCCTGTTGTCGGTGATGAGTGCCTCTCCTGTTAGGCACCCCTTGACTCCAGAGAAGTCTCCATACAGACAGGCATATGGGGATCAGCTAAGGTGAGGTAAATAGTTGCTGATACCACCACAGAGTTACCACCGTATGGTGCTGCATTAGCCAGGACCCAGTGGCACTCGTATCTGCGTTCCTGTCGCAGAGCCTGGAACAAGGAGCAAGGGACATTCAAGGCACAGAGGAGGTGGGGTGGGCTTGAGGTATTTGAGGTGTAAGTTATGTGCATTAGYATAGCTATATTTACACACAAGAGCATGTTGCTCTATATGCAATAACATATCATATAAATAATAATAGTGTGTATTCAGATACACACATGTATATAAAGCACGTGTGTGTGTATGTGTGTGTACTATCAAATTATATCAGATGCTGAAGGCAGTTGTGTCAGTGTTCAGCTGGAAATGTGACCTATTTACCAAGGGAATATCTGTACTCAGATAATTCACTGTTTGAGATGACAAGAGGCCTGAAACAGCAAATGGCAACCTCTGGGTAGACTCTTGTTTTAAATGCATTCCTTAAAAAGTTGTTAGTTTAGGAAGTTCTAGCAAGTTAAATGTTGCCCCTGACCATGTAAAACTAGAAAACTACCAAAAGTTTAATTGATTTGATTTGGTCTGCTTTCCACTACCACCCAAAAATAATGAGTCAGCATCTCAAGTGCTGTAACTGTGTACAGTGTAATTAAGTGGTTAACTTCTGTGTCCTTTAGGGTGTGTTGAAGGGTAATCAATCTTTCTGAAAATAAGTGAGACAATGAACTAAATACAGTCTTCATTAGGACTGAAGTCCCACCATCTAAATTACCCAAATAAATTGTTTTAAGTGTATGCTGTATGCAAAAAGCTTGAAAAGATTATATATCAGTCATGTCTACATCGGTATTGCTTGATGTTCTGAAAACAAGAAAGGCATTTATAACAGTAGAATCATTGATTCTCCTTTATTCTGACAATTAAATCAGTGTTTTGGGGAAACCGGTTGTCTCTGCTGGCTGATATTAATTAATGGATTTTGTTTGTGTGGTTTTGTTTTTTGTTGTTATATTTTTTCAGATTTCCTAGGAATGAAAATAGTTGGTGAGCTGCTGCGAAGGGGAGGTGCCTTTTTTATGCGACGTTCCTTCAGTGGGAACAGACTCTATTGGGCCGTTTTTGCTGAATATGTAAAAACTATGCTAAGGGTAAATATATTACTGAACTATCAAAATATACACCTAAAAAATACTGTTTCAGTTATTCTTGTGAAATATTCGTGATGTTGTAGGTACATGAATGAAAATTTCACTCTGATCTAAGGAAATGAAATTTTCCCTTAGAATTGATGCAAGCAAAGAGCACACTTGAACTCCATTATACAGTTCCACAGTAGATGGTAACTAGTTCACACAGCTCATCAGTTGCTTTTAATTTTGTGCCCATATCTCATCCGCAGGCAAAATATATCCATTAATTTAGCTATATGGTGTGGCAGATACGTTGAATGTAGATAGACTTAGAGATAACTGAAATTAGATGTGCATGCTTCCATTATAAAAAAAATGACAAAAAGCAATGAGAAATAATAAGAAATATTGTTCTGACCTTTTTTTTTTGTGTGTGTGTGTCTTGTTTTATTTTTGAAGAATGGCTATGCCCCAATTGAATTTTTTCTTGAAGGAACTAGAAGTCGAACTGCCAAGACTCTGTCTCCAAAGTTTGGTAGGTTGGTTGAAAACTTGGAGCTGTTCATGTTTATGAGTATTGTCGTTTATGAGTATTGTCGTTTATGAGTATTGTCGTTTATGAGTATTGTCGTTTATGAGTATTGTCGTTTATGAGTATTGTCGTTATAAGTTCCTCAGACAGTGTGGGAAATGGATGAGGTCTGTCAGAGTAATGGAAACCACTATGGTTAGAGTTTCAAGGCCATAACAAATGGCAATACAAGTCTGTTGCACTCTTCCTCACCTGATGTCCCAATGTGTGCTTGAGTGCAAGGCACTTGACCCTTGCCAGCATAGAAATATTTTAAATTTATCCTTAGAAATAAGAAATCCCCAGAAGGAAGATACTTTGTAAGTGATATATCCAAATGCATTGCTTGTGTTACTTTGTGTTTTAGAGCTTGGAAAGCATCTTATGCTTCTGCTTGCTTGAGGAGAAAGTGAATAGAGTGCATGTCAGCAACTTTTAATTTTTTAATTTAGTTTTTAATTGTCTTCAAAATTAAATGGCAGTTGCTGTTCTCTGCTCTGAAAAGACAAGTGATTCATGTTTTTTTCCGATTTGCAGGTCTTCTCAGTATTGTGATGGAGCCATTTTTAAAACGTGAAGTCTTCGACACGTACCTTGTTCCCATCAGCATCAGCTATGAGAGGATTTTAGAGGAATCCCTTTATGCATATGAACTCCTAGGAGTCCCAAAGCCCAAAGAATCTACATCTGTACGTAAAATCCGTAAGAATAAAATGTGCTTGGATGTATGTACACGCTATAGCTTTAAATTTTTTTCTGCATTCTCTTCATTTTCTTAGGGTTTGTTGAAAGCCAGAAGAATCCTCAGTGACAATTTTGGGACGATACATGTTTACATTGGCCAGCCGGTGTCACTCAGAACCTTAGCATCTGGGAGGATCAATCGATGCCCCTATAATCTGGTTCCTAGGTACCACATCCTTTGTGGCTTGTACACAGGAAAAGCATTTGTTTAGTCTTCACCTATATAAAATAATTAAGTGCTTTCAGTATTCTGCAAATTTGAGTACTCTTGAGTTTCTCTGCTCCCATGACCTATTGCCCCAGCTATGTCTGAGCCTAGAGTTATTGTGCATGTGAAAGGGTGTTACTGAAATAAATTGTTACCTGCTCTACCCTTGTATCATGTTGAGAAATGTCATTTAAAAAATTACATGCATGGGCTGTGCAAAAGTGAGATACATTTTTTGATAAGTTAGTATTTTCGTCACTTAAAAATTCTACTCTTCTCTGCCTTCTCTGTGACTGCAAGCAGTTACTTGATTGTGCCCCAGAAAGCTGTAGCTTTGACTGAGTTAGGGACTTTTGCAGTTTGATACAGTGAAGTAAAGCCCAGGATTTCTTTGCAAATAGCAAATGTGCAGTGCCAATACAGAGTTCTGTGTTTTAGATACTGTCTGGAAGCTAAGAAGTTTTGCTTTGTTCAGCAGTGTATACTACATAGATAGATAGAATTACTCGCCCCATCTTAGATACTATAAGGTGGTTATGGATTTGGGAGCAATAAGGAAATATGCAAATGAGTGGATGTAGCTTAAATCCTACACTTCAGAGTCACACTTTTTTTTTTTTTTTTTTTAGGCATCTGCCCCAAAAGCCATCTGAGGATATTCAAGAATTTGTCAGCGATGTAGCCTATAAAATGGAGCTCATGCAAATAGAAAACATGGTTTTGAGCCCATGGGTGCTTGTTGCTGCTGTCCTGCTCCAGAATTTGCCAGCCATGGATTTTGAACTTCTAATAGAAAAGACCCTTTGGCTTAAAGGCTTAACACAGACTTTTGGAGGATTCATTGAGTGGCCTGGTAAGCAGAGGAAGCATTACTCCTATCACTTCTGGTGTTTATGAAAGTTAAGTTATATTTACATCAAAGCAGTGTATGGTGACTTTAGAGTATARTGTTTTCCTTAGTAGTGAATCATAAATGGCTTTTAAAAYGCAAAAAGTAATGCTAAAAGCAGAWGCTTTTTGATTTGAGCTGTAGAAGGTACTTCCCTGGYTTTCAGAGTAGTATAGGCAGAAAAGAAACTTTAATATTATTTCTTGAAGTGTAGARTGGAAGGAAAATTATAAGGTAATTGTAATAAGGAGTGCTGAGATTGACCTAATGTCTATCTTTCCGAACCCTACCTTCTAAAATGTAACTCACAGGCAGAACATAACCCAACATGCAAAAGTAACTTAGTATAATGCTCTTTCTTGATATTAACGGTAGCATAAATTGCTAAAGTGGCAATGGCAAAGAACTAGCCCAAAGGTACATGTGAAATAAAATCAAAGCTATAATTTGACTATTTATTTTTGCACTTTGCTTTATCCTCAGAAAGAGTGCTAGTCAAGAATATTATTTATGTATAGCTGTCAAAAGGTTGGTTCTCCTTCCAACTTCCTAAAAATATATATATTTTTATATTTAGTTTCTCTTGGAGCCAAAATGACACAGGTAACTCATTGTAGGCAGCACTTTGTCACAGTTTTTGGAAGGACCACAACTCCTTCCAGACATCTCGACTGCAGTGAATATAGGCAAGGTCTGCTCCTGCCAGGCTGGTAAAGGGAGGAACTTCATGGGGATATTTAAGCATAATACAGTGTGTTTAAAGTAAGATTCTTCATTTGGGTTGACATAATTATTTTGACTGTCTTACTGACAATGATGTTTAAGCTTTTGCTTTAGTTGAGTAGTAGTACAGTCAAGGTACAGAAAATAGGCATGGTAATGAAATAGAGAAATGACAAGGACTAAGCAGATTTGAACACAACATTTTGGTTCTGCTCTAGGCACCATTTGCATAGAAGTAGGCTTGTTACTATATTTTGGAGAAAGGTTATTAATAATTTGAAAGAATAAGTATATTTTAAAGGTTTGAAGATGTCACATAGTTAGAAGCTGCACATATCCTGTCTATTTGTCTCTCTCCAAACTGCTAGTTAGTGTGTCTTTTTTTATGCTGGTTAATTGATATAGGCAGAATATCTGCTGAGTGGTCAGAAGTTTTCATTTTAGAAAGAGGAACTGCAAAATGACTTTCTCACACTTCTGCTTATTACACTGAGAAACTCGAGAGCCCTRAGGCAGCTGGAACGAAATAGGCCAAAGGAGCGCATAAAATGCAGTGAGATTCTGTGTGAAAGTTATGTTAAGAGGAAAGAGCATGGAATAGATGGCTTTCCTCCCCTCCTGCCATCAAGGCCTGTGCTGATCCAAACTGTGATATATAACTGAAAATACTGATACTTGTGTATATGATTCAAAAATTACAGGGTCAGAAATGCCTTTGCTCTCTGTTTCCTGAATGATGATCATGGCAAAGTCTCTTTTAAAAAGATGAGGTGCCAGATGACAATGGCTTTATCTATTAGACTATTTCAGTTTCCATATTTACTTGTTTAAGATATCCTGGTAAGAYTGTGTAGAGAAAACTCTTCCCAGATAATTTTTCTTCAGTTTGCATGACAATATACAGGTTCTTGAAAGCAAAATCTTGCCCAGAGTTGATTCAAGCATTTTGCTGATATCTGTGTACTCAGGTTGGCTAATGCTGGAGTCAGGCCCCCTTGAAAGAAGGGATTCTTCTAATTTGGACTTGGACATATTCTGTTCATTTTGTGTGTGTGACTTCCTTTGCTATTACTGTGAGGCTGTCGCGTGCRCTTCCAAGGGAGATGTGTTCCCTTTTCCAGCAGCCTGAGTGTTGTTTTTTTCCTGCCAGATAACCTGTGTGCCAAAAAAGCAGTCACATCCGGCCTGGCCCTGCATTCCAACATYGCTCGCCTCGCCGAGGGCCACGTGGTCCTAAGTGACACAGGAGCRGAAGATGGGGCTGTGGGGGACGTGGTCTTCAGGCGAGCCCTGGCCATCCTCATGTGCGCGACCTACCGGAACCAGCTGCTGAACGTGTTTGTGCGGCCGTCCCTGGTGGCCGTGGCGCTGCAGATGACACGCAGCTTCCGAAAGGGTAACTTGGCGGGGCCGCCGGCGCTGTTCCCGCTGCGGCTGCTCGTGGGAGCTGCCTCCGAGCGTTGCTGCAGCGCGCGGAGTACGGCCCGCTCGCACGCGGGCATGTGCTATGCATATATACTTACATATAGATTAGTGTATTGCCCCGAGAGCGCGTAATTAAGGTGGGGTGAGCCTGACTCCTGTTTACACAGGTCTGGAATACAAACCTAATCCAATTTAGAAGTAGATGCCTTAGAGTATTTATAYTGCTTCCCTTGTGGTGTGCATTGTGGAACTGCTGGAGGGTGCAATAGCACCCAAAGTGGCATCAATCACTTTTTGTATTTCAAATATGTTAAGTGGAGCTATGTTGGGAGGTGTCTCCTGTCTCTCTAGATGGGTTTCATTTTATAGGAGTGTGAAATGACTGACTGTGAGTAGGTGTYTTATCTTGTTGGCCATTAGTAGGCCTGCATTTTAGGTTACAAAYTCCACAGAATTTACACGTGCATGGAGTGCAGCAGGTTCCCCGTTTTATTCTACTTCTTCCTGTTACTGATTCAGAAGTATTTGGGTGTTTGCCAGAACTTGCTTGTAAAAAACAACAATGGCAACAAAATAAAAATCAGAGTATATATATTGTTTGCATGGCATCCAATTATACAGCATGGCACCTAATTATACAGCATGTTGTACATGTTCTGAGAAGCTACGTACACAGTTCTTGAGTTCCTTCCTTTTAGAAACAATTGAGTCAAGTATTTGGAGTGATTGTTGTCTCACAGYGGCATGTCTGGGTGTGTATTTGTGTATACTTGAATGTCAAGTCAGATTTTATTTGAGGTAGCTAGCACCTCTAAAATCAGGAGCAAACTTACATGGTATTAAATATATTTTTAAATGATTGTACTCTACAATATCTTTTTTTTTCAGAGGAAGTTTATAGCTKCTTCAGCTTCTTGAGAGATATTTTCGCTGATGAGTTCATCTTCTTTCCTGGCATTTCACTGAAGGTAAAATCATCCTGTGTACATAAGTACTGATAGTTCTTACCTGCCTCAAAGAGTATCTAATTTCAGAGCTCTCCCTAATGGGTGCTTTGTGATAACTACTTCCAGAGATACCAGCTTGATCTGTAAGTGGGTAGGAGAACTTAAAAGAGGATCAGATTGGAGGTCAGTCATTTGTTGCCAAACATTGTCTGAATCCACAAGGTTCTGTGTGCATTTTTCTCCCTCCCTCCGTCCCTCCAGTAGAAAACAAAGTCTAAAATTGCCCAATTCTGAAATATTAAAATAAACTGTAGCAGAAGCTTGACTCCCTCTCTGTTACCACAGAAGCAAAATAGGAATTCCCAGTGACAGCARAAGAGGTAAGTTTACCTAGCAGCTGTTGCAGACTAATTAGCAAAGAGRCACTCTAAGAGCTACTTTCAAAAAGTTAAACTAAATCTATTACACCAATTAATAATCAACTATTGTGTGTCTCTTATCTTTGACAAACAGAGTGTGCTTTCCCAAATTTAATACCTGTTGTCCCCAAGGTTGTCACAGCCCTACGAGTGCAGGCCGGAGTGCTTGTCTGGTGCAGCCCCATGCACTCGCTTGGGGTGGCAGGGCTAACAGCACCGTGCAGGCACCCGGGGCCCCCTGTGTTAAAGTACATCCCTCCACCTGCCTCTCCGTGAATCCACAGTGTGGCTGTGTTTGTGTAGACACTCTACTGTCTGTATGGCACCTAAGGTTCTTCTGATACCCTCAGCTCTGGAGGCTTCAACACTTCTGCACATAAGTAATTTTGTGTGTGCATGTATGTGTGTGTATATATATATATAATGTATACAAAATTTTGACTGTAGTCTAACCAGCTTGAAATGCAGGTGAGCACAAATCTATTAGTAAAACTGTCACAGTCATACCCAATATAGATTAGTAGAGCAGTCCAAGTTTTTATTTGGATTTTAAACTGATTTTTTAAAATCAGSTATTAAGACAAATTATATGATAATAGTATGCAAATGTAACTTTACCTGCATAAACAAAGAGATGAGAATGATTTTGAAAAGAATCTTCAAGGCTTGTGSCCATATCTCAGAGATTTTTATTGGAAGAGAATTGGGATTTTTTTAAAGGCTGACTGGTATAGTTGCTGATCTGAGAAATGTAGTTTTTGTTGGTAGCAATTGTTTTCTCTTGTTTGGTTTGGGGAAAACAAAAAAAAAGAAGGGAAAAAACCCCACCACTACAAGAAGGTGACTATGACTGATTTCACTAGTATCAAATGGAGGAGTTGCTGTGTTTCAAGAAGAGATCTTCAACTACCTCTGCTCCCCTCTTTCCCCCTTCTATTGGCAAGAAAAAGGTTTTGTCACAGATGTTGCTCTAATTTGCAATTTTTGGCCRTTGCTTTGACCCTTATGCAGACAGTAGGCCAGTCAACTATAKTATCATTTATCAGAACCAGGGGCATGAGATAAAAGCAAAACCCAACCCAAAAAATTCAAAAATCCCCAGATAGTCTGCATTTTTCTGGAAAAGTCCTGAGGGAGCTCAGGARGGCAGTTCCACTAGCAGCTATGACCTCCTGGTTTTGGCCTGAGAAAGCCTCTTGTCCATGTAGGTGATCTGTTTTTGTGAACACAACATTTCCACTGCCTTTTTAGGAGTGGATTTCTGGTATATAGGAAAATGTTGGGTCAAGTCTCTTAAAACAGATTTCAGAAACGGTGTCTGTCATGTTGCGAGGTGTTTATTCTTKGGTAAAAAAGGAGCTCTGCCTCCAGTAGATGTTAAAATATCAGTTATGCTTTCCCTTTCCCAGGATTTTGAAGAAGGATGTTTCCTACTTACAAAATGTGATGCAATTCAAACAACCCAACAAGAAATCTACCCTACTGACAAAGGAAGTGTTGTAATATCTTTCTTATCAGCTATGTTCAGACCCTTTTTGGAAGGCTATCAGGTAAGCTTTTTTCTTTCAGAGAATTGTGGACTTTCTTTTTTTTTTTAAACGAAAAAACATAGTGAGGTTTTTTATGGCTAGAGAGTGGGCAGGAGTTGAGAAATAGCAATTAAAACCTAATTAAAATCTTAAGCACCACTCTTACTCCAGGATCTCAATTTCAACTTCTSTCTCAGACCTTTCAAAACAACCAAAGCAATAAACTACATTGTAAGGTAGTGGCCTGCTCTGGGTTCATAAGCTTCCCTTCTCAGGGAGTGTGTGCAACCAGGTTCATTTTTAYTTCTTTAGGAGGAGTTCTTGCTTAATGCATTTTATGTGGGCTGTCCTGCCAAGTGCAGAAATTTGTTTGCATCTTGTATCGGATAGCCTTTTGGGGAGTCTTTCAATTCCTTCAGTACCTGGTTTTAATTCGTTGGCTTTCTCCAGATTTAGTAAGACTAAACCTTATGACCCTGAAATAATACTATATGCAGCAACTGGAGGCTAAATTGTCACAACAACATATTGTTGGGGACATAGGTATTTGAATATAGTGGATTGGAGAGCTGYTAATGATTTGACATATGACTTAAGCTGAACTGTACTGATTTTCCATCTGTAAAACATGTATTGTTTTAAAAAGATGCTGATTTTGATCGAGAGTATGGGAATGTTAAGTAAACATTTGAAGATAATCATTACAGTAATACTAGTAACACTATTATGGAATGTAACTCTAAGACTTGCCTGTTAAACAGGAATAAAACATTAAGGTGCTCTGTGTAATGCTATTTTTGTCTCCWCCACCTATACTTTTCAAAGTGTTACAATAATGTTGTTACTGTATGAGAACATTTGCTTGTAATTAATAACAAATTGGCAATTAGAATAAGATGTTAACTTTTTTTAATGTTAGTTAATTTTCAGGTACCTGTCAAAGGAAGCAAAAGAAGCCTTTACGGAGAAGCAGTTTATACCTGGAGTGCGCAACTTCATTTTTCAGCTGCTTGAGAAGGGTGTGTGCAACTGTTAAGAAATACGATCGTTTTACAAGCAGAGCTGTTCTTTACGAGTGGTGATGAAGCTTTTAACTGTGTTTCTGCTTCCCGTGTAGGGCATACTCAGTGTTACGAAGCGTTGTCTTCTGACATCCAGAAAAACGCCTTGGCAGCTCTTGTGCAACTGGGTGCAGCAAAGAAGAAGAAAGTGTAAGTGASGTTGGCCTTTTGGTGCCCAAAAGATCATGGGTGGTCTTACTGGAAACTGTTAATCATCGAGCTATTGGTGTTAAGAGGTTTACCATAACCCTGATTTCCTGAACACCAGTCAACTGACGGCTGACTAGATTTACCTGAGCACAGTGAAGAGCCGGGGAGCTGCTTCCTATACATGCTACAGAAGCAGACCTTTATAGGGCAGACAGTCCTCTGGGACCYGTGACACTTGTTACTAAGTATGCTGCTTGTTCTGATGCTGTGTGCTTTGTATTTAGATTCCCACAGTTTCTCCCAATGCTTTTTTAAGCAAACAGGAGAGACTTGTGTATTTGTAATAATTAACAAATGGCGGCTGATATACAGGAATATGACAGCATGCACTTCATGAAATCTGTTTAATTTGTGTTGTGGACCTTCCTGCCATATTTAGGAGTAGACCTATGGGACACCATGGTATAATGAGTACCCATATTGTCTGACGGCTTCACAGAACTTAATTGGCACACTGTAACCTTGACTTACTTTCTTATCTGAGGCTTAGGTTTGTAGTGCTCCTGGAAAGCACACGGGCAAGGTGCTCTCGTTGTATCCCCTGCTTTGTCAGTGTGCTAAATACAGACCTAGAGCTAAATTTCCCCTTCAAGTAAATTGAGTAATTCACTGAGCTCCCTGATTTTGACTCCAGCTGAAGGTTTGGCTCAGTTTCACAGTGAAGGCCTTGAAAATGATCCAGTTGAAAGAAAACAAGCACAAGTTGGCCTCCTGCAGCTGCCGTTAGTAAGAGAAATTAAGGGAGGAGAAAGACATGGGGTCTAAGCAAGAGAAAGGAAAAAGAAACCTTCCCCCTTTTGAGCACAATTTATTTAGAAGACAGCCGTGCTGGAGTTGAACCTTAAAATTGATACAGATGCTCCTAGGATGAAAAACATCAGGATGATATTAAAAATCTACTTTATTCAGATTATATAGAAATTATTGAGAAATTAATTGAAGAAATTTATTTTAAATTCTAGGACCAATGGATTCACTTACAGTATAAATCAAGAGACTGTTAATAAAATTCTGGACATGTTTGGTAAGTCTTTTGAATGCTTTCTAACTCATTTAAAGCGTTTCTCATTTCTGAATGAAGTTGGGCATTAGCAGTTCTGTGTTTCTAGTATCCCCTTAGTTATCAGTATGAGAATACTAATGGTATCTGAATTAAAATGTCTTTTAAATTCCTTTCCCCGTGTCGTTGACTATCCCRTCTTTATTGAAACCATTTTGCAACCCAATGACCCAAGAAAAGGAAACGACCAGATTAAATAAAGCAACAAGTGATTCAGCGGAACGGCATTACGCTCTTAAYGCGGTGGTGTTTGTCTTTGTCAGACTCTCGGATCCCTGCACAGAAACCTGTGGCTGCGAGACTGTGAGGGGGCCCGGATGCCGCGCGGGACCGGGACCGTGACCGCCCGGCGCGGGGCCGTGGTGCGGGAGCCGCCTGCCTCGCCGGGCCGTGGGAGCCGTGCGAGCGCGAGCGGCCCCGGCGGGCGCTTGGACGCCTCCGGAGCGGCGCTCTGCAGCAGGAGCCGCTGCCGCTGGGGCACCGGCGCTGCCGCCGCCGGCTGCGTTTGTGCCCTCGCTGCGCGTGCTTTTAAAAATGGAATAAGCATCGCCTGTCTTTGGATATGTATTTAAAGAGAAGTGCACGGTTAATGGTGACTGAAATGCTTTTTTTAGCGGTGTAACAAAGACTGTGAGTGATTGCACATAATTTCATTGATACGAAACTGTAATAGGGACTTAAAGACTAAACATTAAAATTTGTGTTTAAGGAAAAAAAAACACAAAAAAACCCCAAACGGGTTGCTGGCTGGCTCTACCTGAGATAAGGCTCCTAGGAATGAAGAGCACACAAGGAACCTCAGGCACTAACCAGAACTGCTGACTCGGTTTGTGTGTGGTGTACTTTTTTCTTCTTTTTTTTTTTAAGCACCTGCCATTATTTCGCTTCCTTCCTCCCTGTTACTTTTATAAAACCGCCGTCGGCGGCGCCGCGCTTCCCCGTGTGCTGCCTTGAGCGAGCGGCGGGAGGGCGGCGCGCCGGGGCTGCTGCCGAGGCCAGGAAGGCGGGACAAAGGAGCGGCGCCCCCGTCCTTCCCCTCCCCTCCCCTCCCCTCCCCTTCCCTTCCCGCGCAGCACCGGCGGCCGTTGGG
>PTEX01000050.1:2533638-2567599 GCA_003342815.1 Eudromia elegans | reverse complement strand
TTTTTTTGTGTAAGAGGAAAAATATTTCAGGATGTGAATTGGAAATATGCCCAGCTGGGAAGTATCTAGGTGTAGAGTTTTGGATACTACAAGTGTTCATACAGGGAATACACTTCAGGTCATGAAAACACACACAAAAAGGTAGTTACAAAGATCTTTTCCATTAGAAAGAGATTTGCTTCTAAATCTGATAATCCTTAGCCAAATGGAATTTCTGTGGGAGAGTGCCTCTAAGATAGATGTGTGCTTTTACACTGGTTCTGTTGCTCCTTAAATAAATAAGCAGAGCCATGCATTAGATTTCTTGTACACTGGGTACAACGCTTGAAGGAATCCAAATATATCTAATTTGAATAGCCATGTTATTTAGTAAGTTTTGACTTTTTTGCACATTGGTGTGGGAGAACATGAATGAAGGCAGGGCTTCCTGAGGGAAAGGGAAACCAGTCAGAAGTGGGCGGTTAGTGGTGGCCTGTCTCTAAACTTTGGCCTTTCCCTGAAGATCATGCCCCAGCTCCTGAACCACCTGCAGGTGGACAGCCTCGGCGAGAGCATCGACTGGGGCACGCTGGTGGTGTACACGTGTGCCGAGAGCTGCAACCAGGACGGTCGGTACCTCGAGGAGTTCATATGGAAACAAGACTTCTCTGCAGGCTCCATCTGACTTCCATCCAGCTACTGAGCTCAACTGGCTACACGTAATCCTTGTTTCAGTGCGTCCGTGCACTTTGCAAGCAGGGACCTGGACTGATGACACTGATGTCCTGTAACAGTGATTAATGAAAAAAAAGAAGTGGAGCTTGGCAGCTGCTTTCCTGTGTCCCAGTGGAATGTTTTACTTCAGCCTGTGACTGAAACCAGATGCTTATGTTTCAGTAATTTCACCTCAAATCTTGCATCATCTTATACAGCATAGTTCTGAATGTTTAAATAAAGATGAAACATTCTTGGATGGGCAGAAGTGTCCTTTGTCAGTGACTGGACTTTCAGAACTTAAACTCTTGTCTGGCTTTACGCTGCTCAAAAATTAATTCCCAGGGAAAGCAGATTAAGATGGCAGAGTGCTCATGCTCAGGAGGCGCAAGGCTAGCTAACATAAATCCAGGGTGCCTTGCCTTTCAGTACRTAACTTGAACCTGACCTCTGCCTCAGGACTATTTAAATGCATCAAAATTGTTCCTGTACATGTTTTATCTGACTTGGGGACCAATAATGAAGTTTTATCAATCTTCTACATGGGACTGTCTGATGAAATCATAATTTAAACAAAGGTTGCTAAAGTAGAAAGTGTTTGTTGGTGTTGTTTACTATGTGTAGCAGTGTATTTTCAAGCTGAAGCATCTACCACCTGGTGAAGTTTAAGAACTGTCCTCTGCAGGGTTTGCTCTGGTATTTGACTGCCCTAGGGCTGAGGCAKGAGAAAAACAAAACCACAACATTGAATTTTCTGGGATGATTGCTTAACTGTTCCTATGGCTGCACTTAGTTGAAAAGATCGAGCTCTTTTTCTGGTCTCTGTGTAATATTTATTTACTTCAGTTTCTTATTCTCTCACCCTGCTCCTTCCTGCTCACTAATAAATCCAATGCTTTACATAAGCCTTAGGCCCACTCRTTTTATGTCTGTTTCCATTATGACCTCTAGATTTTATTTCTTTAGATGGTGGACATGCCCCAGTGAGCAGGCAGAGGATGCTTGCATCACAAGCTGTCTGGTCATCCTAAAACTTTATTTCTAAAACAGTGGTTTTAACACACAGTGCAGCTAACAGACATGGTTAGCGTTACTACAGCTCAGCTGACTTTAATGAAAGCYTGCCTCCAGCTACTTAAGGCTCCAAAGTCTGCAGAACTTTGCAAAGAGTTGCCTGCCATTGTATTGGTTCACAWCTGCAGTCCTACAACAGCAGGGCCAGACACTATTGTCATATTTAAGTAAGTTCACTGCCGCAAACAGCACAAGCTACTGCAGCACCTAAATACTGCATCGTCTTTAATATCTTGAACTTATCCTGCCAAAGGAAAATTATTAAATACCACCCTTCTGGGTAAGATCAATGGACCCAATTAAAAAGCCCGGAGTCAGAGCTGTGTATGCCACTGCAGGGAAGTAAAGGCAACTATAAGAACTAAGTTGAGTCGAGGTTTGCACAGAGGGGATGCAAAGTCAGCCATGACTTCATCTCATCTGCAATACAGCACAAATTCTGCAAACCTCAAGAGACTATAGTTACATTTGGGTTAGTACTAGGATAAAAGCTGAATGCGAAGAACGTGAAAGTCATAGAAAGGTTACTATTACTGGAATGCACTGTAGGATAAAAAAGGCAATTTATTTTTAGTCATCAGCCTGTTTGGCTTCAAGCACAAATCAAAGGGAAGATTATGTACATACGGCTTGTAATGCTTTGACATTTTAAAAGAACACTTGAGACTCTCATCATTTGTAAAATACAAAGTAGTAATTTAAAGAAATCCTAGAAGCTGAGCAGAAGCCCCCTCTTCCAATTCAGTCACGCACAGCTATTTATGACTTGCATTAATCCCCCTGTTGAAGGTGAAGCAATATGTTCTTAAACAGTAACTTCTTGATACTATAACTTCCTTTACTTCAAGATCTTAGAAATATTCAAGCCAGATGCTGCCAAGGATATGACTGCTGGTAGGCAAGCCGGAACACTAAGGTCTAGCCTAAATGCCAAGTCAATTACAAGAGTGCATGTGCTATTGAAAAAAAAATCTGGATCAAATTAAAAATGTTCAATGTATTTCACTCCACTATTTTAAAATTCATTAAGACAGTTCCCATATTTGTATAAACAGGGTTTATTGTACATGTGAGGCTGAAGGGGTGGGGGGAAGAGGAAGTATATATATATTATATATGTACAGTGAACCATTTTCATTAATAAATTTATTCTGTCTGGCGTTAACRCTGGAAATAGGGAATGTGTCTGGCACCCAAAAAATTAAAATTGAAAAAATTTAAAAACTTAAATTCTGAAAATTATAAAAACCATGGTTTTATGGAGGAAGTTAAAACATATATACATGGCAACTTAAGTGGTCTATACACTGAGCGACATGGTTGCATTTGTCTTTCAAACCAACTTAAGGTTTTTTTTAATTAATAGAACTGGCATTAAAACTATTTAAAAGCTATCTTATAAATAAAACTTAGAGGGACTGCTCCAGGAAGAGCCCCGTAAAGCAACTCACAGTAACTCAGTAGACGTAATCAGGAATACAATCCCCCTAGAGTACCAGGGAGATAGGCACTAACTGGGAAACAGTCCAAGTCCTGGTGTTGCAGTTTCAGTGAAAGTCCATCTCTTGTTACTGCTGTGCCATACGCAATACCTTTGAAAATGTACCCCCAGTTTCTCTGAAAGTCGTAGGAAGTGTTACGTGGTCTTTCTGAATCCCTTTAAAATAGGATAGATGTTTTCAAATGCTTCATAGATTTCTGCTCGGACTTTAGCACCTAGAAGAAAAGGCAGTGAAGTTACTCCGTACCCTTCTCCAGAGTCAAAGAGTTAATTTTAGTGTTTACAGTGCTTACCTGAGTGCTTCATCGTTATGTAAACACGTAAGTGTAAACACACACTTATTCAAGTCTCTGTTTTTACTAGCTGATACACTGTGCACACGTTTTGTATAAGCCTTTTGTATAAGCATTATCAGCCTTCTCACTGTGTTTACTTTGATTTCACTAGCACCTTGGTGGAAATGCTGGACTTACAAGTGTGATGTTCCTATGCAGAAGCTCTGGAAGAGGCCCAGTTACACAGCAGGGCCCCACAGGATGTTTCCATAGAAGGGCCTTTGACCCATGGAGGTTGTTCGAAGAGTACGAGCATTGGGAACAACGTCTGGAAACAGAGGAGGTGTCAGAGACGCCCCGCGCGCCACAGCACAGGGATTTGCTCCTTCTCTACAGCAGTCTCACATTTTTTTTTCTTAGTGAGACTCTGCAAGAGGGGAAGTGAAGGGTGTGCTTGCAGCACAGAAACATATCCTTTGCCTTTGGGTTCTCAACYGTAAAGCACTGTTCAGCCTGCTCCTGCTCAGCACCATCACCTCTAAGGGAAAACAACTAGCAAGACACATACACTTTAATACTCCTGTGTGTGTTCTGTGTAATATAGTCCAAGTCTGCCCTACTGGAATAAGATACTGTCGACTTACCAGTTAAAACCACTTTTCCAGAAACAAAAATAAGCAGAACAATTCTTGGCTTGATCATTCTGTAGATTAGGCCAGGAAACAACTCCGGCTCATAGCTGTAAGAGAAGAGAGCGGCACCGATTACATAAACACTCTAGCAGATGGATGTTCCAGTCACCTGCTGCACTACAGGAATGCACTGAGCAGATGCAGGCTTCAAATACATGGGAGTTCACACTGGTAACATAATTACCCCAGAGGAAAGGCAGTGATGGAAATAATGATGCTGATTTCTCTCTGGTGCAAGGGGACAGTCTGAATCCGGACAGATGTCACCCTCTAGCTGACCAAGTACACAGCAAGAATGAAACATGGGCAAACCCTTATTTACCTGCTGAACTGCTGGTGTGTAAGTACCAAACCTTCTAATCTGATGGGAAATTTCACATCGCAGCTCCCCACCATGTTCTGAATTTTAAAATCCAAAAATTTTGCTGGAAAACCCAATTTCTGGACAACTCTAGCATACTTCCTTGCTGCCAGTCTGGACTGCTCTTCACTGAAGGGAGAAAAGAACAACCATTTTATTCTATTAGTACTACTTGAAACAAACTGCATTAATATACAAATATTTAACTGTGCTAAAATGTGTTCCTCCACACTGCACCTCTCATCAAGCCAAGTTTTTACATTCAAAATTAACAACTAACACTRATTCGTATTCTAATTTTGATACTAAGATCCTGAACGTAAGGTACTCACTGTCCAGTCTACATTATGTATGTATACACAGATATACGTCTATAAAGCAAGGTACAACTGCATCACTTACACACAAGAATATCTCCCCAAGTCCCTCTAATAAGCCAAAAATTTTTCTTTGGTGTAGAACAACCTTGAACTGGGAAACGCATGTTCCTACAGAAAAGCTGTGAAACTCCTCTGCCTCGCTCAGCCGAGGCACTCAGACCCAGGTTTATCACAACCACATGGCATTACTAGCATGGGCAGAACTCAGTTGGCTTCAGTTGTGTAAACAGCTGAACAACTCTGGTTGGTTTTCAGCAGCACAAGATAATTTAAACTTGAAGAGTCACCAGGGAGAGAAACTGCTTCTGCTATGGCTCTGTTCATTCCTTTGTTCACTCCTCATAACCTCTGCTCAATAACCTGTTCCTTTAGGATTCTGGAATGAATCCGCATGAAAGGAACAAGCAGCAAGATTTCTCTCCTACCCACCGGAATTAAGCTTATGGTTGGCTTTCAAAATGCTTCGTCGATCATGTTAAGAACCGATCAGACAACAGGGACCAGAAACTTGGGTCTCCTGGCAAGCTAATGAATTGGGAGGCACTGTGAGCGCTAACAAGAGTGGTTCCAAACCACCAGGCCACACCAGGAAGACAGTCTGAAGCAGTTTTCTTGCAACAGGCTCTGCCTACCTTTTTGCTCCTGTGCACACCATTTTTCCAGAGCTGAATATAAGTGCAGTAGTACGAGGTTCTCTTATTCTCATGATAACAGCAGCAAAACGCTGGAATGTGAAAGTTGAAACTATTAGTGATATATTGCTGCAGTCATTTGCATACCCCAGATCTGTATATTTTCAGTAGCATTTCATATCTTATTTCACAAAAATACTAAATCCAAACATACTTAATGGATCATGCCATGACTGGACTGCCATTCCATGACTGGAATATTTCAAGTAGCTTCAAATCACACACACTTRAGAGGTAGTGTCGGACATGAAGGGTATTTTCCGTTACATTCCTATTTTACCAAGCTTATTTCCCATTATGCTACATGCAACATATAAGTAATGCTAGTATCTGCGACATGGAGCAGATGACATCTTCAGAAGCCTTCCTCCTCGTGTTCTGAGATTTGTTTTGTTACAAGCAGGATGGATGAGTACATGCAAACATCTTATGACCTACCCTGTATCTTAAAAAAAAAGAGAACATGTGGAAATCAAACTCAGAAGCCACGTTCACTGGAAGAAGGCGACATTTGAACTACCACAGTAAAACAGAGTCACCCAATTTATTTTTTTCCTCTTCATTTTAAGCACCTCTACCTCCATTTACAAATATTCTCAAAATCAGTGAAAGCTGGAGATGCTAAAAACTAAGCAGGGTGTATACACATACACACCCATTTGCCTGTTATATTTAACCTAGAGCAGTTCATCATGCAGCSCCATAAACCCTTCTGCTGACATAATTATGACAGAAACGTGGGMTACCTAACACCACACTTGTCAAGCTATGGCTCAAGTAATACAGTCAAGCAACATCTTTTTGACAGCTAAGTGTACTGAGTAAAAGTCAGGCGKGCATTACCTAATCTTTCTCTCCCCTCGCTGGGGAAAACAACATTTCATATTGATTCCAGCCTACAGTTTTACACAGCCATGTAGTCCCTAACTTGAGGATTACCATAAGAGATCCCTTTTTTTTTTGTTGTACTCAAATCTCACTCACATTCAATTATATAACAGCATCGTTGATATCAACTGCATGGTACAGTACAATTATTTCCTACATACACCTGGCCTTTAATYATTTGAGAGCTGAGTTCTGATGAACTGTTGCAAGATCCTACATTATCAGAACTAAATAAAAAAAGAAAAAATAATCATATACCCAAAGAAAATGAAAGCCTTCACAAAGCAAGCCAAGTCAATTACGGAGCACCTAAACTTTCATTAAAAACAGTATCTAACAGTTGTGGTTGGAAAGGTAACTTTCCAAAGAAGAGCCAAGTGAAAGAAAAATGAAGCAACATAATTTTCTTCATTCAGTGCTCTAGGGCCTCTGGCTGCTGTTTACTTCTACATGGCCAAATTTACTCCCTCTAGTTTAGTTGTCAGTGCTCCAAAACTGCTGTTTGGAAACAGTGGGCACCTTGGAAACAGGCAGGCCAAGATCAGCGTCATGTTGCTTTTGCACCAAGCACAACCACCACGGGAGCATTCCGGGACCGCACAAAGTGGGACTCCAATCCAGGGACTGCGCTGCAGCCACCAGATTCCCAGGGGAGCAGCCCGGCAGCAGAAGCCACAAACGTGGCCCTGGCAGGAGTGCAGAAACCAAACTCCCCTTCCCCTTTGTAGGTGGTAAACAACATCAGGCTTTTGAGGCTGGTAGRAAGTGTCTGACCACAGACAACATGTTCATGTGAGTGGCAGCTGAGGTGAGCTCTGTATCCAAAAACTTAGTGCTTATGTATTATGCTGTCAGTTAGCTTCTCCATAAATACATTGTGCTCTTTCTGCTTCCTACTAATTTGAAGAATGGTCTAAGGTTATTAAAGAACTTTTCTTAGCACCAGTACAAAACTGCATTCATAAGAGGATGCTTTTTCAATCTAGCTATGACGGTAAATTCCATTTGAAACCTAAGCCTTTGTCATATCGGTGTATGACTAAATTTTTCTCTTACCTTGGGGTTATATTCAGCATTTCGGGCACGAAGCGCAATGGTTTTCAGGTCAAGTTTGCAACCAAGATTAACCGTGGACACAATATTCCTGAAGCCAGTTCAGAGAGATGAATTGATTAATAAAAAAGACAGATTCATTTTAAAAACAGAGGCTTTCTCCACATTTTTAACCATGTATAATTTGTTCTATCCAAATGCTACACTGAGCAGTCCTCTTGCTCAGGTTGTACACCTTTTTCAGAGCCTCTGTTCCTAAGGTACAATTGCCAATCCCTCCTGTTCTGACAGCTATTACAGMAAGTGCCCAATGAGACAAATCACTACTTCCGTCTGGCAAGAGAAACTCTTGAGATTGAGAATCCCCATCACAGTCAGAAGAGTTGCTGGGAATAAGAGAAAAATGAGGCAGCAATTACATTATCTATAATTTCCCTTGCTATGCTCTTTAAAGAAGAAAGTCAGTATTCTGAGGGGTGCAGGACTAAATAGGAATCAATCCACAAGCAAAGCCCATTGCTATGCAATACAAATACGGTCTCTAGGAAAATCGGGATCCTTGGAAAATAATTTTCTAAGAAAACTCTGCTACCTAAAGGTCCTTAGTGGAGCCAAAACTAGGAACCACTCTTCCACTGCAAAATTCAGCCTGATTGTCTTTGGGCCTTCCATAATTTGACACACAAGTCTCTTTATATCTAAAGCGCACTGAAAAATTTTGATAACCGAACCTAGAACCTTAGTTCTGGTGGTTTTCCCCAATCACACAGCCATGGTAATGAACTAGAAAACATAGTGTGGATTATTACAGACACTTTCAGCTCTAGTTACTACACAGTTTCTTCCCCTCTACCCTTTTAGCTTCTTTCCAACTACGATCACTCATGAATTCAGTTTAATACCTAGAGTGCACTAAGCTAAGGGTCAGACTCTGCTAAGACCTATATGACATTCTGCACTTGGGCTTTTAAATAAAGGTTATTTTACAAATCACTAAAAAGCTGCTTCAAATACTATCTCTCTTAGTAACAGAAGCTCAGCTTAAAAAAACAAGCTCATATGTGAAAGGAGATCCATAAATGAATTCTGAGGACCTTTCTTCCTGCCAAGATATAGTAGCCAGTTCCCTCCAGAGCTGTGGCCCCAGGTCCTTATAAGGGCTACTGGGCAAGGACAAACCATGCCGGGATCTGTGGTACTCACTGCAGCTGCGGCACGATGCCAGAGCTCTCGGACGCTGGCGTCGCAGGAGTTATGGGAGTCATGGGTGTCATGGGAGAGGGGTAGAGCGGGGTGGTTCCTGGCAAGGGGGCCGTGGTGAGAGTCTGTGAGTGGAAGAGCTGGGGCGCCTGGCCGGCCGTCCCCTGTGCGCCTTGCTGAGACGTGGACTGCTGCGCCGCTTGTTGTTGCTGCTGCTGCTGCTGCTGCCGCTGCTGCTCCTCCAGGAGGGACAGGCTGTTGGTGCTCTGGACAGGCTGCGGGGTCAGGCCTGTGCCGTACGGCATCATCGGGCTAAAGATTGGAATTCCTGGAGTCATTGCGCCCTGCCAAAGAACACGTTAAAAAATAAACTTCGGATCCTACCGGCTCCGTTTTGTCTGCAAGAGAAAATTAACTTGCTGAAGGAGTCCATGAATAAATCAGTTTGGTTGATCGTATCAAAGCAGAGGCACAATGACTCACTAAAAACAAAAAGTCCCTAAAAATACAGTTTTTGCATAAAATGAAACCCTACCTCTACGGTGATCTACTGGTGATCTCACCARTTCTATCATCGCTCTCCAGCAACACTGATGCATTTTCCACACACACATATTCCGTGCTGAGCCACARTTTTGCTTGAAATTGTTTAAATGAAGACACCACGCATGATACCAAGTGTATTCACACCACAGCCACAGTGCATAGGAGACTATATAATGGACTCAAATGATTTTATGTTCAACCATCAAAATTAGTATTTCTAACTTCTCACTCGTGTCTCACCTCAAAAAATCCCATATACTTGCACATTTACTAAAACTCTGGATACACACATTAAAATTAGTTTTTACRCTAGTGTTATTCTGCATCTATGTTTTTTTCAGATCTGCAAGCACAAATGTKGTAGAGATTACATCCAAGAAACAGACACTTTGACAAAGAAATTCCGATCACAACTGCATGTTAAATCTTTCACTTTTACCTGAGGGGAGGCTAAGCCTTGAGCATASGGTGGCAAGCTGTTGTTCTGATCCATGATCCCAGCTACTTCTTTGGTGATGACAGAAATATTTCCTTCAATCAATTAATTACAATTAATGGCAAACCCTTAAGGGTTTTAACCCTTTAAAACATTCCAATAAAATCGTTTTTCAGCCAGACTCGAGACGTTAGGAAAACATCTGCTCCAGAGAAACTTGTGTTGACAGCTTAAAATACTAATGAAATCCTGGAAAGAAAAAGTAGCATTGTGATAATAAGATATAAACAAAAGCAAACTTATCAGCTGCTACGTTAGCTAAGAGAYATCCCTGTACGTACACATATACAAATATATATGCACACCCACTTTGGGGAATACCCTCCTTCTGGCACGTGAATGGACCTCTGCAGTCTGCTGCTGCTGCAGGCCCTGGGAAGGTAACCTGCCTCACACGAGCGGACCCCGAGGATGCAGCAGGACACACAGAGGTTTGCAGAGCCAAATACTCATCTGCAAACAGCCTAAGACTCTACTGCCCATTCTACCCCAAGCTTAGCTTTATTTGGAATAAMTAAGTAATGCATTTCTAGAACTGAATTTGACTAACTAGTAACCAAGGTCCTTGGTACAATCCCTGCTGGAATGCACAGTTGTGAGGTGGGGGCTTCTAGCTTTTTCCCTTTTTTTCCTTTTTTTCCCCTCCCCTAGAGAAAAACATAGAATTGCTAGTCTAATCAGAAAGAGGAAACCTTCTTCCATTTCCTTGTGTACAATAAAGCACCGACATGTCTCAACCAGTAGCGGCACGCACTTTATGAGAAAGATAGACCTGAAAGTCAATTTAGGGTGCACTTGTGAAACACATGCACACTTTATGTATTTTTTAAACATGAATTAACCTCTGCCCCCACTGCAGTGCTACAGAAACAAACAACGGAAATGGACAATTTAAGAGTTATATCTCTGTAGACTTTTTTTTTTTCATTAATTTTTAGCTTCCTATTACACAGAAACATTCAAGGTCATTTTTGGGTCTAAGTTAGAATACTCAAAACTCCGAAAAAAAAAGCGGGGGAGGAGGGTGAAAAACTGCTCTTTTTGGAGGGGAGTGGGAGCGGGGGTACACAGCTCAGAACTGCGTTAGCAGAGCTACACGGCCGGAAGGACGAGGTTTTCCCCGCCGGGACCCCCCGCTCCCGCATCACATTTACCCACTGAAGGCTCCAACAGCGCGGCCAGACCCCCCGCGCGGCGGCGGTGGCGGCGGGAGGGCCCCGCAGCGTTCCCGCTCCCGGCGCCGCCGCCGCGCGCACCCCCACCTTGCGGTCCCCGCCGCTTTCCCGCCCGCGCCTCCCACGCGAGGCCGGCGGCGCCGCCGCCCGGTGACGTGCGCGGGCGGCCCCGCTGCAACCGCCGCCCCGGCGCCCAGCGGCGACAACGGCCGTCAAGGGCCCTCCCCCACCAGGCCGCGCCGGGCCCTCCCCGGCGCTCGGGCCGCAGCCTCCGTGCCGGGGGGCAGCGGCGCCCCGGGGGGCGCGCCCGGCCCCGCCCGCAGGCTGCCCCCCACCCGCCTGCCTGCACGATCGCGGCCTCGCTGCGGGCCGGGCCGGGCCGGGCGGACTCGGTACCTGCCGCTCCCCGGCGCCGCCCGCCGCGCTGCGCTGCCCCGCGCCACCGGCGCGTCCCCACTGCGTCACTTCCGCCGCGCGCCGCCTCTCCCTGCCGCTGCGCTGGGCGCCCCGCGGCAGCGGCAGCAGCAGCAGGGGCCTCCAGCCCGGTCCGGGCCGGCTCAGCCCAGCCCACGAGTCTCGCGGCTCCCGCCCGCCGCTCTCGGCACAGGAGGCGCGAGGCCGCCCGCGTGCGCAGAGCCCGCCCTCYGCGCGGTGGCCGCCTCGCGGTTCCGGTTCCGGCGCCGCCATCTTGCCGTGAGACAGCAGCGCCGCGATGCTGGCGTCGGTCGCGGGCTGCGCGGAGGCCGGGCCGGGCCGGGGGCTCGCGGCGCCCCTGCAGCGCCGCTTCTCGCCGTACAGCTTCAACGGCGGGTGAGCGGCCCTCCCGCGCCGCCGGCCCCGCGCGACGCATCGACCCCCGGCGGGCGCCTCTGCCGCCGGCGGGCGCCTCTGCCGCCGGCGCCGCTCGTACAGCCGGGCTCCCCGGGCGCCTTCGCCCTCAGCGGGGCCGTTGCTTTGCAGCGGTTTAGGGACTCCGCGCGGCGGCCCCGTCACCTGCCTTTACGCCTGTAACTGCCTTGGTAGCTGCTTGGTCGTGAGCTGTTTACGGGCAGGGGATGTTTACTGCTCGTGCCCTGGGGGGGTGTCTGGCTGTGGCTAGGTCGTCCTTTATTTACTTGTTTGTTTTCATGGTGCTTAACTGCTTCTTGAGGGATAGTGTAACAGTAGCTCCCATACAGCTAGTTATTTGGGAACCAATAATGCAGGGTAATGACAGGTGGATGTGTCGGCGGGAAGACTTGCTCATTAACGTTTAGCTGGACTTTCTCTGCTGGGAGAGCCGTGTTCTTTTGGGAAGGTGAGGCCTTCCTCATTGGAAACAGCTAATCTGTTTTTGTGGCTCTTGTGCTACGTGGAGGGTCGCATGTTACCAGGTTTGCCCTGGGTATTGACAAAGCAGAGGACAGCGAGTGTTCTGTGTGATGGTCCACTCTCCCTCCAGTCTGGATTTGCACGCAGGGAAATGTATAACAGGCAGAATGTCAAGGAACACAGCAAGATGCCTGGCAAAACTTGAGTCTGGATAAAGAGCTGCCATCTTGTAGATTCCTTTGTCTTGTAGGAAAATACGCAATGAACCACCGTCATGCAAACACTTTCTTTCAGGACTGTGCTGGCGATTGCAGGAGAGGACTTCTCTATCGTCGCCTCTGACACGAGGCTGAGTGAAGGTTACGCGATTCACAGCCGGGACAGTCCGAAATGCTATAAGCTGTAAGTCAGAGTCTTGTAAGAGCTGAAGCCATTGAAAGGTCTTGAGTATTGAAAAGAGCTAGTACTTTTATTAGGCAGACCTTTCAGGGGAGGAAAAAATGAGGGGGGGAAAAAAGAGGATAAAAAAGGGACACTGAGTAACAGACTTCATTTGTTATTAAGGGGAGTCTTTTGTGATACTGTAAATGTGACTGGATTCCTTGTTGCATGCTCTTGAATCAAGGTGATGACAGAACCTTTTCAGAACTGTATCAGACTTCAACTGTAATTCTAGCTAAGTGTCTCTTTTTGGCTGGATAATCACAGGAAATGTCATCTTATTCCATGTAGTGAATAGTTCTGCTTCCTCAGGAGACCTGGTCTCAGTTCACAGATGTGCCCACACTTTCAGCACAGCAGTTGTACTGTGGTCTTCTAGTCAACCATCTGGCACTTCAAAGAGCAGTTTATTTTAGGAGAGATATAGTTTTCAGTAGTTCCATTATTGAACTTCTTACGYTCCTCCTGTCTAGGTAGTGTTGCCTTGGCTTAGTAATAGATATTGTTTACTTACTTTCAAATGTAGCTACCTTTAGCTGTGTTAATGATCTTCTTGGTGTCGGCACAGGTTGATATGAACCCGTGTTTCTCCAGGTTAACTCCTTACTATATCTTTCACAATGAGCTACTTTGGAAATTGCTSTGGTGTAATCTGTATGCTGCACACGTTGGGCAGCTTTGGGTAATGCTAGCAACAGACTAAGTGATGGCAGTTTAGATTGTTTGTAAATGACTTAATCTTAAAAATGGTGTGTGAATATTTATTCAGTCATATAAATTCACTCATGTTTTTATTAGAATTTAAAATTTAAGTTTTCATTCTTGTAGCTTTTCCTCAATCTACAAACATTTTATGAGAGCTGACTAATTACCATGAAGTCAGATAAACTCTCACATCCCGAGATGGAAAAATCACAGGAAATGTAAAATTTACACTACCATTTAAAAATATTAGTGCAGTCTTCTGGATGGATGGAGTAGAACTGGGTTCAAGTGATCTTGTACAGTGGGCTCCTCACCTTAAAATGGTCCCCTTGACAAGACTGTGTCTGACAGTGTTAGAGAAACTGAAGGAAAAAAAGATGTTTTCATAATAGTACCCTGTATTTTTTTAAATGTTGTGTCGTTTGTACTAAATCTAAAATCACATTAAAACTTTTACATTTTACAGGACAGAACGAACAGTCATTGGATGCAGTGGTTTCCATGGTGACTGCCTTACTCTTACTAAAATTATCGAAGCAAGATTAAAGGTAGATAAGCATCTCAATGGATTTAGAGATTGGTAATAGCATCACATCTGAGGAGAATAATAATATATATTTAAAAATGGATTCTGTTGTTTTCCTAAAGTGTTTGTATTCTAATTGTAGCTATATTGCTAATGAAGGGTCAAGCAGGGGAGATTGCTATGTTCATACTAAACATAACATCACAAATTTAACTTTAAAAATAAAATAGATGGGATAGCATTAACTGAATGTTAATCAGATAGGATCTAATATTTGTCTGAAGTTTTACAAAGAAAACTTTGRCTTGCAAGAAGACTTTGTGTTTAGACTAGTATATTTTCAGTTATTAGATTAATTCTAGTTAATAACCCTGCTTAGCGTTATATTATTTTGTAGTGAGATTACAGCATGATTCTGATTATTTTGAGCATGAAATTAGTGTGTGACTTTCTTCTTGGGTGTGCTGTGCCATCTGCAGATGTACAAGCATTCCAATAACAAGACCATGACCACTGGGGCTATTGCAGCAATGCTGTCCACAATTCTGTATTCTCGGCGCTTCTTTCCTTACTATGTTTACAACATAATTGGTGGACTTGATGAAGAAGGTAGGACTTGAAACACCGTAGAAGTTATTTATGTCTTGAATGTACTCATGGAGTAATGAAGGCTACACTGCTGTTCTTAAAACTTGGCTTTAGGTGAAATCTGCTAATATAACTTACATTTTGTATTTGTCAGCTAATGTCAACTAATCTCTTGAAAGTCACAGTTTCTACTTGGACATTTTAGTTTAACATATTGCAATTTCAGGGCTGCTGAGCCCTCGGCTCAATTGCTAAAAGCCTTTGTCCTGAGTAGGAGCTCAGAACTGGCSTCATTTGGATAATTTCAACCATTTTCCACAGTTTGTTGTTAATGTGCCCRTGTAATATAGAGTCTAGGAGGTATTCAGGCTGCCCTGTTTAATGGCATATCTCAGATTATGGGGCTGCTGTAGCATGTGATATGACTCAGAGTGCAGGCCTGCCTCCGTGGTCTTSGTTTGAGTCAGCAATATTGACTAGCTCCGATCTAATGCTACTTTCTGGGTCTTGGCTAGCTTTCTTGGGCTGCTCAAGGACCTGTACTGTCTTGCCCAGTGTACTGGTCACTTTATTAAATCAGGTACAACTTTTCTGAACAGAAGGGATGAACCTGCCCTGGCTCTGTGCCTTAAATAAGACTTGCCCATGAAACCCTGATGCTGCAGAGTTACAGCATAGCCTGCATTTCTGCTGCTTGCATAACCTGACCTGACTGCAGAGGGGCAAGCCTGTAAAAGTTCAGAGCATCATCGCTGGTTCTGAGAAGCAAGGACACACAAAAGCACACTCTTTGGAGGTAGCTCAAGATTAACTACCTCTTTATTTGTACCTGCCACGTAACCAATAGAACTTTTGGTRTAGCACTGGGCTGCACACACTGTGCTCCTGTTTTAGTTATTCTGCATCAGGGTTTTTTTCTGTGGTGAGTCCTCTAAAAATGTCTTCTGGAGCATGGTTATAGGTTAAATCATGAAGGTAACTTGCATATAATGCCAGACCACAACCACAGTGAACCTTCTATATAAAATATGTCCGAGTATATTGAGGTAGTATTTTATAAAGGTTTGTTGGGACCTCTCTGGTACTCCATAGAGTACCTGCTTGTGGAGGTGAGTAGTTTATGTAATTTCTTCATAGAAATCATAGAATACTTAAGGTTGGAAGGGACCTCTAGAGGTCATCTAGTCCAACCCCCCTGCACATGCAGGGTCTCCTAGAGCATGTGGCACAGGGTGGCATCCAAACGGGTTTGGAAGATCTCCAGAGAAGRAGACTCCACCACCTCTCTGGGCAGCCTGTTCCAGGGCTTTGTCACCCTCACTGTTAAGAAATTCTTTCTTAAGTTCCTGTGGGACTTTTGGTGCCTCTATTTGTGGCTGTTTCCTCTAGTCCTATCRTTGGCCACCACTGAGAAGAGGCTGGTCCCATCCTCCTCCCTCTCTCCCTTAAGGTACTTGTTCACACTGATCAGGTCCCCTTTCAGCCTTCTCTTCTTCAGGCTGAACAGGCCYAGCTCTCTCAGCCTTTGCTCGTAGGGCAGATGTTCCAGGCCCCGATCATCCTCATAGCCCTGYGCTGGGCTCTGTCTAGCAGCTCCACACCCCTCTTGTACTGGGGAGCCCAGAACTGCACACAGTACTCCAGTACTTTTATTTCTTGCCAGCATTGAGAATCTTTATCTCTCTGAGTTGTGGTTATGTATGTATGTATGTTTGTTTGTTTGTTTGTTTGTTTCTTCTTCCCATTTTAAGGAAAAGGAGCAGTTTATAGCTTTGATCCAGTAGGCTCATACCAGAGAGATCCTTTCATCGCAGCTGGATCAGCAACTGCCATGCTGCAGCCCTTGCTTGATAACCAGGTAGCTTTTTGTCTCTTAACTTTTTAAAATGTTTTTAAATTATATTTCCAGGGCATATTATTGTAAAATTTTGAGAGAAGTTTTAAATATATTATGCACGTGATTATTAATCTATAAATTTACAAAATGGGTGGCTCTGGTTATCTCTCAGAAAGTAGAAAGCATTGCCTTAGGATCTGTTTGGGTTTTTAGTGTACTACAAACACTGTATTGGCTGTTTAAGATAAAATTAGATATTTAAATTGTGAAATTTCTTTACGTGGGTGCAGTTTTGATACTGCTTGCTCTTTGAGTTTAAAAAGTGGGTGGGAACCTTCTGAAGAAATAGGTTGATTTAGATCTCTGTGTTGCAGTGCTTTGCATATGCTGACTGTTAGCTGACTATTGCTTTGCACTGGATCAGCCTCTAGCTACTTTTAGGGAGGATATCAGTATTAAAGTTCTGGTTATGTAGCTATATGCCATTGCAGCAGGAATACTTTTGGCAAATTTGGGGTTTTAAAACTGACTGTTTCATCTTTTTAAGATGTCTAAATCTGTTCATTCTCATGCAGAGACTAAAGCAACTTTCCAGATAACAACTTCCATGTTAGCTGGAATGTGATTTCTTTAAATCGAATTTTCATCTTTTTCTAGATTGGCTTCATGAATATGCAAAATGTGGAACATATTCCTCTGACCCTGGAGAAGGCTTTGCAGCTTGTTAAAGATGTCTTTATTTCAGCTGCTGAGAGAGATGTATACACTGGTGATGCACTTAAGATTTGCATAGTCACAAAAGAGGGAATTAAAGAGGAAAGTATGCAATTACGGAAAGACTAACTCGTTTCWCTTACAAACATGTAATCTATGATGTGTAACTACCTGTATTGTGAAGACATTTGTCTTATTAAATTTTTTCAATAAGTTTGATTACTGTAATGCTGAGTGTTTTCTGTTATTGTTACAAATTACAGTGTGTCTTTAGAAACCAGGGCAAGGGTGATAATAAATAGAATTAAAAATAGAGAGTTTGGTTCATCTCATTTTAATCTGTTAATCTAATTTCCATGTCTGTTTAGTCTCCTGTTTGCAGTACCTTGTGCTACAACTCAGGAAAGTGTAAACTTAAAAAAATTAGCTTGACAAGCTTGTGTGGTAATGCTTTCAAGTTGGCCTAGGTCTAGTGAGAAGAGCTTTTATTGTGTTCCTTTTGCTTTCTCCTCACTTTGTAGCTTGTTTTTCCCATTCTGCCCTGCATCTTTTTGATGTGCTTTTGTTGCATTGACCCTTCCTGCTCTTATTTATTACCACGTTTCTRTGTGGTAATGCTGAAAATCTAAAGCATCACATTTTTTCAGGCTCCTGGTGGAAAATACCTTAGTAAGGAGATTGCTGCCTGCCTTTTTTAGACTTACTACTGTTCCACTTTCTTGGAAAAGTGCATCAAGTGCAAATGTCTCGTGCTGCATAGCACTCATGGAAACTGGTCTGAGTACGAGTACCTTCAGAAAAGCCAGGCTGCACGATCAAGGGCAAATTAAGCTTCTCTTGCCCAGGCCTCCTTCCAGTCTGTAGCCATTTATAAAAGGACATAAAAAGCATTCCTGTGCTTGAGGTGCTGTGCTTCTGGTTCTTAAGAGCAGTTCTGCTCCTGTGTTAGACCCTGCAATAATCCCGGCTGCCTGCTTGGGGGCAGCTGACTGCCTTGTGAGCAGCATTTCACACTGCTGTTTCTCCTAGCTCTGGCTGGTTTTCACCAGTGGTGGTAGTTCCAGGCCGCTTAAGTTACAGAKAACTTCCTGGGCCTCGACAGTCACCCAGTTACTGCATTTAAAACAAGTTTAGACGTGTTTAGGAAAGCCAAGGAGTGGGAATTTGAGCAGTTGTTTTCTCTTGCCGTTTATGAAAACAGTTGGCCACCAGGTGCCGCTGTTGGCCCACATGAAGAGCAGACCCATCTCTGTCGATAGGGAAGGAGCATCCCAGTCTGAGTAACACTGAGGCTGAARTTGCTGAATTGCAGAAGTCAGGATTTCCAAGCACAGGAATATTTAACGTTATTTGCACAAGCCTTCTTAAATGGACAAGGTTAGTTGTATGCATTCCTAGTAGCTACGTGTAGTTCCTTACTGAGCAGACCAAAYAAAACACAGTAATTCCAAGAACTGAAAGCTTGTGTCTGGCTAAAATGCAAATGAGCTGTACCCCCTTGGATTCTACAGAATTACCAGGATATTAATTTAATTAAAGCACCTTCAGCTTGGTTGTCTTTGTTCTCAGGTTCATTTTGAGGTGTTCCAGTGCCTTCACAAGGAGGTGGTTAGGGCTTTGCACAAAGTTGGTGGAGACTGGGGAGACTGAATAGTGTTCAAGTCCACAAGGAGAAACCCAGAACAGCGGCTGGTAACAAGCTGCTGTGCCTACCTTTAGGGCAGGCCTGTTTACAATACACACAATTTAAATATTGGTCAAGGAAGGGCAGTAATAAGGGAAACTACCTCATTTGTACGAGTGGATTTAGTGTTCTTGAAAGACGTAAACAGGGCGGGAGAGTTGCAATGATTCAATTAAAAAGTGTAGATGCTCTCACACTTYGTAAATATGGGCTCAGCAGATTTCTAAGAATGATTTGTTTTAGGTTCAGGTATCCAGGACTGTCTCTGTAAGTTGTTTCAGAGGAAGTACAAGATAATTAGAGTGATTTTTAGGTCTCATTGGTGATCTCAAAAGAGATACAACAGCAGCTGGAGGAGATACAAGTTTTTCAGCGCTATCCTGTAGGARCACTTACTTCCATAGACAAGAGGGCTCTTGTGCATCCTCCCCTGCTCTCAGTTTGCTTGCACATCCTGCTGGAATAAAACAAACAAAACAAAAAAGTGAGAATTGGAAGCTTTTTCACAGGCCCATTAGACTGAAAATACTGAATTTCTTTTATGGAAGGAGGTAAAAGAAGGTAGCACTGCACTCTCAGGGTGGACAGGGTTAGAACCAGTGGCCAAGGCGGGTGTTTCCCAATATAGTTTTCGCTTCTCTAATTCTATCTGTCCTGATTTCATTGCTACTCATGCTAAGAGTTGGAAGTTACAGGAGAGACAGAAGAAAGGTAAATAGAAAAAACGTTTACAGGCTGCTCAGCTGGAAGTTGCTTGTTCATCAGTATTAAAACAKTCAAAAGTCACAGATGTCAAATGTTACTTAATCCAAATTTTTAGATTTTTTTTAAGCAATGATTGTCCTCAGCCAGGCATACAAGATAAGAATAACCTGACTTTCTGCAGTGCTGCTTAATTCTTAGCTTCACCTCGCAGTATACCTGCAATGGGTATTATTGTATGAGAACTTTGAACAATATCGAGAGACACAGAACYGTCTAGGTTGCTGCAGTATAGAGGAACAGGTAAGTAAAGCAAATACCAGACGACCACTTCTGCATGCTGGAGGCTGAGATCTTGATTTATCAGATCTATTTGGTTGGGGATTAGATATCTTTAATATAGTTTTACGTAAGAGAAAGGGAGCGGTAAAGTGCTTATCTTGCTAAACTCCTTGCACATTACAWATCTGTGTCCTTGCACAGCAAGCTGTCCTGGGGAATTTGCTTGCTCTTGGAGGGAGCAGTTCTAGCCTCTTGGTCAGGTACTTGCAGGTTACAGGGTCTAACTGGAACGAGTGCCTGTTGCCCCAGCAGCTCGCTCGGCTTCCCCTGGCGCGATGCTAGAGGCCACCGTAAGATGGCAATAGCTGGTTGCGCTCACGGGCTTCAGCGTAATTACACACTACRTGGGTAAAAATAGTCACACATACTTTACCAGTTTCCCACTATAACATGCTTTGCTGGACTGTTTATTGAGGAGATGGGAGGCTTTATTTTGAGCTCAGCCAAATGGCAGCATACTGACACTTATATAAGGGACTGTGCATGGTCAAAATCGGCCTTAGAGACTAGTTTTGTAATAAGGTAGACCTTGCTTTATTTTAGACACATTTTCAGCAATACTGTTTATGTGGCAAATGTGTTTTATTTACAGGGGAGGAGGGGGGGGGAGGTGGTTGTTATGGGAAGTGACAGTGTTTGGCAGTGCTTGTACACTGCATATGTGCTTCTGAAAATCAAATTCATGACATAGTTATCCTTTTAAGTAGGTATCAAAATGAGTTTGATATTGCATTAACTAAGCAAGATTTTCTTAAGGCCTAATCATAAAATTATATACCCCAGTATATAACCCCAGTATTGAGCTTTCATTTCAGTATGACATATTTTCTTTGCACACCAAAAAAACCATGTAACACTCGTTGTGCCTCAGTGAGGTGGGAGAAAAGGTTGGGTTGCTTCTATTTTCTTGCTCTTTTCTAAGGAAAAGTAGCTATACAGGAATTAAAACACTATTTGAGGCAGAGCAGTTTGAAGTGATCCCCCTGCAACTCCTTTTTGTGATTTATTTAGACTGTAAAATTGTAACTCCCACCTTAACAAAAGTAGGCCTTTTTTTTTTTTTTTTCCCCCCTCCTGTATTGGAAACTAAGAGGCAAAGTAAGTGATTTTAATTTAGAGATTCAAGGTTGTACAAAACTGAAGCTTGGGAAGAAGTGGCAGGAGCAAAAAGGGCATGTTTAGAGAAGCATTCACAAGAATCTGAGGAAAATAAAATAGTGCTGATTCTCCCAGGGTAGCAGGAAATAATTTTAGAAGCAGAAGGTAATTGCTCCCTAGTTCAGAATTCCTAATGCTGAGTCAGAAACCTACTTCAGAGTAAAATGGGTTTGGAAGTGACAACTTTCAGATTCCTATTCCTTTTCCTTTCAGTCGTTGCTTTTGTCTAGTGCAAATGCCCTTTGCTTTTAGGCCATCTGGGGCAGTTGTAAACCAGGCAGTATGGCACATGGGGCCTGAATTAGCTAAGGTTTGTATCCACAACTGCCTTCTCAAGCCAAATTCCTCCCAAGCAGGAGTTTTGTCTGTGTGAGGGCAGCAGGGTGAGACTGCTCTGTATTCTTTCAACTGTTACATGTAGTTAGCTTAATTGTATGAACCATTTTACGTGCACTTCCTTTTCCAAGCAACTTCAACAAAGTATACATAATTACAAAAACTTGGCTTAGCAGAAAAACAAACAAAAAATTCTCAGTATCATTCCTGTTAGACTGTTCTTGGCCCTTTTCCTAACAGTTGCTGGCAAAGTTCAACTTCACTGTTCCTTTCAGAAGATCAAGCTGGGGGTGGGGATGGACTCTGTCAAGCAGCTCACCATCACTGTAGCCTACAGTGACTATATTCCTTGACACAAGACAAAGGAGCACCAGCAAGAGAATAAGGATAATACCGAAAGCAAGTTGAACCACTGCCTAACATTTTAGATCAACAAGCTATAAAAGAAGGGTTAAAACCATGATTTGTGTTTTCTTTTTAGCCAAGGAAAAGAGAGAAAAGGTGGAAGATGGAGGCTTCACTGACAGGGTAAAGAGCTTTTGCCTTCCCCAAGCTGTGACTCCTCTTAAGTGTAGGTATTTCCACTGCTTAGCTTCCTCCAGCCACACAAGCCCTTGGTGCTTCTACAAGAAGTCACCAACATGCTGATTTAGCCATGTACCTACCAACAGGGCTGCAGGTACCCAGCACCTCCGGTACCTGGCCCGCTACGGTGGCTTAGCCTAACAGCATTTACAGTTCCTTGGGGACCATGTTCCGCTTAACCAGCCCCTATTAAGCAAAAAAGAAAGCAGCAGCAGCGCCTCAGTCAGCTCGGCAGGCAGGTGTGGGAGACGATCCATCCGTTTAGCCTTCTCTGGTCACAGTGCTCTAGCATTGCAGGCTTGGGAAGCCTCACCTGGCAGCTGCTTACCTTGTTGCCCCAAGCTCCCGGGAGCAACACTGGGGTTACCCAGGAGCGAGGAAGGCTGCAGGGCTTTGGGGCAGCTTGACAGTGTGTCCGCTGCTACAAGCCCCCACGCAGTGTCCYGTTTGCAGCTTTCTTGCACAGCCTTTGCAAAGAGCCAGGGATATCACAGTTAAAAGGTCCAATGTTGGGAGGAATGAAGAGGGAGAGACCTTCCCCAAGGTTTTATATAAGCCACCATTTTAGCAAAAGCTGCATACCAGTGTCACTGCCCTGTGTTTGATCTGAACTTCTCTTGACATGTACCCTTGAATGCAGAATGGCTAACACAATCTCCATTAAGTCTCATGGCAAACAGACGTTTTGGTGCGGCTGGTATTTGTTTGCTGGTTGCAGACAAGTCAATCTCATTAGAGCTACATTTACAACTTTTGCCAAGAGTTTTGAAACTGGTTGACATTCTCAACAGCTGCCTGAGCTGAAATGACATTCCATTCCCCGCCTCCCTCTTATTAGCACAGGGGATGGCTTGATTAATGGGAATTAGATGAGATTTTTAGAAATGAAAGATAATTCATCTTTGCAAAAATTCTGCAGTGTGTTTTCATTCTTTGATTTAAAATAAACCACAAAATCTGGCTTTTTATGGCTCTTAACAAAAGCCATGAGATGCACTCACTCTGAGCTAACTCACAAAATTTGAAGTAAAAACATTTTAAGGAGTGCTGCAAAGTGTTTTCAGCTGGTATTTAGTGGGGCTTTTACATAAGCTGCTCTTCAAAAAAGCATAATCAAACAAGATGATTTCAGCAGCAACATTAGATTTTTCTCATACAATGCCAACCTCAGGAGCACTGGGGAAAGATACGGACAGGAAAACCTTGCTCTCCACAAGGTAATCCGTGCATTTGAAGTGATGCTGAACACACATGAGCCCAGTGTGAAACATGACTCAAGCCACATAACACTTGTCAGACTGGTGCATGGAATAGCTTATCTGCATCCCTTAATCTCAGGAGGTGTCACCAGGGCAGCCAGTGTGTCCTGACCTTCAGTCCTGTTTCAGCCCAAGCACTTACTTGGGTCAAAACTGAAATCAACTCCACAGGGATGTGAGGACCTGTTTTTTCCCCCCTCTCCTCATTCTCCAGACCAGAGATGCTACTGGGCTTGCAGCTTTGAACAGCTAGGCTGTTGACTCAGAGTAGCTTGTTATGTCTAAGCTATTAAATATGTTTCAATTGTCTATACAGCTTTTGCAATCATGGTCATAGGTCCCTCCATCTCTGTTAAAACCTTTCTCTGTCAAAAGGAAACTAATTGCTGAACTTAGCTAAGCACCAAAAAACCAGGACACAATTCTCTGAGCAGCTCAGACACAATGACTGAAATAGCATCTATATACAGGCATTCACTGCCCAATTCAACCAGTGAAAACTCCTGCACAAACACTGAAGGGAGGTTTTTAACAATTTAGTTTTAACTCTGCTTGACTGAAAGTGMGAAATTGGATTTCTCATAGGAGAATGTGCTTGCAGTGCTCTAAATAACATTTTGCACTACGCAGATAGACATGTAGGCAGGTAGACAGGTAGGATGTTCRGAGAGGCCTGTGGCTGGTTTGTTCTCAGGTGTCCAGTATGAGATGCTAGTCCTGACTCTGAAGCGGGGTTAGAATCATCTCTGTTTACTTTAACTGCATTGCCTCAGTTCGTAAGGGATGGTCGGATGTGGTAAAGCTCCCTCTTGGCGGTGGAGGGTGAGCACGCGGGCTCAGCGTGCATGTGGCTGTGGCTCAGCATCCACATCCCAGGCCACGTGTAGGCACCTGGTCAACCAGCGTGGCTCTAGCTACAGTGTTGGACTACAGGGTTGCTGCCGCGTAAGCACCGATTGTAAGTTTTAATGAAACCCCCCAATTAGGTGGCTTGACAGACCATCACAACAGTGACGCAGCCGAGCTGAAATCCCCACTACTGAAGCAGAAGAATTTCAAAGGAGTGCCTTAAAAGAGAAGTCACAGAATAGCTCGCACACAGCCACCAAGCTGCCCTGCAAACAACAACATCACCCAGAGGCTGTASAGAGCCGGGAGAAGGGATGTGGAAGAAAAGGCAGAAACAAAACAAGTCAAAGGAATTAATTCAAATACCAATTTCCCTTTCTAACACTCAGCATGGGCGCACCTTTGGTTTCACGCGCTGTCTACAGCGTATAACTGCTCTACATAAAGCCCACACTGCCGGTCTCCTGGTGCCTCCAGAGAGCTAGAAACGGCCTTTGTAAAACGGGCTCGAACCAGCTCGCTGTCACCAGGCCCTGTGTCACATCGTCCAATGGGCCCCTCCTGGTACATGGGGCAGTACTCATGCCAGCACTCCCAAACCTACAGCACATTTCCTGATGGAAAGCCAGAGAGCATCTCGTGGTGAAYGCCACGAGGAGCCGCCTGGCACCTCCACATGCTGCCGGGAAGCTCAGGAGAGGCGGCTCTCGAGAGGCCCGCGCGGACCCACGCAGCCTGCCCATGCTGCCCTGGCTGTGCTGCCGCAGGCCGCTCACAGCAGTGCTTCCCCGCCATCACCGCACACAGCGCCCACCGCACACAAKTCCCGCTGAGGCGGCRCGTGAGCAAGGGGCGAGGGTGGCGYGTCCCAGCCCCGGGGTGCCCTGAGCTGCGCCCCCAGGCACTGCGCTGCGCCCATGGCCTCGCTGCAAACCCAGCGCTGGGGGCGCCGCTGCCAGCTAGGGCGACCTCGGGGAAACACAGCCAACCGCTGCGTGTCATCTGGAGGTTGGCGTGAACAAGTCCGAACGGGGCCAGCCCATCCCTTGCACCCCCGCCAGGCAAAGGAACTGCAGGGGGGAGGACGGATGAACTCTGTGGCACCGTAAACRTGTCTGTATTTGTTTCCGCACAGTAAAATATCCCGTCAATCAGCAGGCCATCAGCACTCAGCCAGCTGAGTTGTCAGTACACTGGTGCTGAGCTGCTGCGGCACCGAGTGGCAGTTCCGTGCCCAAGAGCAGCAATGAGCTCAAAGGAAGCCCCTCTCCTTGCCACAAGGTCGTCACTGCGCTGGAGGCTCTGACACGTGTGGGTATACATGACCCACATATCGGGGAGCAGGACAATGTGTGGGCACAGGACACAGTGCAGACTGGAGGCTGACCTGCAGGCACGGACCTTGCCGCRGGAGGTGCAAGGGCTTAGCGAGGCAGGGGACACCCACCGCAGAGCTGCAGAAACACAGGATGSTACCGAGCAGCTGCTTTCTAGGTAGCACGGGCTCACACGGGGCAAGAGGCGAGGGCAGCAGAACGAGCACCGTGTGTTTCACCCAGAGCGCTAGGTGCAGTGCACATGGCTGCGGATGCACACCGGGGAGAGGAACGCGAAGCAGCRTGGGCAGCCCGTAGCCGTGCCGTGAGGCGCCAGCGGCTCGGCAGCGTGCAGTGCTCACGCGGCACCTCCTCTGCTCTCCTCTCCACTGGCAGGTTCCTCATGGCACACAGGAAGGAGAAAAATCAACCCCAAACCACAGGGACAAGTGGAAGAAAAGCATCACGGGCAGGTTACGAGGCAGTTGTTGTGAGKTAAAAAGTCTTTTCATGCGTAGTGACTGTCTCATTAGAGCGGCCTATTGAACCCAGAGCAACAAACAGAAACGCAGTCAAAGCGGACTGGGGCAATAAGCTGGTTTACAAGGCTTCCCCTCACTGCACCTTTGATCCTCACCTCCATCAGTCACCCGCTCGAAATATGAACTTGCAACAACACACAGGGAGAGCCAAACCTGAGACCTTGAGGCTGTCGGGCTTGGCCTCCTGCGCGCGTGCACCGCGGCAGGTCACGACTCGCCCGGCGCGGCCTCGCGCCCGAGGCTCCCTGCGGTGCCCCCCGTGCCCTCCAAACCTGCTCAGCTCGGTCACAGGAGTGCCCGCACAGAAGGGCATTGCCCCATTTGTGCGCAGGGGAGCGGGGCTGCAGCCCCAGAGCCCTCGCATCTGTAAGGGCTGGCGACAGGCAGCACAGATATGCAGAAATCAATAAGCTGACGGATCACAGGGCCCGGCGACTCGGTGGAGGAGCCGCTCTGTGCACACGCACGGGGCCGAACATCTGTCAGGCAAACAAAAAGCAACCCAAGCGGAACAAAAGAGAGGATTATTTTCACTCAAGTTCTTCTTCAGTCTCAGCAGGCAACGTTCAAGCCGTCCTAGTGTTCAAACACTAAGGCCTTATGGAGTACGGGCTGCCCGGGAAATGCCAAACGCTGTTACCAGAAGACAAAAGAAGGGGGGAGGGAAAAGTAAGAAAGAAAGAAAGAAACAAGGGAAAAAAAGTAGATATGGAAAATTCAGAGTGTCTTGTTGAGTTGTGCTGAACAGGGGGGAGATAGAGGGGGCACCAAAGAAGGGGGTAGAGGGCAAGGAGGGGAAAACAACCTTGCACTGCATTAAAAAGCAGATGACAACTCTCCACTGACGCTGACAATATCAGATGTGCTACGGGAGCAAGAAAAACTGGAGCACCACCGCTCTGAATATGCAAACCCTGGTTTTGCTTGTGACCCCCACCCTTGCATCAAAGGGCAAGGGAGCTGCAAAGCTTCTGCTCACCCAAGCAAACCTCGGGGAGGCAGCAGGGCTGGTCCCGCTTCCCGGACACGCTCTTCACCTGCAAGCATCCCGGCTCGCCCACAGGCCCAGGGAGTTCCAGGGGAGGGAAGGCTCTAGGATAAGCTCAGGAACAAGGTCCTCTGCCTCTCCCGTGTATTTTTAGATCAGCAGACACAGCTAGTTTGCAGCTTGATTTCTCCACCACAGCTGTTCCTCCTAATCAGCATGTGATATACTTCCTAGAAATAGGTGCGAAAGAGTGAAGTCATGATGAAACACATTAAGTAAGATCAGGCCTGGGATCACAATGACAGAAAATGTAGTCCTTTTTGAAAGGAGAAAAAAAAATGTACTCTGAAACATTTTACAGTTTAAGAGCTCCCTTTATATACATCCCTGTGCTGCTTTTCTAATGCCTTCATTTTGCTGCTGGCAGCTTTATGTTTCAAGCTTAATTTTATTATAGAAAAAGAAACCCCTAGGTTTGGGTTTTCTTTAACATTGTGACAGCTTCATTGTGTATAAGCAGCTGCCTTTGCTGGAAACAGGAGTTCTTCTGGCTAAAGGGGAACTTGTTTAGTGGAAGAGTCATATTTTGATCTTGTAGCTTTGTGCTCATGGACCAATTCACCTGCCAAACACCATCTCTCTCTCTACATATATATATATACACACACACATATATATACACACACACACACATCAGCTCTATAGCCACCAAATGTGTCTCAGTCTGGGGTATTTGCCATATAAAACACAGAGTCTTAATGACATTTTTGGGGAATATCAGATGGCTATTCTGAGTCCAGCTCCATTATATTGAATGGAGCAAGGGCAGGCAGGGAAGAAGTAGGGTGTGTATGTGAAGCAGAAACTGTTGAGGCAATGAAAGGTTTCAATTTAGGGAAACAGGCACCCAAGTAGGAAAAAAAAAAAATAGTGACTAATACATATATAGCGCCATGCTTAGCTGCTGCCTAATTGTGGAAGCTCCCAGGTTTCYTTTGCCTGATCCGCAGACCCAGAATAACTGGGTCTGTTGCCTTAGTGAATGCACCAGAAAGAACAAAAATCAGAGCTTGCTGTTACTATTCTTAAGGATCTGTTTGAGAMGCGAGGCAGAGGCAAGGCCTGGCTTCTCCTCTGTGCCCCTTGGTGAGGCCTGGATTCTGAACCCCCGCTGGCTGCACACGGCTTCCCAGTCCTTTTAAACTCAGACTCTACATTGCCCTCTTTCTCCCCTGTCTCTCAGGCTGTGTTTCAGCTAACATTTTCACTGTGCCTTAGGGACATGTAAGTTCCTTAACACTCTTCTGCATAGTGTCCCTGAACCCCAGTGCCTGGGTGCTAGACGCCCCAACTCCCAAGTCCTCTGCTTGCCAGCAGTCCACCCTAGCGTATGATACTCATCACTTACCTGAGGCCTTGCTGTACCTGCCAGAGGCTTCTACTCCACACACAGACTTTCTGCCTGGACTTTAATTACRTATTGTTTTCTACTTCTTTCCAACCATACTAAGGAGGCAATCAGGGTTTTAGGGCTTTGTGGGCCTTACTACACTTGCACATTTTGCACACAAGAGAAAAAWTAGAGGCAGCAGCTCTGTCAGCATCCCAGGACAGGCACAGCAGCCTGGTGCCAGCAGCACATTCCTCTGTCACCAGGCACCCAAGACATCTCTCACAGACATGTCACCTCTTTTTCCCAGGAACCCTGCTCAGGCCGAGTGTGAGAGTTTCGTACGCTTGCCGGGATTTGCAGATGGACACCTCCACCAGGCAGCCGCTGCCAACACTGATGCGTTCACCCCACGTGCCCCACAAAGATCCTCAGTGCTCACAGAGGAGCTCTGAGCAATAGCAGTGGTGTCATTCACATGCTGCCAAGCTGATCTCTGCCCATACAACTTATCCAGCCTCCCCACACACATCCTGTGCGGACCACACACATGCACCCAGTCTGTCTCTCTCCTTTCTGGATACTGAAGTGCTCACAAGACACCAGAAGGAGCAAGCTTTAAAGTAAATCATAAGCCCACTTTAGGCTTTACCTTCTCGAAGCTCCACAGATCCTTCCTCTCTCTTACTCCCTTGGAAYTGAGACCCTTTACCAAGGAGCAGAAATCTGCTTCCCATTGGTGCTCTCAGCTCACCTGCTGCAGCAGTTATTCAGCTCACCTGCAGCCTTTCCTGGATGTTTTGGCTCTGCCAGAGCTGCAGTCTTTCATGACAACTGTTTCCAATTGACTGCTTAGGCACATCTCAGGAATTTCAAGAGTCCCCTATTTACCTTTTACCTATTGAGTACATCTCAATAGGCAGCYAATAGCAAATCAATATCTTCTTATCTCATGGTTGGGATATTACCAATATTTGTCCATCGTCAATGTTTTTCCTTAAAGCCAAAGCACTGAAGTTAGTGTTTTTTTCTCTGTCACCATTTGCAAGCCTTTAACCATGTGCAGGTACTATTACAAGCGATACAAGCAATGCGCATCTATAAAGCTGTGATGTGTTTGATAATATTTTGATAAATGTTAATAAAGAGTAATCTGAGGTTGGTCATCTATAGGAGAGAAAACCATCTCCCATGAGGAGCAGTACAATCATAACAAAAACTTCTCTGGTAAGGAAACACTATAGTAAATTGGGCAAAGAAATATAGGAGTTTTTTTCCTTTATTTCTTACCACAAAAATCTCTTCTTGATTCTCCCTGCACAACAGCTCCTCTAGAAGCTGGCTATGGACCAAAGGAACAGATATGAAGGAATGTAGTAAAGTAGTAGATGTCTGGGCATCTTTTGTGTGATGTTTTGCAACTTTCGGAGACCAATCATATTTGGTCTGTTAGATTTTGTCCTCATCCACCAGCAATGAAAGGGAAGACAGATCTTTTTGGAGGGGGTTGTTTTGATTCGGTCCCACTGGAGCAGTGCTTGCATCAAGAACCTCTGGAGTCTAACACGCGTGTTTCCTTCAGTTTCCTGAGTTTCTTTGATGCCTATGAATTTGCTTCACCTTCAAAGGACGGATCTGTAAGACACAAACCAGGGAGCAGCAGCATGGTCAGTCACCTGCGAGTTGAGTTTGGCAGAGATGTGCTCTGAGAGCAAATCTGATTTGTCGACTTGCTGATCCTTTGTGTTTTGTTTTGTTTTCTCTGCAGCCCCCAAACACCCTGTTGTTTCCTGCAGTCTCTCACATTCCTTCCCAAAGCACTTTWAATCCAAACAGCAGAAAGATGCTGCACATGGTGTAATGTCCACTTGGCTCTGTGGAGCCGATATGGCCTCTCAGATGGCAGCTTGGGGACTCCAGCTCCAACTGCCCAGAAGAGAGGAGGGACTAACCAGGGACTCTGGAGCAAACCGCTGTGACACGTGCCCTCACAGTAAATTCACGGTGGTCACAGTTCTGACAGTTCAAGTCAAAACAAAACTGAGCAATCAGAGCAAATTTTTGTCTTGTGGCTTCACTAAATTCCCCGGTGGCTGCATGCAGCCACTTGTATTGTCTTGGAGAGCCACGACCCTAAGAGATGAGCTCTCTAACAAGTGAACGAGTAACTCAATTAGAAATTAAAACAGCACATTCCTGAAAGGAACCTGGCAGCCTCTGCTGCAGTCAGCAAGGGGTGAAGTTCCTGTAGTCTGCCTCACCTACCCGGCCTAAACCCCCAAGTAACAGCTATTCTCTGCAACCAACAACACTGTTGTTTCTGTGAGAAACTACAACCTATTTCTTAACAAAGCAATTTCAGTCTGCCTCTTTGGGGTACCATTTGTTGATATGTGGAAAGGCTTGCTTTTTTTGGGTGGGGGATGTGAAGTTTCAGCCAACAAAAAACAACAAAGAAAGAGTTACACAAAACAAAACGCAAAAGACATGGAAGAAAAGGCCAGATTTATGGGCTGATGAACGAGACTTTTTGTTGAAAAATAATTGAATATTCACTTTGTGGCTGAGCCCAACCCCACCAAGGAAAGAGGAATATTSGTAGTGCTTGACTCTATAAACGGACAAGAAATCAAACTCAAGCAATTGATGGACGACAGATTGGCCAATCTGAATTATGCAATGAGGACAAATGTAGTAACTTTCCCGCAAGGTAAGGAAGGGAAGGAAGGGTACCTGTATCAAATATTCTCAACTAACACAGGAAGCAGGCGCCTCCTGCAAGAAAGAAAATGTCCTCTCAGAATATGACATGGTAGTGTGGTATTGAAAAACAGGAGGCGTGAAGGAATCGTGAGCAGCTGGGAAGTGACAGTCCTATGCCAAAAGAGGAATGAAATGGAGGAGGGAAGAGAACATATTTTTTAGGGGGAAAAAAAAAAGAGCAAAAATGGAAACTCCTGATTTTAACAGGAAAATAAATACCAACAGAGAAAAGCAAATCAGAAGTGCTGGGGGGTATTGTCAAACACCAGCTCCCCGTGGACTGTAGCAGCTAGAGCAGAGGCCATTGTCTCTGTTGGGGATGGCAGCCATAAGAACGAACAGGCTGGGCTGGGAGCGTGGCTGCTGTGTGCTCTCACTCACGCCTCTCAAGGGAAAACTAGCACAACTCTCCATCGAAYGCAAAGGATCTTCCACAGGGAATGGGTGCACGACTGCCTAGCTGAGGCTGCTCTGCTGGGGACAGCACCTGTGAGCACTTCTCTTCAAAAAAGTCCCAGCAGTTAGAACTTAATCCTTCATAAAACCTCTCAGGTAAGGAATARGTAACAGCCACATAGCACAGTGGTGGGCAGGGGGGACGAGGACCCACAGGAAACCTACAGTGCAGCTTGCTACTAGTCCTGATGTAAGGGTTTGGGCTGGGACTGTCACAGGTCGCAGCATTCGCTGGGTCCAGCCACACAGCTGACATGGAGCTAAACATYTGGGGACCTACAGTCCCTCAGGGCTGCGTTTCTGCCAGGAAGATGGGGGATGTTTGGCTTTGTCTCAGGCAAGGCACGCTGTCTTTCTTGGAAAGCYGGCCATACGGCACACAGTTATACAAGGTTTTAGCCAATTTTCTTAGAAGTTTGGGCCCTTGTGCCTTATGAGACAAGCCAGCTCAGGATGGCAATTCTGTGAATTGCTGACTGCTGGGGACTTGCCCAACGGTGAAGCGAATTTAGCATCCGCCACAGGGCAAGGGCAYGGTGGCGATTGCTCCACACTTAGTCCTCGAGCACAAGGAAGCCAAACGAAACACTGTGCACTATGCAGAGCAGGAGCCTGTTAGCCACTCGCTTGGGTGCTTTCAACTCCCCGGTGAAGACGTTTCTCTCACCACAGTTATACAGAGCAGCTTTCCACGCTTCTCAATAAGCAGGTCCCAACAATCTTCCAGGAATGGCACTGGTGCTGGATACTGAACTRAAGACTGCTGATGGCAGGCTTTCCTAAATTACCTTGTGTAGAYTTCTTGTGAGTTGTCCATGACCTCTAGGTATCCAGAGATCACCACTTGAAGGCCACATCTCTTCAATGCCCTGCAGAGGGTCCTGAAAGCAATCCAGCAGACAATAGCTAGCACATTTTTATTTTAATTTCAGATCCTGTTTGCTGAATACTTTTCACTGCAGACCAGCTCTAGATCAACAATGCTCTCACAGAGCAGTCCAGCCCAGGCAGGAGGAGGAATCCTGTGCCTCCTGCTCTGCTGTGTGCAGAYTGCCCTGTGGTAGACACAGGCACAGTGTTCATTCTGGTTTGCATAGCTATTGCAGGAAGGATACCCCAGGAAAGCAGGGGATACACAAAAGAGGGAAAGAACATACTCAGAGACACTTAACAGCAGTGGAGTAAGCAGAGCAAGCTGAGCTTGAACAGACTGGGACCGTAGCCAAAGGAGCTCAGAACATGGTACGTTACATTCTGATTGATAAGGAGAGGCAATGAGGGAACAGTTACTCACCATTCCTTACAACACAAATACTAATGAGCTTCAAATGAAACCCTCTCAAGCTCAAAATAAAGAGAGGAAGTATTTCTTTCAATGAGGCGTCAGCTACAAACCTTACCATAGAATCATAGAATGCTTAAGGTTAGTCCAACCCTCCTGTACAAGCAGGGTCWCCTAGAGGATGTGGCACAGGGTGATGTCCAGGCGGGTTTTGAAGATYTCCAGAGAAGGAGACTCCACCACCTCTCTGGGCAGCCTGTKCCAGGGCTCTGTCACCCTCACTGTTAAGAAATTTTTCCTTAAGTTCCTGTGGAGCTTTTGGTGCTTCAGTTTGTGGCCATTTCCTCTAGTCCTATTGCTGGCCACCACTGAAAAGAGGCCAGCCCCATCCTCCTCACTTCCTCCCTTGAGGTATTTTTTTTTTTTACTGCAGCAAGATTTGATGAATACCAAATATTTAGATTAATTAAGGAAAAAAAGACACATTTTTTAGAGAAGAAAAATCCATAAACACAGTTGAAAATACAGATATACAACATAYATATAATATCTGAAAATACAGATACAACTCCTAGTTCCAATGTCCTCAAACGAGACTATCAGATACAAAGAGGAGATACAAAGAGAATTGTCACTGTTTGCTAGCTTTATTTGTAGAATTCACTATTCACCAGGATACTTGGCTAGAAAGATCTTTCCTTATATACTCATGAGGGGTTTTTTTTGTGTATTTTTATTTCTCCTTTAGAACTCAGTATATTCAGTGATTAAAAATTAACTTACTTTTAAAGCACATGCGTTAAAACCACAGGGATCCAAAGCTCTATGCTAATTCAAGTGCCACATATGCTGACATTCAGAACTTCTAAGGGAAAGTCTGCTGATGGATGGGCTCCTTATTCTTTGGGCATGACTGACAGGGGTCTATGTCAAAATATCTATCATGAAAAAAAGAAAGAGAAAGAGAGTGAGAAGGAGAGTGAGAAAGAGTGGGAGGGAGAAAGAGATGGAGTGAGAAAGAGTGAGAAAAAACAAGAAAGAGAGACAGAAGGAAAGAGGGAGAGAAGGAGAGAGGAAGGAAGGAAGGAAGGAAGGAAGGAAGGAAGGAAGGAAGGAAGGAAGGAAGGAAGGAAGGAAGGAAGGAAGGAAGGAAGGAAGGAA